>JADRCH010000209.1:1264635-1355468 GCA_019843965.1 Rhynchomys soricoides | reverse complement strand
GATTAAAGGCGTGCACCACCACTGCCTGGTGGTAGGGTCTTTCTTCATTATGGGACCAAAGCATCGAGTTTCTAGGATCTGAGTGGCTCCCACACAGGGAAGGCAGGTGTAGGTACTGCTGTCCATTAGGGTTCTTAAAGCTGTGGCTCTTCTTTCAGGCTCCCCAAACCTGAGGACAAGACCTCCCCCACGCAGAGAATCCAGCCTGGTATGTGGATTGTCTCTCCTTTCATTCTCTGGGATTATTCCCAGAACCCTCACTGCTACCTTTGAAGAAAAGCCTGTGACCCAGGGGTTTGTAGGGCCCTATTGGGATTTCTATCTTTGTAGGAGACAGAGGCAGAAACCTGCAGATCCTAGGGCTCTCTGGACCATAGCTAGACAGTTTGTAATCAGAAAAGGACTGCACTCCAAGGCTAAATAAATCCATCCCAGCCACTACACTGGCAGACATAAACATTTAGACTGGCCAGCAGGAGTATCCAGTGGGGCATTGCCAGGGCCTAGAAATGGGGCTTCTGGCCACATTGGCCCAGAAGCCTTTACAGCTTTCTCAGGATTGCCCAGTTAAGGTGGTAGACTCCACAGCCCAGAGGGTAAAGGGTAGACTAGTGCTTATCCACCAGGAAGGAGAGTGACTTGCAAGACCTGGCTCATGGAGGGCTGACACGGCTGAGGTCCCTGACTCTTGAATGGGTGACTGGTAACCACCCTCTCAGGCAGGGAACTTGGGGAACAGCAATGTTGGTGACAAGCTGAGAGTTCTGGAACAAAGACCTATTATGGGATAGGGGAGTGTGATACAGTTGGAAGACAAGCTTCAGGGCTAGGATATAGCTCAGTAGTAGAGGGCTTGCTTAGCATGCACAAGGCCTTGGAGGTACCAACCCTCGCATCCTTGGAAGGGGATATTGGGGTGTGGCATATATTCCATTTCTGACACAGGAACAAAGAAAGACCCTTTGTAAGTCACCTACCCTCCAAAGTTCTCAGCTTCCTTCTCCGATAGGTAAGAAGAGTACTGGCCACCTCCTAGGTCTGCTGTGAGGGTGGGATGCTGAGGTACATTTTAGGACAAGAAGCCAGGTTTCCCTTTCCTATGTGAGCTCCTGGATGTTAGGTGGTGTTATTTGGTACAAATCCCTAAATCATACCTGGCTGCATATTACTCCAATGGCATTTGCCCATCCATGGGAGTTGGGGCTCTCCATATATCGGAAGATGTGGCCTCTGGCCATGAGTATTTTGTGACCTAGTGCCAGCGAAATTTCTATCTCTTTTTTTGCCTGGGTTTTTGCAACTGAACGATGATTTCTCCATTTCTCCCCTTTCTTTAAGCCCCAGCTAATTATTTTCAGACAGACTTGACTTTGGCAAGGACAGAGTCATTCCTTCCACACTTAACAAACGCAAGCTCGCCGAGGCAGGGATGCTGGTTCCAGTTAGACTCAGCTGAATCCCACCCTGTCAGGGTACAGGAGGGGATAAAGCACGGCTAGCAGTGCCAGCTTCCACGTGTGGCTGCACATCCAGGCACAGGGGCAGGGCAAGTTGACTGATTCACACATACCCATCCCTAAGCCATCTTTCTCCCATCCCTTACTGAGAGTGATCCAAACAGCTCAGCTTCAACTAGAAGACAGAGGAAGCTGAGCCTTGAAGGGTAAAGAAAGAAGACAGGGTTCCCGAGGTATTGACCTCAGGCTTTGTTCAGCTGTTCCCACATTCCTCCTCCCTGGACCAGAATGTATTCTATATCTCAGCAATCATCTTCACAATCCCAGTCTTAGTTCTGTTTTACAGAAGAGGAAACTGAGGCTCAGAACATCTGAGTCTTCTAGGTCTTCCTCCCACACCACAGCTGCTGCCCCCGACCCCACTTGCCTTTCCAGTTGCTCTGTGTTAACCCCTTAGTATAGGAAGGACAAACTTAAGACAAAGTCCCGAATACATCCTGTTGTAGTTACAGCCCACCAGGCTGGCTGTCCATGTGACTAATACAGGCTGCCTCAGAGCAGCACCCAGTAGGCTCACAGCAAATGGCTGTTTAAGAAAACAAAATGCGATTCACAGATCATAGGCCAGTTGTTCTAAGTGTCCCGGAATGGCATTAAGAGAAAAGTTGCTTGCCAGCATCAAAAAGGCACAGAGGAGCCCTGGGATATTCTGCCTGCCTACTGAAATGACGTTCTGTTCAGGGTACCAACATGCTGACCCTCTCCCGAAGACTCCTCCTCCAGCCAGCTGCCCCTATATACCCAACTGTCCTGGGGACAGTTGGCTTTCTCACCCTCTTCTGTAACAGCTGCCCACTTGGTTTAGGATTCACCACTTAGACTTACAAAATGGCAGTGCCCTCGCTTTGTTAGAATGATTCTTCTGACTTTAACTTTCCACCTTGGGAAGAAACTATTGAGGCCTCTAACAGTGAGCATCCCAATAGCTCAAACTAATGTTATGTGAACCCTGAGTGCCACCTCCTGGGGGAGAAGGCCTGGAACTTAAGTGATAGTTGCTGATTGTTTCTGCTTTAGGGGTTCCAGCTGCCAAAGCCGCCAGAGCCCCCTTCTGTTGAGGTAGAGTACTACACCATTGCTGAATTCCAGTCCTGCATTTCTGATGGGATCAGCTTTCGAGGCGGACAGAAGGCAGAGGTAAGCCTCCTTCAGGCCAAGGACCTGTTTTTCATATTTTATAATATGTCTTCTTGGCAAGGTTTCTGAGGATCAGGCAGAGTGGGTAACAGAAATGAGCCTCCCGACCATGAGTATTTGCCTTGTCAGGGCCACAACTAGGGCTAAAGCCCACAACTTGCGTTTCTGCCCCTCACATGCTTATGCTGGGCTGAGCATGAAGAGCCTCAAAATGAAGTGCTGGTGAGGGCACGTGACAGAGCAGTTTGCTTCATCGGGAATGTTTAATTTGGGGTGTGTGTGTGTGTGTTTGTAACACACAAATGTGCACACACATGCACTCACATACACATACACATGCATGCGTACATGCACACATGCGCACACACACATTCAAGAGCACATGCATGCACATACATGCTTGTGCACACACATGCACATGGAAATGAGTCTTGTGTACTGACCCAAGAAATCTCTTACCCCAGTGAGGTTTTTGTGGCCACTAGGGGGATGTTCAGTGGGGACGATCTAGCCTCAGGCCTGTACCTCAGTTTGATTTGTCTGCCTCTTTCCATTTTTACTTTCGAGACCCTTTCAAAGGATAGTGGGCATGGGTGGAGGACAGGAACAATAGAACACTGGTTCTTTATACATATGGATCCTTTCTAGGTTGGTTTTTATTAGGAGCTAGGGACAATGTGGTAGACTGGGGGAGGGGGGGTATCATGGATGTCTATAGAGGAAACCCACTCTACCAAGCTTTTGACACAGACTTAGGGAGCCAGGAAACCAGGACCAGGGTTTGAATCTAGCCTTCCACTGACCACCATAGGTCTTGGGCCACTTACTGAAGGGCTCAGTTTGCCCTGTCTATAAAATAGGTTGGGACATCGTAGGACCCCCCCGCAGTTCACTGGCCTACCCCTCTGCCCCCAGGTCATCGACAAGAACTCCGGTGGCTGGTGGTACGTGCAGATCGGGGAGAAGGAGGGCTGGGCCCCAGCCTCATACATCGATAAGCGCAAGAAGCCCAACCTCAGCCGCCGAACCAGCACTCTGACCCGGCCCAAGGTGCCGCCACCCGCACCCCCCAGCAAGCCTAAGGAGACAGAGGAGAATCCTGTGGGTGCCTGTGAGAGCCAGGGCTCCCCACTGAAGCTTAAGTATGAGGAGCCCGAGTATGACATCCCTGCCTTTGGCTTTGACTCAGAACCTGAGCTGAATGAAGATCCCACAGAGGACAGAGGGTCAGGTGACAAGCGTCCCGCCCAGCCACGAAGGGCTTCACCGGCCTCTTCCCTGCAACGGGCCCATTTCAAGGTGGGTGAGTCTTCTGAGGACGTGGCCCTGGAAGAGGAGACCATCTATGAGAATGAGGGCTTCAGGCCATACACAGAAGATACCCTGTCTGCCAGAGGCTCCTCTGGGGACAGTGACTCCCCTGGAAGCTCCTCTTTGTCCTTGGCCATGAAAAACTCCCCAAAGGCAGATTCTCCCAAGTCCTCATCACTCCTAAAGCAAAAGGTAGAGAAGAATGCCCAGGCAGAACTGGGGAAAAACCAGTCCAACATCTCCTTCTCCTCCTCCATCACGATCAGCACCACCTGCTCTTCCTCCTCCTCGTCCTCTTCCTCCTTGTCCAAGAACAATGGTGACCTGAAGCCACGTTCTGCCTCAGATGCAGGTATCCGTGACACCCCCAAAGTCGGGACCAAGAAAGATCCTGATGTGAAGGCCGGGCTGGCTTCCTGTGCGCGAGCCAAGCCATCTGTCCGACCAAAGCCAGTCCTGAACCGAGCCGAGTCTCAAAGCCAGGAGAAGATGGACATTAGCTCCTTACGGCGCCAGCTGAGGCCCACAGGCCAGCTCCGGGGAGGGCTCAAGGGCTCTAGGAGTGAGGACTCAGAACTGCCCCCCCAGACGGCTTCTGAGGGGTCCAGGCGAGGCTCTGCAGACATCATCACTCTCCCAGCCACCACTCCCTCATGTGTCCCCAAGAAGGAATGGGAAGGGCAAGGCACCACCTATGTGACGTGCAGTGCCTATCAGAAGGTCCAGGACTCTGAGATCAGCTTCCCCGCAGGCGCTGAGGTGCAAGTACTAGAGAGGGTGGAAAGTGGATGGTGGTACGTGAGGTTTGGGGAGCTGGAGGGCTGGGCTCCTTCCCACTATTTGGTACCCGAGGAGAACCAGCAATCTGACACAGCTAGCAAAGAGCCAGACACAGTAAAGAGCTCACAGAACGAGGGCAAGTCAGACAGCCTGGAAAAGATCGAGAAGCGTGTGCAGGCACTGAACACCGTGAACCAGAGCAAGAGGGCCACCCCACCCATCCCCTCTAAGCCTCCCGGGGGCTTCGGCAAGACCTCGGGCACTGTTGCCGTGAAGATGAGGAACGGTGTCCGGCAAGTGGCAGTCAGGCCCCAATCTGTGTTTGTGTCTCCGCCACCCAAGGACAACAACCTGTCCTGTGCCCTCCGGAGGAATGAGTCACTAACGGCCACTGACAGCCTTAGAGGTGTCCGCAGAAACTCCTCCTTTAGTACTGCACGGTCAGCAGCCGCTGAGGCCAAAGGCCGTCTGGCAGAGCGGGCTGCCAGCCAGGGCTCAGAATCCCCCCTGATGCCTACCCAATGCAATGGCATCCCCGTCTCCCCCGTGCGTCCTAAGCCCATAGAGAAATCTCAGTTCATCCACAATAACCTCAAGGATGTGTACATCTCCATTGCAGATTATGAGGGAGATGAAGAGACAGCAGGCTTCCAGGAGGGGGTGTCCATGGAGGTGCTAGAGAGGAACCCCAATGGCTGGTGGTACTGCCAGATCCTGGATGAGGTGAAGCCCTTCAAGGGCTGGGTACCCTCCAACTACCTTGAGAAGAAGAACTAACAGCACAGGGTCCTTCCAGACTCAATGTGCTGCTTTGGCTGCCACTGGATGAATGGTGGCACGCCAGACACGGGGAAGAACAAGATGGGAGGGGGGAGGGGATGACAACATTGAACCCTGCAGAACATGTGACCCCCCCAATATACCCTCCAGCTGGAAGGGAGGGTGTGATGGGCGTGCACACTTACTAGGAGAAAGGGAATAGCAGGAATGGCCTGGGCCCGGGACCACTGCATGCTGATGGACCATATGCCATTTAGCACAGACCATGTGGGAAAGCCTAATCGTGCCTTTGATGCAGATCTGGGAAAGATGTCATGAGGTGTCCTCGGTCCTGCCCTGCACAGCCACTTCTGTGGCTGGCTCTTTGCCTCTGGAAGTCATTCTTGCGTTGCCCTAATGATGTGTTGGAATTTGTGTTAGTTTCTAGTCCGCCACCGACCACTGGTGGGTGTTCTGGAAAACCACCAGCTCTGGGGCTTGGCAGTGTCTCTCCAAAGAGCTCAGCCCTTCCTGGGGCCAGGCCACAGCCTGTGTTAGATAGTTAAAAGAGTTGCCAGGTGCCAACAAGGACTGTCTCCTCTTGCTGTGCTGACTTGGCCTGGCAAGGAGAGCCTGCCTCCTTGGGGCACATGGAGGGAGCTGACCTAGAGGATGCCAGGCTCCTCCTAATCTAGAGCTTGCTTGAGGATTTCTGGGTAGGCAGTTCCTTTTGCATGTTTGGGAAGTTGGTTGGAGGTTATATATCAGGCGTTTGGTTTAGGATTTATTTTAGTTGTTTGGGGGCTCGAGGGGCTCAGCCTCATGTAGGAGAGGGGGCAGTGGTGGGTGGGGTTTCCGTTGAATTCCATGGAGGGATGTTTTATTTGGATTTTGGTTTAATGTCTTTTGCCTTTCCATAAACCAGGTTGTTTGTTTAGGTTTCCACTGTGTACACAGTGCCCGAGCATGGCACCTCAACAGGGAATTTGGGACTGGGTAAAGCCAAGTCCCTGGCTCGGTGAAACAAAGTGTTCAGGTTCCTGCCCAAGAGGGAAAGAGGACATTGTTAGAAGCCAGCCTGCTGGGTGGCTAATCTGCCTGCTTCTGCCCACTTTCTCCAACTTGGGCAGAAGGGACCCTGGTTGGGTCAGCCTGGAGCAGACACTGCCCACTGTGCCCCTTACTTAGCCTGCTGGCAAGGTACCCAAAAGATGGAGGACTTTGAAGCCAGGAACCAACCCTGTCTTCCTGAGGGGCAGTGCCCCGGGGACAGAGAAGCAAAAGAGCAGAGTTTGCTGCTGCTCTCTGTCTGCTTTGGGTTCTGAGTCAGTGGTTGAAATGTCAGAGGGGACCTTCCAGAGGGAAGCCCAGCAGTGTCCTTCAGGGACTCCCCTCATGCTGGGAATGGATGCCGCACGTGCCTTTGATTTGGGACAGATCCTGCCTCACAGCCTGTGGCTGAGCTGCCAGCATCTCCCCTGACCAAGGGCAGCTGGTTCCAGCAGACACAGGAGGAAGAGTGCCCCTCACCCCTCCTCCCAGGCAGAGCTGCCTCCAGCTCCCAATCCTAACGTCCTGGATCCCCATGTTCCTCCCACAGGCGGATGCAAACCGCTAACCTCCTCTGTCAAAAGACCGTGGTGGTGACATTGTTCTATTTCCCTTTCTGTGTTCATGAGTTTGTTTAAAATTGAAATTAGTTATCTTCTTCTGCTGGACAGTATTAACTAGAGCCGGGTGTTGAGTTAATCTGCTAGATTGCAGTACTAATGGTAGTGGTGTAGTGTCTTCATGATATTATTTGTACTTATTTGAACAATAATGATAAAGAAGTGGTTCATTAGTTCCTGATTAATGCACTTTAAATAAGGCGGAGTGGAAAGAAACCCGGAGAGCAAAGTGCATTACTTAAAGATTGCAGTATATACTTTTCAAAACAGCACATATTTATTACAAGAGGAAAAAAGTAATTTATGACTATTTAAAATAAAATTTAACATAGAGTGGCTGCCAGGTGAGAGGACCTTCCACGTAGCTGTCTGCCAGGGGGAGGGCCCACGGCCTCACTCCTCAGATGTCTACATTGAGCCAGCTCAATGACTAGTGCGCCCTCCAGGCACAGAGCATCTCAGTTGGACTGGACCACCGGGATCCCCAGAGCCAGCCTTTCCCACCTCCCCTGTCCTTGTCACTTTCCCAAGGACCCTCTCACAATCCCCATGCCCTGAAATCATAGATCCTTAAAAGTGGGGCAGGAAGGGGGGGACCTTAGAGGTTACTCCATCCTAACCTTTTATGTTACTTTAGCCCAAGGACAGGAAATGACTTTCTCCAAATTGCCCAACCAATGGCAGGCCCCTGCACTGCATTAATACTGTGTTCCTCCCCTGTCCCTCTAGTTTATTGTGTGGTCATGTGTTTACATTGTAACATCCAGCCCCAGGGATGGCTGGCAGTTGCTCAGGCATCTGGGAAAAGTGGAGAATGTTGCCACCTAGTGTCAGGACGTAGACTTGGGCAACGAATAGTGATAGCCAAGGTCCCTCACCGCCAACCCATCAGGGCACAAACCCTGCAAGCCCAAAGAATACTTGAAACAGGAAGGGTGCATGCCAGGCCTTCCCAGACATGGCCAAGGGATGCCAGGCCTTGTGTTCCTGCTTCCTAGCCCTGCCCAGGCCTTTCCCTAGAGCTAATGAGCTGCTTTGTGATATCGGACGGACAGTGGCAGCAGCTGAGAGAAGGGCCTGGGGCTCTGACCCATCTGGAGAAAAACCAGATCGGACTAAAAGGAAAAAAAGAAGTGGAATCTCGGCAGTGTCCAAACCTAGTTTTCCATTAGTCATGATTAAAATGTGAAAGGACATTGTATGGCTGTATACTGCAACTTTAATCAGATGAGCCCTTCTGAGGTCATTATTGAGGTTTATAGAATGCCCGAAGATGCATTGTCTGGTGCTTTGTCTGTCTTTCTTTCAAGACCCTTTTCGTGTATCACAGGGGTGGAGGGAAAAGTCTTCAAACCTTATCCTTCTATGTCAGTAGCAGGCTTGGCTACACTGCCTGGCTCCTCTGTTCTCATAGTCGGGGAGCAGGAGGAAGCTGGTGTGTGGGGGAATATCCATCAGCAACAGATTCCTGTTTGCCCCCCAGGGCTCCCTTCACAACTGGGGTTCTGTCTGCAAAGGCCTCAACCCTCTCACCCCCAGCCTGGCCCCAAGGCTTCCTCTTTCTCACTCCTAATGGACGAAGGCATTATATAGAGCTCTCGTAGTGTCACTTTGAGATGTTAGAGAGGATTTCACTGGCATTTATACCCACGGCTTTCCTTGGTGAGGCATGTTACGGTGTCTATCATCTAAAGAAAAAAAGACAAGGGAATTTCAGGCAAACGTTATTTTCATATGGCTAGTACTTACAGAGTAGATGTAGTTAATTAAGTTGTAGTGTTCTGTTTTTAGGAAGGGGGAGACCAGGTGAAATCACCCCGACTCTTCCTGGGTTTGACTAATATACAGCACGTCCCCTGTTCCTTCCAAAGACTTTGCATTCTCAATGGAAAACGAAATGAGACAGGAAAAGTGCAATATTTACCAAGAGGGATTCGGGACAGTGGAGAGAGACCATGTTGAGTCTGTCTGCAGAAAATGGGAGGGGTCATGGAGAAAGGGGTAGCCACCAGAACACAGCCCATCGGTGTTGTCCACCTAGATGGAAGTGGCATGGTGCTCTTGATCTCCTGGGCCCGGTCCCCAGAGCAGAATGAGGACATCCACTCCCGTTCTCCTGTTTTGCAGCCAACTGCTCAGAGACCCGCAGCCCCTCACCCCAGCCTCCTGATGTGTGTGAGCTATGAGGCTTTGGATGTGTGCTTGAGTCTTTCTAAAACTAAAACCTCAGTTCAGGTTTTGGACAGGAATCCTGGCCATAAGCAAACTCATCTGGAGGGTGGGTACTTTAAGCCCTGCATACCCAGTGAGAGCCAATTCCTACAGGCCTTCAGTAGGCCTGGGGCTGAATCCCGGCCACCCATTCATCTCAGTGATTTGGGCAAAAGGCATGAGCCTGCCTCTGATAACAGGAACTCCCGAGGCAGGGGCACACTAAACTTTCTCATGCCACAAGGAAAGAGGCAGGAAAAGATGGTTTCTTGGGGGAAAGGAGCAAGTTCCAGGACTTGGCTCCCAGGATAGCAAGCACAGCCTTGCTGGTATGTCTCGTTTATATAGTACTGTAGGCCTGCTGCTCTGACCCACCTTGTGTGAATTTCTATACAGATAGGGAGAGGGACCGGGCCCCTTTTGGGGTGTCTCCCTTGTAGTAGGCAGTATAGCTGATCATTAGAATATCCATGCAGCTCTCTGGAAAGACGACAGTCCACATCACTAACCAATTAAGATTCCCTCGCTTTTTTGAGGGCTGAGAAAGCGTTTGTGTGTGTGTGTGTGTGTGTGTGTGTGTGTGTGTGAGAGAGAGAGAGAGAGAGAGAGAGAGAGAGAGAGAGAGAGGCTGAGACTGACTGACTAGTGGTAATTTCCCACTTGAACTAAATAGCATGGGGTTAGAGAAAATAAATACCGGGCAAGCAGTCTCCATTGAACTAGTCCTTGGCATTGGGCAGGTCCCAAGGGACTCACAGCTTCTGGCAGCATGTGTGTCATTCACACGATTCTGGCTGGAGAGTGCAATGTCTTTTTAAATTTGTTTTTTATTATTATTATTATTATTATTATTATTTTATTATTTAGTTGGAAACTTCACACTGGTATTAACAAAGCTAACAGAAGCAGCCCAAGGCCATTGTCCCAGGCACCAAGATGAAGACATGGAAGAGATACCGTTGAGTATGGGGGTGCTGGGGTGATTAAATTAGGGCACCCACCTGCGTCCTATCCTGGGTGTGAGAACCCCAGGGGGATCCATGAGCTGCTGGGTCTCGATTTGTTTCTGAAGGAGAGGCATGTGAGACTGTAGGACCTGCAGCTGTCCACACAGGGGAGCCTCCCATCTCCACAGCAAGCCTGTGAGTGTGGAAGCCTCCTCAGGATCTTCTGAGGTTTTTGGCCAAGTCTCATTTGGGAAAGTCTGATAGTCTCATGTCCCTGTGTTTCCTAAGCTCGGTGCTGAGAGCCCATGGTAGGTAAGGCAGGTCAGTGACGTTAGCACTGCTGGTCACTTTATTCTGTGCATCTGGGTCCCCAGGCCACAAAGTAGGTACATTGGTGCTTGTAGATTGAATGAAAGAGTCTTTCCAAAGCCTTGATCCCAACCTGGCTGTAAAGGATTGGCATGTGACACCCCCTCCCCTCCCCTGACTAAAAAGTGACCTTGACAGTACCCCTCCCTATTGCAATCCCAGGACTCCGCTGCCTTAGAGTGGGGTCCCCAGTGCTGAAGGTCCCTGCCTTACTCCAAGTCCCATTCTGGACAATCGGCTGGCTGTGTCTTTGGAAGTGTGAGAGAATCGTGTTAGTGCAAACGGATGTACTGCATGTTGGAAAGCTAGCGGGAGGTATGTTGGCAAGATGAGTGCATGAGCTTGGAAGTACGGGGGCTTACCATCCTTACATGTGGTGGAAGCTTCCAGAGATGTCTTTAGGCAGGTGTGGGAAGGCCGAGAGACAGAGTTTGGAGCTGTACAGTGTTGGAGCAGGAAGGAGTCCGTTCTCAGTGATTGAAAATGAGAGATTTGCAGAGATTTTTGTTACTTACCAGCCAAGAGTCCAGCCAAAGAAAACTCGCTCACTGGGCCCAATTCAGACTTCTGGTATCACTGTCTTAAGGAAGAGGTGCTGCAAGTCATAAGCCAGTCTTTGGGTCTGGAGGCCCATTCCCATTCTGGATTCCCTGTAGTTTTTGCCCCGTGCATTTTTTGTCCAATCCAGAGCTAGCCGGTCAAACCATACAAATTAGAGACCACTGACCATAATAGGCCACACAGGGACCCGACACCCCCACACTAGCACTTAAAAGCCCAGGCCTATTCAGGAGGCAGGTGACCTCATTTGGACATTTATTCCCCCAGGCTCCAATGGAACTTGTGGTTCTAATTGCTGAGTCGGCCTCCTGTTGCCAATCTGACCAGGTGAGCACACCAACCTGCATGTGCTTCTACTGAGGCACACTGCTTCTGAGTTTACTTCAAGGGGTGCAACAGAGGGCATGGTGTCCCTACCAGTTACCGAGGGGCTTGGAAGGTAACTTCTAAGGCAGAAGCCAGCAGCCACTGCTACTATGTGGTGAGAACAAGCAGGTAGATGTCACTGGGACCTTTAAATCACAGGGACTTCCTAGTGTCCACTCATCCCCAGCCAGCTTACTGTGGTCAGCAGGAGCCCTTCCCCCAGATTCTCCTCTCCTTTCACCTCAGCAGAGGAACAGAGACAAGGACATTGGATGCAGTAGGGGTCCATGCACATGCTAATATATCTCCAGGATCCTCGGTGGTGCTAAACTATCTCCATGTTTCTCATAATTCTAATAGTGAATTGTTTTTATAAGTCTTATCACGAACACGCAGTGTCACCAGGGGAGGGACCCAGCCCCTTTGACCTGCTCCTTTCTGGGTGTCCTTTATCACTTTGGTGGGACTCTTTGGTCTATAGAAATGACCTGTCTTGGCATGCTTCTAAACTTTAAAATTTGGATTGTTTTGTTTCATATTTTGTTTATGTTTACAGGCATCTTGTATTTCCCTAAAGACTAAATAAAGTTTTTGGCCTTTTTAACTGAACAGAATCATGTGGTTCTCTCTGGCCCTGGAGGACCCATTCAGTTGACTAGCAGAAGCCCCACTCGCCTAAACAGCTGCCAACTGACCATGGGATGGGATGGAGGAGGAGGGCTCAGTTCCCACAGGAGCTTCCCACTCGCGGGCAGCTTTCTGAGAGTAGCCAAGGCTGGACCCTTGGCCCTTACTTAGTTGTGTTAGTCTCCAGTAAGCAGGAAAACATGGACCTGAGGTCAGTTCAAAAGCAGGCTAAGACTAAGTAGCCAAAGCCTCCTTCCAGGTAAGGGTGTAGGTAGGTATCTCACATGTCTCTGAGGTCTGGCCATGCCAAATGTGTACTGTTCTAAACTTGGACACAGTCTTCTACCTCTTCCCCACTCCAGCCACAGGGTTGGCCTGTCATTCCCCTAGTAATCTCTAGGTGGCGATACTCGCCTCACAGGATCTCCAGCCTGAGAGGAAACAGCAAAACAGGCATGTACAGCTTCCTTTGCTTTGCACCCTACCTGACCCTGTTCCCCCACCCTCATCCAGCCCCGACTCAAAGTCCTGAGGCCACCAGAAGAGTGGCAGCAGCATCTCAACTTAAAAGGCTTGCCTGGTATTATGGCCCCACTGTGTGAGCCCCATGCCATGCTCCGAAGGCTGACACTAGGCGGCTTCTCTGTTACAGGCACTTTAGGGCTTAGGAGTTTACGGTTACAGGAGAGAGACTGGGGCTGTTCGTGATAGCCCTTAACCTCTCAGATGTACTCAAACACTGGTTCCCCTCCCAACTTCCAGACGCACAGCACAGCCCTTGGGCTGGTACGAAATCACCTTTATTCACAAACACAGTGACCCAGTTCACAAGGGAGACAGTGCTACCTCTGAACTAGCAGAATGGACAATGGCTTCTTTTCCCACCTCTGGCCACACAGTTCAGTACTAGGACCTTTCTCCATCGATAGGATGAGCCCCAATAAGATGGGGCAACTTACCAGCTCCAGCCTGAAGGGGTCTACCAGGGCCAGTGACTGGAGAATCGAGACTGAGGGTGGCCCAGTCCCACCCTGGGATCCATTCTCAACACCTTCCCAGTACATTCCTCCTCAAAGACACCTGAGAAGAACGCCCAGGAACTACACAGAAAGTGATCCACCCCCAAACTTACCCAGGGGAAGCTGGAGTTTGGGGATGGAGGTGACCTGTGGCCAGGACAGAGACCCAGACCCTGCCTTTCAAGGCAGAAGCCACCTCTGAGTATATAAAACCAGCCATATGAGGGCCAAGGATTGAAAGCCTGGGAAAGCCTGGGCTAAGACTCCACAGTAACCCAGAACAGGCAGGTAGGACTACAGGGGCCCACAAGTAATGGTCACCCCCTTAGCAGGACAGAGCTGGCTTTCAGGATCCATCCTCCCTCTCATCTAAAAAGGGTCTCCATTCTGGTCCCTGACCCACGTTGACAACCTTCCCCAACCTTCCAGAATGTCTGATGTCTTATAGAGGTAGACGCCCTGGAACTGACCGCATTGATGCTGCTCCCATCCAGGGAGGCTCCCTCCCAGGGAGGCACAGGGGGATGTGGGTGGCTCCCACCCAAGAGAGGCTTATTCATCTCTTGGGAGGCCTCCAGCCTGGAATTCTACCTCAGGGTTAGCAGGACTGCCCATGAGCCTTGTGTTGGGGGTAGATTCTGAGCGGCTACTCCTTGCTTCCCTTCACCCAGCAACCCCCCAATAGTAGCATTTTAGGAGACCCCAGGTTGGAACGTAACCCATAAACAAAACCCATAAACCAAATAAATAAATAAATTAATATAAGGAAAAGGGCTGTCCACAGTCCAGGAACCCCCTACCCACTGAGGGCTCCTGTCCCTCCTGGGTACACAATGGCAGAATCAGCCCAGGCCAAGGCTGGCACTGAGATGAGGAAGGACAGGCCTTACGTGTGGCTGTGGACCTGTTCTTTTGAGACCCTAACAACAGAAAGGCCCGCGTTAGCCTAGACTGAAGGGCACCCTGGGAAACGGTACCAGTGAGATGATTGGCAAACAGGAGGTCCTGAACATGGCAGGTTGACACAAGGTTGAGGACCTAGGACCTGGAATCTGCAGCCTGTCTGTTTACTCACTCTAGGTAAGGAGAAAGAGACATGGCATGCAGTTTGCAGCTGCCCAGAGTGGGAGGAGTCCACTGGCCTCCTCCCCAGCTGCCCAGGTTCGCTAACTCTCTCCAAGATGCCACACGGGCTGCACAGCCTAGAAATCTGCCCAGATCGTGAGGGATGGTAACAAGCTGAGACTCTTACTTCAGCCCCCCAGCATGCAGAAGTCTGGGTGAAGAGGAGAGAGATGGTGGGGACCCTTCTCCCCTCCACTCACTATGAACTACTTGTGCCCCCACTTCCCTGCCTGAGACCCTCGCAGCCCAAACCTTCAGGGATCTTGGTTTCCCATGTTTAATGGAAAAGGAGGAAGAGTTTGCAACTGTAGAAGGAAGGGGACCCTGTTGGCCTTGCCCTCAGCTGGTGCTGGGCTGCAGTCTGCAGAAGTGGGCGTGCGGGTGGGGCTCTGCAGTGGGCTAGGAGCTTCGGTAGGTCTTGATGATGTCCTTGATGGGGCGACGGCAGATGGGGCAGCAGGCGTGCAGGGCCTTCTTGAGGCGCAGGCCACAGGAGTAGCACAGGCACATGTGGCCACACGTGTAGATGACTGTGTCCACGGCGTGTTCATAGCAAATGGTGCATTCATCACTCCATTGGCCCATACCCGGGGTCACCGGTGACTCGGGCAGGCTCACAGGTGAGTTGGGGGCTGTCCCTGAGAGCAAAAGCACCAATCAAAAGGGGATGCGATCCAGCCCAGCACAGGGTCTTCTTACAGGAGAAAAGGCCCCTGGGCTCAGGTCTTCCTCCATTATGGAAAGCCACCTGTTCACACTGACAACCCACCTTCCTGCCCAAGGAAGGAGCTGAGCTCCAGCAGCCTGGCTCTGACCACACAGCCCCAGACCAGGGCCAGAGCGGCAGTGAGAGGAAAGGGGGAGAGAGGAAAAAGGACTTCCCAAGTCTTTCAAGGTGAGGTTTTCCTTCTAACGCTTGGTGTACCCTATGTGCACTTTAAGACGTCCCCTGGAAGATCGGATACCCTCTCTGGGCTCCGTGGGCATTTATACTCACCTATCCACAAACCCCTCTACCAATGCGCGCGCACGCGCACACACACACACACACTTTAAAATAAATCTTTAAAAAGAAAAAAAGCTCAAGCTGCACATCTGGAGAACTCTTGTCAACCGCTAAGAGGCTGGCTACTCTTCCAAAGGACCTGAGTTTAGTTCCCTGCACCCACGTTGGTCAGCTCATAGCTGCCTCCATCTCTAGGGGCCACCATGGGGGATCCACATCCTCTAACCTTGGTAGGTACTGCACACATTCATGCATGCACATTCATGTATACACATACATGCACACACACATTCAAAATTTAAAAATAACTACAAATATTTTTTAAAATAAAGTTAAAGTCCCCAGGTGAGCGTCCCCAGCTCCCAGCCTCTCCAGTCTCAGCCCTAATGCAGGCTGCACTGTCCCTCTCTATAGGATGTGGAGAGCATTGACCCACCCACAGGGCCTTGGTACTCACCGCCAGCAGAGCCACCCAGAGGCCCAGAACCGCAGGTGCTGAGCAGGGGGTCAGAGAGGCGGCTGCCCAGGGCACTGGGAGAGGTTGGAGTGGAGGCAGGTGAGCAGGGGAGAGATGGGCCACCCCGTTCAGCCATGATGGTGGAGCCTGAGAAAGGGGATAGGCCACACTGCCATTAGCCTAAAGGAGAAAGCCCCCATAGAGAGCTCCTACACCTGCCTAGAGAACAGCCACAGGCCGGGGCAGGACCCCACAGGCTGGCTCAACCCTGACCCACGCTCTGTGCTCACCTGTAGGTCAGGAAGTAGCATCATGTTCTATATCACCTACAATTTCCACACCAACTTCTGCCACCTCCTAGGTCCCTCTGGCCTTCAGAGAATGGAGTCCCCCGTGTCATTGCCTCCTCCCTCAGTCTCTGTCAGAGTTCTGCCCTCTCTACCACAGTGCCTTGGAGCCACCCACCTTCTCTACACAGGCCCCCTGGTCCCTACATGCTGGTCCTGCTGCCTTGCCTTCTCTCTCCCCCTCCTTCTTCCGGCTTCCTCCCACAGTCCTTCCTAGGGGTTCACTGTACATGTATGAGACTGGGGACAGAGCCTTTGCCCTCAGGGAGCTGACTGTCCTCAAACATAGTCTCTGGGGAACCATGGCTCCCCCTAAACTCCACTGCCCACCATGCCCAGACACACAGCCGGAGAATCCACCTGTTTCTCTAGCGGAACCATGAGCTCACTGAGAACAAGTCACTTGCCTGTGACTTTCCCATGGGCCCTAAAAGAATGTTCCGCACACAAGCAGGTGCATCGTTAGTTATAACTCATGTCATAATGTTATTATCTCTGAGAATGATCAACGAAGGTTCGTAGGGTGGGTCTCTCCTCTCCTCGCTCCCCCTCCTCCTCCCTCTCCACACTAGAGACTAGACTTGGGTTTCACTTGTCTTCTCAGGAAGGAAATCAATCACTGGCCATCCACCTTGACCCACTTAGTACTTGGGACAGAAAGTCTTGTGTTTTGTTGTGTTTTAATTCCCTTTAGCTCCAGCCTTGTAAACACCCTCAGATGGCAGAAGCCTTGCTGGAGAGCTACTTAGCTATTATTAGGTGGTCCTGGTGCAGGAGTGTGCCTCACCTCTGTGATTTCCCTTCTCCGAGAAGCAGTGAGCACAGCCTTCTCTCTAGCTTCAGCCCAGATGTGTGTGTGCACGTGTGTGCGTGCATGAGTGTACATGTGTGCATGTGTTTGTGCACATGTGTGTGTGAGTGTATGTGTGTGCCTCCCAATCCAGTTTCCTTTTATCCCACCCAGAATTCTTTCTCTAGACTGACTCATCTCCCTTTTTGCTAATCTGATTTCCTCTCCTTCCTCGATTCTGTTTGCTTCCTGTGTCTCTTCATCTGGTCTTTCCAGAGCAGGAAGTCTGCACTGACCTTCAAACATAAGCACAAGTATTGGGCTATCTGGCCCCTCCCAGAGAGCTGATTTCAGAAGCAGCTGAGGCAAGTTCATCTGCACACACTACCAGCCTGACCAAGCCTCCTGGGTTGAGCCATGGGGCTGAGAGGCCCAGAGCTCTCCAACCTTGGCTAAGGATACTTACTTTAAATAACAATATAAGTCAGCTGGACATGGTAGTTTGATACCTTTAATCCCAACACTCAGGAGGCAGAATTAGATCTCTGTAAGTTCAAGGGCAGCCTGAACTGCTGGAACAGAATGAGTTCCAGGATAGCCAGGGCTATGTAGAGAGCTCTTGTCTCAAATAAAGCAAGCAAGCAAACAAACAAACGATGACAAAATCAGAGGTCCAGAATTTATCCTACAGCTACAGAATTAGGATCTCTGGAGCCAGGATTCAAAGATCTGCACTTTTCGCTGAGGCTAGTGAGAGATGCCCAGCACCCACCCTGGCTGTGGCTGGCATCACATCGAGAGCTGGCTTCCCATGCTGAGGGTGACAAAAGGGAAAACTGAGAACGGAGCAGAGTGCAGAAAGCACATGGACGAATGTGACCAGTCCTCCCACTCCTGCCATCCCCGCCCCCTCACTAGGATTGCTAATCAAACCCTATCTTGGTCACAGTAAGGGATGCCTATCCTATAGAACAAGCCTCGGAGTGTGGCTTAACATAAGCCCACATCCTCCAATCCTTTCAAACTGCCTCTTCCTGAAAAGAAAGGTCTGGACCACTGCAATCTCATTCCTGAAGGCCACCTGTTCAGGGAGTCCCCTACTCTGATGCAAGTAATTGCCCAAGAAGACACTAGTACGGTGTTTGGGGTGTTTGTTTGTTTTTCTGTTTTTGAGACAGAGCTTGCTATGAAGCTCTAGCTGACCTGAAACTCAATATACAGACCAGGTTAGCCTCGAACTTGCAAAGATCCTCCTGCCTCTGCTTCCTAAACGCTATAATTATGCACCACCACAACCAGCCAACCTGATTTTCATAAAGAGTCACAAGCAGCCCTGAGGAAACCAAGCCTCAAAAAGTTCACTCTTCCCCGCTTTTAACATAACCTCTAGGGTGTAAGGCTCTGGCCAATTTGTGTGTTTTGGGGTTCTTCTGAGTTCACTGCTCTCTTCCCCAACCATCCGTGGACCGGATGCTTCCGCTCTGCTCAGAACTCAGCTAAGCCTTGAAAGACCATCATGAACTGGGAGATGGCACCAGACACTCACCGAGGATGCGGACCTGCGTGATGGCGCCGTGCAGGCTGAAGAGCATCCAGAGGGGCTGCGAGGCGTCCACGCACAGCTGCATGCCGGCCGCCGCGCCGTTGTGACTCAGGTGCAGCTCTCCGTCCGCGTTGACCACCAGGCCCAGGATGTCGCCGCTGTGCAGAGGCCCGGGCACGCGACACACCGCCCAGAACTCCTTGCGGTCCACCAGGGCCTCGGGGCTGAAGGGCAGGTCGGCGGGACGCAGCGTGCCAGGGTCACACGTGGTGACCCCGAAGGACAGCGCGCCCGCTCGCGCACCGCCCGAGCGCGTGACCTTGATGAAGATGGTCTCGGCCACGCGCACCGGCCGGCTGGTGAAGACGAGAGCGCGCTCGTCGCGCCCGTGCTCCAGGCGCGCCACCGTCTGCTCGTCCAGGATGCGGACGTGCGCGCCGGCGCGCAGCGCGTGGAAGCGCAGGTCGCCGTCGAGCTGCGCCGGCAGCGCGCGGCTGTGCTGAGAGTTGAGCGAGTTCTGCGGGATCGGGCAGCCAGCGGGCGGTGCTCCGTCGTCGCCGTCGGCTCCCGGCAAGTTGAGGTCGCACAGGCTCACCGACAGGCGCGTCTCGTCCGCCTCGCATCGCAGCGACGGCCGCCGCAGCGCGGTGAAGGAGCGCGGCCGCAGGCAGTCGGGCAGCACCAGCTCGCTGTCTGCGGCGGGGGAGGGCAAGAGACAGAGCGACCGTCACCGTCCCACAGCGGTCGTGCAGCGTGCGCCACTAGTACTAAAGATGCTACTGCTCAGTGCAAAAACTGGAAGCGAAGGGGCGCGGGAATCTACCCTCTAGACAAAAACATGAGGCTGGAAGACACCAACCTGAAGGGCATCTAAGTGCTTCTAAGTGCTTCCTGACTGACAAGTGTGTTTTCTCCTTACTGCCTCGGGTAACCCTGCAGAACTTGTAGAACCTATTAAGAGGGATGTTTTATTTTTCTGAGAAAGAGTTTCCTGTCCCGGCCTAGCCTAGAACTCAGTGTGCCATGCTGCCTGCTAAAATTTAGTCTTAAAAAGAATTTTGTTGTTAGCAGTGGGTTTGATTTCTTCTATCTCCAGCCCCTCCCTCCACGAAGGAAAAGGATTTCTTAAATTCTAACCCCTAGGACTTCCCTACTTCATGCTTAACACCTAGAATGGAGTGGCTCCTATGTGTGTGCTCATGTGTGCACATGCACGAGGGGGCCAAAGGTCAACCTAGGGTCGTTTCTCAGGCGCCGTCCACCTTTTTGTTATTTGAGAAGGTTTCTTTCTGGTCTGAAACTGGCCAAGTAGAGTGGGCTGGCTAGCTCGAAAGCTCCAGGGATCCTCCTGTCTCAGTGGATCTCTCCATCAGTGGAATTACAAACACACCACTACATCCTTGCCTTTAGAAAGCAACAAACTCAGGTCCTTATGGCTTCTGCCCACCTAGCTGTCTCCCCAATCCTCAGAGTGGCTTTCAGACAATAACCATTTGTTACAGGCACCACTGATACTGGAACACTCTAGGAGGCCAGAAAGAGCACCTGTCTCCCAGTTTCTTTGCATAAAACTATGACATGGAAAGCCAGTACTTACCCTTTGGGGTTATCATTGCCACATAAAGATATCACGGCAGAAGGAAGTTAAATAAATCCGAGAAACCGAGCCTTTTGAGAGCAACCCCACTGAGCATCAGCCCCACGTCCCTAGTCCAGACAAGTAAATCCAGACTAAGGTTTGAAGAAGGAAAACGGAGCTCTGCCTCTTAGCCCAGCACCCAGAGAAGAAGCATTGTCCATGTTTGGGTTGTAGCATAACAGACTCTTTTAAATGTATTTTGGTTTCTTCAAGGCAGAGGTTGAGTCCTACTATTTAAACACCAATAATGTTTACACTTTCATGGGTGATACACCATTTTGAAAATGTGATAGCGTTGGCTCATCTCCTTAGAATGTCGTTACTAAAGTCTGGGGATAACATCTGGGCATCCATGAAGTTGTAGTAAGCCCTTCCATGGCTCAAACCCCTGCTGTACACATTTTCTTTTGCATAACACTTTTTTTTTTTGTTACTGTGTCCCGAATACGTCTCCATGCCAACAGCTGTTTCCAGTCTTCTTCTTTTAATAGGTATTGCTAACCCTGCTCTATGGACCTGTAACTTACAGTGACAATAATGACATGAACTGTGGATGACCCATGTATGGTATCCTTAAGAGCAGCCCATGGGGGCCATCCCACTGTAGATGCAGATCTGTGGTGTTGGGTGTCAGCCACCACGTACAGAGACTCAATATTGGAGCATCCCCCAATGCTATATTCATTTCTGATGGAACCCTTTATGTAGAGCTAGTGTCCCTAAGTCTGACTGGCACCCCGATAAGCCACACCATGATCTGTGCCTTCCCAAGTGTCCAAGTCCTCCAGCAAAGCCTGGGAGACTAAGCCACAAGAAGAGCAGAGGCCATAACTAGCCTTCCGCAGAAGGTAGAGGAGACTCTAAACCTTGTGCCCGGTTCCCCTCTCCCTTCCCCTTCTAGAAGTCATGTTATCTGGACTCAGGAAGGTCGGGTGCCACCCTTCCTCTAAGTCTCAGGCTGCTCCAAAAGTCTCCTGGGGCCTGGCTGGTTGGGGTTTCCCAGCATTGCGTTGGCAAGGAGGGAGCCAACCGGAAAACTCAATTATTCCAGGGAATTGACTCTGACAAGGATGGCCATGGCTTGGAGGCTGGGGACTGTGCAGAGGCAGAGGTGAGAGGGAGCCTTGGACAGGAAGGAAAAGGAGGTCAGGGGAGGGAGACAATGGTGGGGATGGCCTGGGCCTGGGGAACTAGCTTCTGTTGCCTGGCCCCTGAGGGATTCCAGTACAGGGCCTTTGGGGACTCTAGAGAGTTGGGAGAAGAGAGGAACATCAAGGAAGGGAGGAATCAGTTGTTCAGAGATGCTCAGCCATGGCCTAAGGGAATGATCTCACATGGGTTGCCCCATACTCTTAGGACTGTGTGTTCAGAGTCCTAGAGCTGGGCAGGCTGTGAGATAGCTCACAGTAGGACAAGTCAAATTTGTGGACATTACTTGGCAAAAGTTGCTCAGAAAGCAAAAAAGGACTTGGACTCTGAGGGGTTGATCTCTCTCTCTCTCTCTCTCTCTCTCTCTCTCTCTCTCTTTCAAGACAGGATTTCTCTGTATAGCCCTGGCTGTCCTGGAACTCACTCTGTAGACCAAGCTGGCCTCGAACTCAGAAATCCGCCTGCCTCTGCCTCCCAAGTGCTGGGATTAAAGGCGTGCGCCACCACTGCCCGGCTGATCTCTCTTAAGCTGAACTCTTCATCTCTGTATCTAAGTCACCACACCGGAGCTCTGTGCCTGTGTTGAAGACACCTCTCCCCCAATCCTGATGATCACACACATACCTTCCCACCACTTAGAGAGTGAATGGAGCCAGCCAGTACTGGGTCCCTGAGAAGCTCAAGGCACAGGGCGACTATCACCTTCAAAGACACATACATTCTACTACAAATAACACCACCAACCCAAGCGTATTTTGGGTATCATTTGGTTGGGTCTTGCAGCCAAATCCATATACTGGTGAGCAGTATCCTGATGGGAACATAGTTGAGTGTGATGAATTTGAAGTCACCAGCCTGGGTTCAGATCTTTACTTTACCATTACTTTATAAGCTGCTTGGCCTTGGACACACAGCATAACCTCGTGAGAGCCTTTCACTTCAGCTGTAAGAGACATGTCTGGCCGGGCAGTGGTGGCACACGCCTTTAATCCCAGCACTCAGGAGGCAGAGGCAGGCAGATTTCTGAGTTCGAGGCCAGCCTGGTCTACAGAGTGAGTTCCAGGACAGCCAGGGCTATACAGAGAAACCCTGTCTCGGAAAAAGAAAAAGAAAGAAGAAGAGAAAAAAAAGAGAGACATGTCTTATTTATATAAAGCCAAATTTTGAGACTCATTTTGGAAGGACACTGCAGGGATGTGATATAAGGCCCACTGGGCATTTGGTAAAGTACCTGACACATGTGATCACATGTCAGTACAAGCCACTGTTTCCACGTTAGCGTGGGCTCTAGGGCACTCTCCAGGCCAGATGTTAAATATTCTACCTGGTACTTAGCTGGCAGCTGGGAGGGTCCCAGGGTGTTGTCTCGGGTTTGGGGGCTGGACACAGCTGTGCCCCATCTCCAGCCTAGCTCACCCAGGGGCCCTTTGCCTCTGCTGTGCGATGGGTGCTCTGTGTCTCAAGTTACAGCTATTTGTAAGCACCCTTGATGAAGCATGTGATGGTACACCTACAGAATAGAGGCACATGCCTGCCTTGACAAGTTCTGACAGGCCAAGGCAGGCAGAGCCCCTGTCACCCAGATAACTTCAGATATTAGCATTTTGGCCTGGGGGTGTGGCCAGTGGTACAGCATGCACAAGGCTCTGTGTTCAACCCCCAGAACAGCACACATACACGCCCACACAAATATATTATTGCTCATGTGGTCTGTAGACACACAGATCTCAGAGAGTACCCAGGAAATACTTTGAATGAAATTACTGACTGAAAACCCAGAAGAAGCAGCTAACATGGGGAGGCTAACAGAGAAGGAATGAGAAGGTGAACAGAAAGAGGGAGACAGGAAGTGGCCTTATTGAAAACGTTGCTGAGCTGGGAGCTGAGGCTCAGGAGCAGCTGGGAGTGGCTAGGCCCAGCTAAGAATGTCTTCTCCCCTTCCTCTCCAGCACTCAGCAGGAGCAGCTGTGGGCAGCCAGCAGGCTCCAAATAATTGTCCTAGCAGCGGGGTCAACTGTGCGAGGCCCCGAAATAGCTGCAACTTGAGACACAGAGCACCCACTGCATGGCAGAGGCAAAGGGCCCCTGAGTGAGCTAGCCTGGAGATGGGGCACAGCTGTGGCCAGCCCCCAAATCCAAGAGAACTCTTTGGGACCCTCCCAGGACACAGGTAACCTGGAACCACAAGCCACGGCATGGCCCCACATTTGGAAGCAACGCATTATCTAATCAGTGCTGGAGACACGCTGCCCACTCAGGAGGAGTTATCGATGGAGGCAGAGGTGGTACAAGACCTTGAAAGGAGCTGCTCAGCCATTGTGCTTCTTGTCCCTTTGGCGCCTGCCAATTCTGGTGTCTGGCAATGGTTCTGGTCCAGAGCATCAGTAACCAGACCCTGCAAGGTTACGTACTGTACTGACCCACAGGGAGAAGACAAGCCAGGGCCTGTGTCTTGGGAATCAGCAGACAGCTAGTTTAGGCTTAGAGAAGGAAAGATCCAAATTAGACATAGTTACAGTCATCTTAGCATCTCAGATTAAATAGGTATTCAAAGAAAGTGAGAAGCTAAGGGACTAGGAAACCTATATACCCCAGCCAACTTCTCACTCAGCCTTGCCTAGAATGCCGCTGGAGATAGGAAGCTCACCACCTCAAAAAGCTTCCTTAGTCCCTGTGTCCATATAACTCAGTTCAAAAAGTAACTCTCCTCAGGCAGGGCACATAGCTCAGTTGGTAGGGTGCTTACCTAGAATGCAAATTCTGGGTTTGATATTCAGAACCTAACTAGCCAGACACGCTGGTGCATACTGGTAATCCGAGTATTCCAGAGGTGGGGGCAGAAGTATCAGAAGTTTGAGGTCAAGCTCAGGGTTATCCATCCTAAAGTACATAATGAATCTGAGGTCAGCCTGGGCTACAGGGAACCCTGTCTTGGAAAAGAAAAGCTTTCCTGGTTTGGATTTTTGTGTGGTAGATCATACCTCAGGGGGCCCCCATGGATTCTCTTTTTTGGGATAAATGTCACCTTGAATAAAGCTCTCCAACTCTGACTGAGGTGCTCATCCTCTGTTTCAGAGGGTCAGGGAAGGACTTTGCCTCAGCAGCAGGACAGGCAGCTGGTGAAAGTCATGTGAGGTGTAACATTGCCCGGCAAGTTCATAGAAGTCAACCTGAGCCAGGCCTGGGGAACGTTGGCTGGTGAGGAGAGCCATGGGCCAGCTCTCACTCAGAGGCCACCCAGCCCTGTGACACCTAGCCAGCTGCATAGGGTGACAGAGGCAGGGTTTTGACACTGCCATGGGGGCCTCTTTTGAAGCTGGGCCACCACCAGCCCAGACTCCTGTTTGTTTGGATTCTCACATCCGCAGCATTGGGTAATCTTTAACCACGGGGCTGCAGCAGCCAGCCCCTGTTTGGAAGGTGCTGCCAACACATTTACTGTCTCCATAAACATTGGCCTGCTGGTCTGCGTCTGACCCAGGCAGGGGAAGGAGCCATGGAGGCTGTACACAGCTCAGATGGACCTCTGGGCAGTGCTCTGAAAACCACACTGGCCTCCACCCTCTCCTTTTAAACTCAGCTATGGGCCACCCAGAAAAAACAAACATGATTTCTGAGAGAAGCATAGACTATTCCAGAATCACTCGAAGTCAGACTCCTTGGTTGAATCACGGGAGCCAGAAGCTCCCAGAATCATTTGATTTAGTGATTCTCAAACTTTTGCTGCTTTGTTTGGTTGTTGTCTTTGTGTGCGTGGTTGAATTTGGTTTTGCGTTCTTAGTTTTTGAGACAGGATTTTGTATCTCAAGGTGGCCTGAAGAGCAATCCACCTGCATCAGCCTTCCAATGGCTAGGATGGCAGGTGTGAACCGGGACACCCACTTCAAGTGGTTCATTTTTAAAGGCAGGGATATCTTTGTTCCGGTACTACAATACATTGTGGTTGAAGTCTGGCAGGCAGGCACCATGACCCTGTCTCCTCATATCTCTTCACTTCACTGTTTCAGAAATGTCCTGAAGAGCCCCAGGAAGCTTAGATTGCGAGGCTTTCCTTCATGCTAAAAGACCAGCATGGAGTTTTCTATTTGGTGATGGTGATGATGACTGTGGCAAACTGGGTATTCTTTTTAAGCTAAAGATAAAACCACTTTTCACATCATAAACACTTTCCTGTATCTGTGAACCTCTGCTAATACCTGTGAGCTAAGTGGGGCATATATAGTTATGCCCAAGGAATCCAGAGATCAAGGCAAGAGACACCTGGGATTACCCACAGCTTCCGCAGCTGAGTCAGGTCTTAATTTGGGGAGAAGCTCTCTCCTGCTTCTGAAATGAGGGCATGGTCCCCAGTTGTACAGGACCCAGCCCCTCTCTTCCCTCAGGTTCCACTATGACCCTCTTGCCCCTGCAGGTCTTACCAAGGCCCCTAGAATTACATCTGGAGGCAGTGCCAATATAGGTAGAAGTGTGGCATTGCCTTTTCTGTAGGTGACAGACCATCCCTGTTTGGCAATCCCATGGACATGGTCTCATGCTGCCCAAGCTAGTCTGCTTTGGGACTAGAGAGCCAGATGAAGCCCTTGAGAATCTGTGAAGAACACAGGCAGTCAGACCTGCCCTCACTGCTGAGTCAGATACCGTGGGATCCCCTTACCTCTTTCTCAGACCAATACCTCTGAAACTTTGGTAGCCTCCTCTGCCCAACATCCTTCCTACCTTGAGCTCCAGACACAACAGGTCGTCAGTGACCACCTGGAAAGGTGGCCATTAGACTTAAGAGGGAACACAGATGGACTCACAGCTAGAGAAGCTGGAAGACAATGCCACCTAGGCCCCTGGTTTAGACAAGCCACTATCACCTGAGGCCCTTAGATCTCTCTCTCTGCAAACACACATACCTTCCCCTGTGCAGAGAATGCATGCCACCTTAGAAAGCAGGATAATGTACCATGCAAACCACTTAGACCCGCACGTGCCCCAGGTGTTCAGGGGAAGATATATTATCCTATACAAGGGGAGGGGGGGAACCTCCCTTTGTGGAGGAGGAGGGTTTGGTGCCCAGACCTTGGCACCATTGGCAAGATTTGAGGTGAGAAGAAGAAAGTGCCTGAAAGAGTCTCTGAAGAAGGAACAGTAAGACTTGGGGGTAGAACTGCCATTGGATTTGAAACAGGGTCTCCTGAAGCCCAGGCTGGCCTCAAATTTTACATATATATGGCTGATTTTGTGTGTCAACTTGACACTAGCTGGAGTTATCACAGAGAAAGGAGCTTCAGTTGAGAAAATGCCTCCATGTGCTCCAGCTGTAAGGCATTTTCTCAATTAGTGATCAAGGCGGGGAGGGCCCCTTGTGGGTGGTACCATCTGTGGGCTGGTAGTCCTGCGTTCTGTAAGAAAGCAGGCTGAGCAAGCCAGGAGAAGCAAGCAAGCCAGTAAGTTACATCCCTCCATGGCCTCTGCATCAGCTCCTGCTTCCTGACCTGTTTGGGTACCAGTCCTGACTTCCTTTGGTGATGAACAGCAGTGTGGAAGTGTAAGCTCAATAAACCCTTTCCTCCCCAACTTGCATTGTGGTCATGATGTCTGTGCAGGAATAGAAACCCTGACTAAGACATATATATATATGAGTATGAGTTCATCTTTCTGCCTCGGCTTCCCATGTGTGTACACTGCCTCATCCAATTGAATGAGAGAGAGAGAGAGAGAGAGAGAGAGAGAGAGGGAGAGAGAGAGAGAGAGAGAGACTCATCTACATAGTATCCCCAGAGGTCTTCCCCATCCTGAACCCATCCTGAAACCCGCACAGGCTCCTTGATCTACAATTAGCCTCTTGAACCCAGCAGCTAAGGCTAAACATAAACATTGGTCTAGCCAGGGAAGCAGCAAGTCCCCCCAGATGGCAGCCCTCAGCTGTAGACAGGACACCTGGGACACATTGCAGCCCCTGGGCCTCGTCTCCAGAGGCTGAGTCGTCTCTCAGTGCACGGCTGCAAAGCTGGGCCACTGCCCTGGATAAGCAGCCCCTTAGGATCTGGCCCAATGCCATGCCACCTGAGTCTCCGCCCAGGCCTGGAAATATGTTTCAGGGAGAGTAGGAGGGATTGAACCCTTGTAAGCCCGCACTTCCAGCCCTCTTGCATTGGCCACCACCACTCCAATGTGGCACCAGGTCTGCTCATACCGACCTCATGTCCAGACTGGCTGGGGGATCTACATTCCAGACCCTCCCCACCTCAGTGTGGGCCTGGCCCTCCTCAACTGTCAGCCACAGTTTCCATTAAATACCCAGGCAGCACAAGGACCACAGACCATTGAATCCGAAGCTCTCTTTCTGTGGGTCCAGTTGTACACAATCCTCATGGTCACACGTAGCCTGCTGCCTTTCTTCTTCATGCCCCTCCCAGGATGGGCTCCCCGGTTGGTTCGTTCCCCGATCTGTGCCAGCATAATCCATTTAACCTGAGCTTCTTTTCCCACCGAAGTCCTCTGGGATCATTGCTAGTGACATCCTACAATTGTATGCTCTGGGTCACACTTAATTGCAGAATCAGAGTTGGGCCACTTTGCACCAGGTGATATGGCATGACCCTTGGTGTAAAAGTCCTCCAGGTCAGGAGCTGGGTCTTCAATTCTCTTCTCCGTCTCTCTTCTCTACAGAGAGCCTAGGCCATGGCAGGCACAGCATGAAATGCAAGAGACTTTGAGAGAGTGGAGTCTGGGCTCACCAGCCTTTTGCAAGATCATAGCTGCTCTTTCCAAGCCTCCCCCCCCCCCCCCCCCCCCCCCCACCCCCACCCCCAGGACACAAAGTCTTATGTAGTCCAGGCTGGCTTTGACCTCACAATCCTCCTGCCTCAGCCTCCTAAGTGCTGAGATTACAGGCCTGTGTTCCACACCAAGTTAGCATTCATTTCTTTCTTTCTTTCTTTCTTTTTTTTTGGTTTTCGAGACAGGGTTTCTCTGTATAGCCCTGGCTGTCCTGGAACTCACTCTGTAGACCAGGCTGGCCTCGAACTCAGGAATCTGCCTGCCTCTGCCTCCTGAGTGCTGGGATTAAAGGCGTGCGCCACCGCTGCCTGGCCCAAGTTAGCATTTCTAAGAGAAACGAGGAGACCACAGGAAACTAGGATAGGAGTTATCTGTTCTTGTATTAATCACCCCATAAAACTTATGTTTATTTGGTTGCTGGCAGGCCCTTCTTCCTGGAGGTAGGAAGCTGTTAATCTTGGAGATACCATCCCAGGTCTGGGCCAGGGCACCCACAGGAAAGAGGGTGAGCTACTGAGCTCCGGCACATAGGGGAGTGACCTGGAGTCGGCCTGATGATTGTGTCTGGGCTGCAGTGGAGGAGGATAAGACCCCAGCTCTAAACTGTCCACTTCTTCAGGGACATGGCCACTCATCTGGGAGCAGGCTCAAATACATAATGTATGCACGCCTACTACACGCACAGTGTGCCAGGTGCTTGGGTACACCTGTGCTCTGAAGACCAGACAGGTAAGGTGTGGAGTCCCCACACAGAAGCTGAAGGGGATAGGGTCAAGCCTGGAGGAAGTGCCTAAAGGTCACATAACCTCTGGGGCATAAGCATCCCAGGAAAGACTGGCCCGTCTTCAGAGCCACCAAGAAAGGGAACAACATTCTTTAAAAGAGAGATAGCTACTAGGAGAGTGGACAACGGAAGATTCAGAAATGTTGGGCATAGTGACCCAGGCCTAGAATCCCAGACCTTGGTAATCGTGAGGTCAGAGCCACCTTAGAGGCCCTGAGGGATCCCTGCCTTCCTCCCTACCCTCTGTGGTCATCCACACCACCGTCTCTATCTCTCCCGTCTCCGTCTCTCCTGTTTTATACATACACACAAATCAATTTAGGAGGGGCAAAAAGAAGAGCTATTTTAATCTGCTAATTGACTTTAGGGGCCATAATCCTTGTTCGAAAATGCCAGGGATCATGATGATTTATGGGCAGGACAGCGATCATAGGCTTCGGCCTTATCGAGTATGCAGAGTTGCCTGCAGGGAGATCCAAGGGTGAGCGAACCGCTCCGAGCAAACCCATGTATAGTCACAGAAAGGGTGTGGGTCAGGCTGGGTTGGACGGCCTGGGCTCCAGTGCCAGCTTGAGGCCCTGCTGCAGATTCATCTACAGCTTCCATCCCCATCTACCTCCAGTGCCCTGAGGATCGGAGCCCCACGCCACTAGGCACACTCCTCCCTGTCCCACAGTCTCCTGGAACATGTAGGTCCAGCTTGAGCCTCCTCTTTCAAGAAGCCACAGACCTGAGCCTCGCTTGACATCCTGCCTCCCTTTTTTGTTTAAACCCGCTGTTTAAAGGCCACGGGAAAGGCACTAGCCACATCCTTACATGGGCAGGGCAGGCCTTCCTCAAACCTCAGTCTTCTCCCTGCCAAATGGGGATGAAAAGCACTCTTCTAGGCCTGCTGAGAGGCTAAGTGAGCTAATGACCGAAGCAGCTGGGTAGGCAAAAGGGATTGCATTACCACAGAGGTTAGCAATTTACCACCCTTCCAGGTTGTATGTTGATTGAGTCCTGGTGTCTCCTTTGCCTCCCTAACTGTCCAGTGAGCCTGGAACTGTCCGAAAGTAGGGCTGGTCTCCTTTAGCCCCACCTACCTATTCTTCAGCTAACAAGTCCCAGACCTCCCCTTCAGCCAGTCTCCCCTCCTATCCTGGAACCTTTCCCCAGCAAGGCTTACAAGGTTGGATGAGACAGTCTCTTCCACAGCAGGGGTTCTCAACCATATCAATGCTGCAACCTTTGAATACAATTCTTCATGCTGTGGTGACCCCTAACAGTAAAATAATTTTCATTGCTACTCTATAACAGATTTTGCTACTGTTATGAATTGTAATGTAAGTATGTGTCTTCTGATGGTCTTAGGTGAGCTCTGTGAAAGGGTTGTTGGACCACCACTCCCCCAAAAGAGGCTGTGGACCCACAGGTTAAGAATGCTTCTCGACGGGCAGTGGTGGCGCATGCCTTTAATCCCAGCACTCGGGAGGCAGAGGCAGGTGGATTTCCGAGTTCGAAGCCAGCCTGGTCTACAGAGTAAGCTCCAGGACAGCCAGGGCTACACAGAGAAACCCTGTCTCAGAAAGAAAGAAAGAAAGAAAGAAAGAAAAGAAAAGAAAAGAAAAGAAAAGAAAAGAAAAGAAAAGAAAAGAATCGCTTCTCTAAAGAGAGCTAGCAGTGTAAGACCTGGGTCCCTTCCTCAAAGGAATTCCTGTCCTGTGGGGAAGCAGACACGAGGCTCTCCGAGACTTCAGAGCTGGATAGAAAAGAACATTCTACCTAGACGCCTCAGGCAGGAGGCAGCTTCCACTGGGCCTTCAAGCCAGAGTAGACACTGTGAGACACTGGACCTGGTGGGATAGGCTTGTAATCTCAGTCACTTAGGTGGCTGAGGCAGAAGAATGGCAAGCTCACAGCCAACCTGGGCAACCCAGTGAGACCCTGTCTCAAAATGAAGGAAACAGATCTCCCTCTCTGTTGGTGGTAGAACACCTGCCTAGCATGCTGGAGACCCTGGGTCTGGTTCTCACTCCTAGGGGGAGGAAGGAATATTCTTTGCTTAAGGAGCATGAAGAATATTGCTTGTTCCTCTTTCACCCTCACCCAACAAGACCTTCTCAAGAGCAGGAAGTCACTCATTCTCTGCCTCTCACCACATGTCAGGGACCTGGGTAAGACATGGGACTCCCAGACATTTTTCCGAGCAGATGGTTGAGTCTGGAGTGGGTGAGTGGACTGGGGCTTTGGAACAGTGTGAGACCCAGGGGGCACCAGGACAGCAGGAAGGGACTCCTGTGGACCTTGGGTTAAGCATCATCTTCCCCAGGATCAGTAGGGATGACTGACAGCTGCTAGCCACTACTATATCAGTGGATCCTCATGCCTACATCCTTTGAGAATTCAAAAGTCTTCAATGCAGTTATTACTGCCCCACAGTACAGATGGACCCGCTACCTGGTGTAGGCACCTGCATGCTGGACCAGGATCCAGCCTGGATCTGTCTCTCTAGCTAAGTAGAGGCCTCAGGTGTATCCAGTACATAGAGGAAGTTGGGGAGGCCTCCCAGCCAGCCTGGATACCCTTCTTCAGTAGCTGTCACCAGGAATAGCTCGTTTGGGCTCTCAACATGTCAGCATGAATGCAGGGACACTTTTATTGACTTGAAAAACAGAAAGTTCCCAAACTGCTAGTTAATAAAAACAGTCTCCTGATGTTTGGAACTTAACACACAGGCTTCTGGCAATTACTCACGCCTGTGTTTTTACTTTCACGGTCCTGTCTCGTGCAAGGGGAAGCATTCCAGAAGCATTCACAACTTCTAGGCTTAGAAGTCAGAAGGGAAAACGGAAACCAGGTTTGAACCCCCTTTATGGCATTTCTCTCTGCAAGGGAAAGGAAATGGGGACAAGGAGAGAAGCAGCAAGTGTCAGCTAGACATAGCTTTGAAACCTACGACAGTGCCAGCTAACTTTACTTAGCCTCTGTAACTCTTCCCATGGCCCGCTTTCCCAATGAGGAAGTTGAGGCTTGATCAGGCTTTGCCCGTATGTAGAGTCCACATGCCTGCAAGCACACACTTGAATGTATATGTACACATATATCAAGCTGGGAAGATGGGCTGGGTTACACTCCCACCTCCATTACCACCTCACTGGTGATGACCCTATGCAGTCAGATTCTCTGAAGCCCTTGGCAGTCCTGGCAAATTCCCTGACCAGGAAGTCTGCCCCTTGCTGCTCAGGTCCATCCTATCTTCTACTGTTCCCGTGATAGGTCCTATAGGCTGTTTGTCCTTTCCCTCCGAGGGGTCTGAGCCTCCCAGTGCCTCCCGCTCCCCTCTCTCATACCCTTTCCATCCTTACAGAAAACTCTTGGGTACGCATGAAACCTGAGTGCCAGAGGAACTGTAGACCAGGGCTAGGGCTTAGTTAAGGGCTGGGAAGACCCAGTATGGAGATCTGGCTCTACCACTCATCCATGAGGGACTTAGCATCTTTGAATGTGCATCTCCTCCAATAGAGTCCCAGGGTTGCTATGAGACCTATGCTAGGTTTCCATTGACAATGGTTACTGAGAGCAACATTAACTTCACCAGGACATGGACAAGGCTACCATTCCTGGTGGTGAAAGCTGCTCCCAATTCAGAAAGCACCCTGAGGGAGGGCCTGTGTGGGTTATAATCTTACTAAGCATCACTTGCCAAAACTGTGGCCAGGATCAGGACACTGCAGTTCATGGGAAAACCATAAAGTTGGTCCTGGGCCCCTAGCTTTATGGATGCCACCATGACTCATGGGAATGGAGGTCAGAGCCAGCACCTGCAACTAATGGAGCAGAGGGAAGCCACTCACCTAGTAGCTGGACACCCCGAGTGAGGCCGTAGACGTCCACCAGGGCCCAGAGTGGGTCCACCGTTCGGACCCCACTGAAGAAAAGCATTGCAGCCGACTCATTGATCTTGTAGAAGACGCGGCCTTTCTTGTCCACCCAGAAGGCAATGATGTTGCCCTCGTTGGCAAACTCCTCAGGCAACGCTTTGGCCCAGAAGCCACTCTGAGACACCAGGTCAGGGCAGGCGTACTTGGGCAGTGAGTCGGGGTGGATGCGGGAAGGGTCCTTGCTGGTGAAGCCAAGTCGTAGGGCCCCACTCCAGCAGCATTGCTTCTTGGTTATCTGGCCACAGGGAGTGAGGAGCCTCAGCCTAGCCTCTCCTCCTTGGTCAGGTGACCGAGGGGGAAGAGGTGGGCTCTCTATAGATCACCCTCAGCTAACACTTGTGAGTGTCCTATAGCCAGAAAACTCACTATGTGGCTCATTCCCGCCCACCACCCAGCTCAGAGGGCCTTCCTGTAGGTTGGTGACTCTTGCTACCCAGGAAGGCTGGGAAAGGAGAAAGGGTGAGAGATGGGCAAAAAGGAGAGGGGCAGGCTGGTAGCAGAACAGCAGACCATGGCAGTAAAGAGGTCAAAGGCAGGGGTCCGGGGTGCCCACCTTCAGCCTGACTTGCTCATAGATGAGCACCGGGCGGTTACTGAAGGTGATGGCATTGCAGAAGCTGGCCTGCCTCTTGACGGCCTTGTGGCTGAGGTCCATGAGGATCTGGGAGCCCTTCGTGTGGGGGTGGAAGAGCAACGGTGTGGCCGGGAGCCCCCCACCTGACAGCGCAGGTGGGCAATGCTTCTGCTTGTGATGGCATCGGTGAGAGGGGCCTGGGAAGGAGCCCCCGATGGAGTCTGCAAAGGAACAGACCATAGAGTCAGAGGACTTAATAGGACCAAGAGCTAGATTGGGGTCTCCTACGGGAGGGTCCAGGGAAGAAACAGGGACCGCCCACTGCTCGGCATTTACACCTTCACCAGCACAGCCAGCTGTGACCACTAGCCTTCCTGCCACCATCCACTTTGAACCTAGCCACTGCCACCAAGTGGTCCTCAACCTGTGGGTTGTGACCTCTTTGGAGCTGGCATATCAGATATCCTGCATATCAGACATTTACATTACGATTCGTGACTGCAGCAGTTACCTCCTCCCACTATTGCCCATGATGGCCTGTCACCCTATCTAACACCGTTTGCTGTCACTCCCAGACTTCCTCTCTTTCTTTCTTTCACTCATTCACATACTTATAATCATTCATGACCTATGAAATACCAAGTTCTGTCCTTGGTCCTGGAACTGCAAACAAGAAATGTCCATGGTTCTTGTCCTGAAGCCAGCAGTCCTTCCTTCCCAGGACACAGACATGGATGGAGATCACCATACTAAATGGCACACAGTAACCACCGCCCCAAGAACCACCAGGAGGCTCTTGGGAAGGCCTCTGGAGGAGGAGAAGACAGGGTAGCACTGGAACTCAGCTGGTGATGCTGGGCAATGGTGGACTTGTGATCATGGGGGTAACATGAGCTTCAGTGTCAAGGACATAATTTCTGTCCCTCAAGGCTATCCTCATACACCACAGACTTCATTCCTGCTTAACAATGCCCATGCCGGTAGCACTGGGGGCACCAGACAAAGGCACGGGCAGGACAGGCGTGTAGGAGAGGCAAGGACTTTACAGATGTGCAGCTAGCAGCAGCTTGAAGACATAGAAACAGGCAAGACTGCAGGACAAGGTGTCTGGTGGCTTCTCTGCCACTCCTTGGCTAGGCAGCACTTCCCTCTCTGGGACACTGGTTGGCCTGTGCCTCATGATCCACAGCTGTGTGGCATCCTTATGTTGGCTGCCCTAAGGGTGCCCTTTCTTCCCCAGATCCTGTGCCCTATCAGAAAATGGAGTCTGCCTGTCCTGTCACCTAGAGCAAACAGCCATGGAAGACAATGGGGCAAAAGGAGGTAGAGGGACTCCTCCACCTATGGCAGGCTCCTGGGGTGTTTCAGATTTTGGTCCTCCTGAGACAGCAGCTTGCTAATGCACTGAGACATGGCTAACAGCAGGTCTGCATGACCCCTCCTCTCTCTCAACACGGGAGGGGGAAGACCAAAACAGAGGGGAAAAGATTGGGCAGCCTTGGAGGCCCGGGAGGCCAGGCCTGTCAGGACATTTGCTTTGGTTCATGTCACTCTACATCACTGTTCCCCTCTCTTGAGGGCCCCAGACACCAGGCTCCACAGCCTTGCACCAGCTGTGACCCTTGGGCACACTCCTCTGGGTTTCTCTAGAGCATATTCTTGTGTGCCAGGCCTGAGGCGCAGGGGATGGGGGATGCCAGCATGAGAAAGGGCTGCTTTGTTCTCTCCTGGAAGACAAGATGTTCTAGAACTGTCTGAAGGTGTAAGGGCCCTGATAGCCATCAAACCACAAGGGCTGGGATAGCTCAGAAGTCCCAGAGAGTTGACAGGGGCTTCCTCAGAGGCCTCTAGGTAGTGTGGAGGATGGGAGATCATCCCAAGGGCAGGGTGGGGCAGTAGTTCAGTACTCTGCCTGAAGGAGGTACCCAGCTAGCCCCAGACACCTTGAATCTCAGTCTCCTGCTGCTGGGGCTAGAGAGATGGCTCAGCGGCTAAGAGTACTGACTATGCAAGTGGGAAAACCCAAGTTCAAATCCCTAGTAACCACAGAAAAGCCAGAAAAAGCCAGGCATGGCCACAAATAGTGCCTGTAATCCCAGCGCTGTGTAGGACTGCTGAGGATTGTCTCTCAGGGACTAAGACAGAGAGTGTCAGACCAGGACATACAACATCCTCTGGCCTCAAGCTATGTGCAACCTACACACACACACACACACACACACACACACACACACACACACACAAGCGTATCCCTCCAGGCACACACACAGAGAGCTCTCGGTCCTTGTTTGCAGACACAAACAGACCAAGGTGAAAACAGGTTGGCAGTCTGCCTCAGAAGCCACAGCTTCCATGCCAAGGGACACTTACGCTTCAGCCTGTTGCCGTGAGAGGTGAGAACAGAGCTATGATCTGCGCACAGCACATAGCAGCTTGATTCCTGGCCTTCCCCAAGTCACTCAAGCGTGCTTGTGGGAAAAGTGGAAAAACCAGCACAGAAGGTCACCTGCTACGAGATTGCATCTCAGTGACACTGGACAGGTAAATGTTGTCAGAATTTGAGGTTGAGGAAAGAGGCTTGACCACAAGGAAGCCCGAAGAAACTTCTCATGTTGGCGGAAACATTCTCTAAGTAGTGACAGTGATCACAGAACTTACACACACACACACACATACACACACACACACACACACACACACGTATGCACACACAAGCCAGGTGTGTGTCACTTCTGATAGTGACAACAACAGGAAGAAAGACTGGAATTTCTGGCCACCAAGGCACCCCCTCACTTGGCCCCAGGAATGGCTCCTGGGGCTTAGACCACCTCACAGGAGGTTCCGACAGGAGGCTGACACTGTAACCTTAACCACAAGCCCCCTTCCAACATGTAAAGTGAAAATGGATGCTATTCCTGTCCCAGTAGGTGGAGACAAGACCGTCTGGCAGCTTCAATGCTAGGGAGAGTGAGGTCTTTGGGTCTACCTCTCCTGTCTATGGTATGGGTCCAAGACTATCAGGACACACACTGGGTGACTCCCAGATCCTCCTCTCAAGCTGCTATGTGATTGTCACACAGAGTCACCTCTTTGGTTAAGGTTCGAGGGCCACCACATAGAGAGGCACCTATGGGCTATACTGTGACTGTGAATAATGGTACCCTCAGAGGTGGCTAAAGTGAAGAGCCTGACCAGAGTGACTGCCACCCTGAGTCCCTGCTTCGGCTACCTCCCTCCCTGTCACATCTGACATGCATATCCACTGGGTAGAGGGGAGAGAAAGCACACTGAGAATTATTGTGTGCACAGCTCTGGTGCTGAGGACCCAGAGGGGGCAGGCAGCTGGAGGTGGCTCCCTTCCATCATTTTGATGGTCACTATGACCCTGTAAGGTTCCCGTTCTGAAGATAAATGAGTTAGTATCAGACTGTGAGGCAAAGCTAAGATTTGACTGTGCTCTTCCAACGTGTGTTCAGGGTGCTTTACCCAACTTTGTACTCAATACTAGAGCTCGTCTCCCCCACCCCCCATGTTCTGAGATGGCAGGAGGAGAGGAAACAGGTTTCACTGAGGACACACCTGCACCCCAACTAAGGTGTGGCTTGTGGTGGGCCTGAGGACTTTACAACTAAGCAAGCAGGAACCCCACCCTGCTCCCAGCTCCCAGCACATGTTCAAGGTAAGACTCATTAGTGACACATTTACAAGCTTTGGGGGCTCCATGAGGACCCCTGGTGATGCCAATGTTGAGTGGAGACTCCTCTTCTTCCTTGGGCATGCAAGGTGCTAACACAAGCCTGACCCTGAGCCAGCTCCAGTTCACATCCCTACCCCTCCCAGGGTCCCAGAGGAGGTGTACACACACATACACATATATGCACACAGACACACACAGGCATGCACACACAGACATACACACATACAACCTCTGTGGCAATGACCTCATAACCCCCACCAAGCTTTACCCAGAATTACTGTGAGGTCAAATGGCAGAGCTGCCAAGGAGCAGGCAGAGTCTGGGAGGCAGCAAAAGCCCTGATGCAAAGCCCAACCTCTGTGCCACACACTGGGCAGTGTCCTAATTTTTCTCTTAATGCTACCTCAGAAGTTAAGTTACACTTGTGGCTTCTCAGCCAGAGCGCAGAGAGCCCAGATCTGAGCTCAGTCCTGGCTGTCTCCAAGCCAGGCACTGTGCCCTGTGTGTGCACACTGTGTGGAGCCTCAGCATTTCCATCTGCGAAGTGGGGTCACCACAGGCCTTTATGGGATCAAACGACAGCACAGGGACAACTCAGTGGCCACTGTTGTATGGTCATTCAAGGGTTACCACCCAGTGCCTTCTCACCTCCACAACCTCTGCTCCAGTGGGTCCTCCTGCCCACGCCCCTTCTTTTCCAGCTCCACCTGAGCTTCTGCAAACCCCACCAGTCTTTCAAGGCCCAGCTGAATCCCACCACTCTTGAGACTGCCTCTTTCTGAGCTTTGGCCCTGAATACAGGCGCTGACCTTATTTTCAACTCCTACAAAGACTGACTAACTTTCTAGGGGAGTGGAGGTGGGCAGAGCAAAATCTATGAACACTGGAAGCAGGAGGCCTTCAGTTCAAACCCTAGCCAGGCTGCAAAATTGCTGTGTGACTTCAAGCAAGTTGTTTTGCCACTCTGGACCTTGAGGTCATTATAAAAAGATGCTCTTGGCTTAGAAACTGAGAATGTTTACTTTTCTTCTTCTTTTTTTTTTTCCTAAGTTTTTTTAAAATTTTATTTATGTAAGTACACTGTAGCTGTCTTTAGACACACCAGAAGAGGGCATTAGATCCCATTACAGATGGTTGTGAGCCACCATGTGGTTGCTGGGAATTGAACTCAGGACCTCTGGAAGAGCAGTCAGTGCTCTTAAACACTGAGCCATCTCTCCAGCCCAAGAATGTTTACTTTTCTTGCAGAGGGCCCAAGTTCAGTTTCAGTACCCACTTTAGGGGACCCACAATCTACAACCTCAGCAGGCACCTGCATTTGTGTGCACGTACCTCCACAAAGAAAGACAGCCATACGTGTAATCTAAAACAAAAATCTCTAAGGGAGCTGGAGAGATGGCTCAGCAGTTAACAGAACAAGCTGCTCTTCCAGAGGACCCAGGTTCAATTCCCAGCACACACTGGGAGCTCCCAACTTTAATTCCAGTTCCAGGGGCTTCGACACCCTCACACAGACACACATACAGGCAAAACACCAATGCACATAAAATAAACAAATCATATTTAAAATTATATAAATAAATCTTTATGAAGAAGAGGAAGAGGAAGGCAGTGGCTCATCCTGACCTTGCTTACTTCCCCCAGCTGAGGACCGGGGGAACACATTGATTCAAAACAATTTTCCACATTTTAACACCTGAGTCCAGCATAAGGTTTGGTTTTAAGTAGAAGTGACATCTGTGGTAGGAAGTGTCTGTTTATTTTATCTGCAAAAACCAAACTCCATGACCTTACTTTCTCCCAGATACAGCTCTTGTCTCAGGCTGCAGCGCACGGTGGCCCTGCTCACCACATTCTCTGAGTGGGGCTTCCTCTGCAGGAGAAAGGGTCCAGGAAGCAGGAGATCAGAGCAATGGAGACGACTGTCCAGCTGGGCAGAAGCACATGGCTCCTCGAAGCTTCTTTCCATAACTGCCTCACCTCCAGGAGTGGGTCTGCCCATTTCTTACTCATCCTGCAGACTTTAAGGTCTTTGAGAAGTCTCTTCGGGGACCTCCTATGGGTTTCTGGGGACCGGTCTATCCCCAAGCTGAGTTCCTTCACCACGCAGGACTTTGAAACCCTGGGTCACCCATGAGCCATGTCATATAGTGCTCTCCCTCAGCAATTTTGCAGCCAGTGTTTCTGGGCATAGGTATCTCTGCAAAAGCTGAGAAAAGCCCCTCAGGTGACTCCGCCTTCTGTAGAGCCGTTTCCTGGCTGGGAAAGGCAGCAAGATTCTGTGCCTCTTCCTTGTCCGTGAAGGACTGGGAGGCTGGGGGTCGGGGGGCGGGGGGGAGGAATCTTGCTCACAGCTATTTTCCAATACTTGGCTCTGAGCACAGAATAGGTGCTCAAGTAAAACACTGAAGAGGACAGCCAGAGTGTGTCTCTCCCATCTGTGTACCCACTCTGTTCCTCTCCCTTACTAGTGGCCTATAGAGATGTTAGGAAGGGAAACATGTCCTTTCCTGCCAGAGGCCAAGATCCCACACAAGGTAATCAACTACAACTCTACCAGCCCAAGACCCTTCACCAGCTCCACACTTGCTGGCAAGAGAAAGGAAGAAAGGAAACCCATGGGGGTCGGGTCTCCTATACCAGTCCTTGTGCTCGCTGTCCTTCATATCCAGCCTGCCTCGCCCCCCAGACCCTGCGAGGTGGGTGTCTGTGAGAAGCACCTCTATTGAGTTTAGCCCAAGAGGACCATCTGCCTCTGGGCCTTCTTGCTCTTCTGTGGCCCCTTCCACTTTTATGTGGACATCTAGAGTGGAACACAGCTGAAGTCTTGAAGTGTCACTCCCATTGGGTTGTAGCACTGTCACTTCCATCTTGGTTGTTGCTCTGTCCTCTCTGAGGAGGCCAGCTGTCATGCCCGTAGGGAGACGAGGGGAGGACCAAGGACTGCCAGTAATGGTGAGTAATCTTGGCGATGGCTCCCCTCCAGGTAAGCCTTCGGATGAAGCTGCAGTCCCAGCCAGCTGACTGCAACCTCAAGAAAGTAGAGAAGCCCCAGAACCCCAGTGAAACCACAGATTCCAGGGCATAGAAACAGAGTTGGCCAAATGCTTATTGGTTTCAGGCTGAGTGGATTGGGGTGCTTCACTATGCAGCAATAGGTAATAAGATATTGATGGCCCTGGCTCACAGATTTTAGAACAACCCCTGAAAACTAACGGCTTGCCAAGGTCACATGGCTGAGCTCTGAACTCAGACCTCAGCGCAAGGGCTCCTGAAAAGCCAACAGCAAGCCAGCCAACAGCCTATCTCCTGCCTTCTGCCCACTCTGAGCCCATCTGGAGAGTTCTCAGTGCTGTACACTGTTGCTGTTATGGCCCAGCATGGGGAGACATGCTAGCACCCCATTAACACACACACACACACACACACACACACACACACACCTCTGCCAATGCATATGGTGTGTCCTGAGCTGCCTGCTGCATGGTCCATGATGATGTGGGAGGAGAAGAGTGGCTGAGGATGGGCCAAACAGGCACCCCACAGGCAAGTTCATCTCTAAGCTGAGCCTCCTGCCCAGTCTCACTCACTCATTCGCTCATGGTGACATCCCAGTTCAATGTTCCCAGCAGCCATCGGCTACACCTCTGATATCACCTGGGAGAGGGATCACCAGATCATTTCCTTCTCCTTCCCATTCTACCTAACAGCTCCACAAGAGAATTTCCAGATGACTCAGTCTGCGGTCACGGCCCCGTGTTCTCAGGGCTACTTCAAAGCCAGGTTTGAGACAAGGGAAGGCATGGCTCACATCAATGCCTGCCCTACACGGTGTCACCCTCAGCTCCCCTTATACAGATCCACGCCCACTTTGCTCACACAGAGATGGTTACTGGAGACAGAATTCCATGAGAGTCCCCTCTCTCTTTCTCTCTCTCTCTCTCTCTCTCTCTCTCTCTCTCTCTCTCTCTCTCTCTCTCTCTCACACACACACACACACACCAGTCCCTGCCTTCATACCCAGTCTCTCTTGTGTTCCCACCCTGCAAGGTTGGTATCTATAAGAAACACTCGACCTAGGCCCTGGTAATCCCCAGCTCCCTCTTAGCCCTTTCCTATGTCTTCCCTGAGCCCTTCCCCTCCAGTGTGGGTGGCACCTAACTATTCACTTCTAGGTAGCTGGTGAGTATGCAAAACAGTGGACATGAACACCTACAGAGTATTTCCTGGAGGCCCAGCAGAACCGAGGGCAGACGGACAGCAAGGTACAACATGCCCATATACATTCTAACAAGCATGTGAACAGAAGACCCTCCATGAAACCTGCACGGATGTTCACCCCCTGTGCCACGTGCCAAGTATGTTGCTTAGAGAGCTCCAGATGAGCCAACTTGATTCTCTCTCTGCTGTCAGGCCTTACCTAGAGGCCAACTTAGGCACTAGGCAGCAGGAACGGAGCAGCTTCTAGCTTATACCTAGGACAAGTCTCCCCATCACCCAGATCCCTACAGCTTTCCTGGCCTCATCGACCAGGAGCCCAGATCAGCCTCACCTTTCCTTGGCTCTCTGACACTTTCGTACTCACTTTGGCTTCCAAACAGGCCTGTCCTTGACACCCGTCTTTCTCCCTACAGACCACACTCTGTTGGTGTCAACTGAAGGCCAGGTATTGAGCTTAGTTATCCAGGAACAGCCTGTTGCTCACCTCCCTGAGACTGATGTGACTGTCTCAGTGGCTCCACAGTCCTGGGCTCTGAAAGCCTACGTTCCCTCCTCCCACAGCTGCTCCATGCTAATCTCCAGACCCATAAGGCCATGGGAGACCACTGCTGACTGCAGCTCTCAGGATTAAAGAACCCAAGAAGGGAGAGTAAGGAGCCAGTCCAGTGATACAAGGCCACATGTCTCATCTGAGGCACCAACTGTGTAACCTCAGCCGGCCATTTCCCTTTTGGGCGATGTCTCCCTCTGGGATGAGTGGGACTCAGCCTCTCAGATCACCGAAGCCTCACATCCTCTGATGTCTGGGCATGTTGAAGTTTAGAGGTCCAGTTCCTGACTTGGTGAGTATAGCAGAATTTTCTCCCCAATTAATTTAAATATTAATACAAGAAGCCTGTGATTGGACAGGGAAAAGGAAGGCGGAGCTAAGAGTTTCAGAGACAGGGACAGGAAGGGAGGAGGAGGAGGAGGCCTGGAGAAGAGGGTGAACCTTATCTACGTGGCTTTATATAGCCACAGGTAGCTATGAATGCCATAAGAGGATAGAATAATTGGGATAACTTGTCTGATCTAGGTGGGCAGCTTGTATCATTATCAATTGGCTCTGAAATTATTGTATTGGCATCTTATGAATTGAGAATTTATTGATATATAAAACTGACATAATTATAAGCTTCTAGAGTTTTGATTTACTGGATTAAGGGGATTTGTGACAGCTAGCCGCAAGGGATGGCGTGGGATGGTGCCTTTGTTTAATATTTCCCGAAATAGGTGAGCACTACAGGAAGATGAAGACAGAAGTGAGGAGAAGAGAGAAGGAAGGTGGGTGGAAAGGCCTCTCTCTGGGTTCTGCTGCCTCCCTGCGGGACTTGCCAGCCTGTCCACCCCAGAAGACTGCCCTTCAGACCAAGAGCAGGAGCATCCTCAGAAACTCCCATAGGGAAAGAGACTGAGTCTGTAACCACAGAAACCATTTTCCAAATGGGATTTATCCTGCCCATCGGGCCCCTGCCAGGCTGCTCCTGGAGGAGCTGGACTCTACTCTCCCGACCCAACACACCAGCACATATACACAAGCGTGCCACCATCGCAGGGCATACCACAAAGGCATGTCCACTTGTAGTAAGAACAACATAGTCTCTTCAATAGACAAAGACACAGCGTATGGGTACACAGGCGGGGACTCAAAACACAGCTATAGCATCTGTGGACACCCAAAACATGACATCATGCACACACAACAGACAAACCCAATACAGAGAGAGTGCAGTTCCGGCCCCTGCCCTTCACTTACTCTAAGCAATCCAAAATATGTGTGCTTGAAACAACCCCCAAAAACCCAAGGCTTTTGAAAAATGTCATCAAGGGCCATTTGACTATTTCTTTGAGAGTAAGAGTATCCATAGGAAGCAGCCAGAGTCTGTGCCTTCCCCTAGCTCCTGTTCACCTTCCAAAGGAGGCTGAACCAGAGCCACAAAGCAATCGCCATGCAGATGCAGAACAGGAAGGCAAACATGGCCATGGCCGTGTGAGGACAGATGGGCAGTGTTTGGCTGGATCCTGAGAGACACAGGCACGCCCCTCCATGTGCCCCTAATCATGTGATGGCAGCTGAGGCGACACCCAGGGCAAGCAGAGGAGAGGGGCCTGACTTGACAGAGAGGGGGAGTAGGCAATGAGACACTTGATTAATGCTCACCAATGGCTACCCAGCCTAGAAGCCCAGCCAAGTATGTTCCTGTCCCTTGGGACATGGGACACCCAAAGGAGAAGGACTGTCTGACCCTGGGCCCAGATGGCTTCTCTTGAGTCCTCCTGACTTCCTCCATTTTGCACCCTCTTTTCACAGTGATCCACATAACCAAGCCAGTCACCTCGTGAGAGCGGATCCTGTTAATAGGAGCACTGAGATGTGGCCAGTCCCATCCCTATCACAGCCTTGCCATCTATCAAGAGCGTGGGTCCAGCAAATCTTGGGGCTTCATGCCCTAAGACTTGTGGATTGTCTGTTCCAAGGCAGCCAAAGGACAGTGGCCATGTGCTTCAAAGAGCCTATCTGTCCTGCCCAGTCCCCAAGCCTGCCCAGGTCTGACCCCAGTGGAAAATGTCAGCTGGCTCCAGACCCTTTGCCAGCAGTGAGCCACAGCCACAAGTAGGCAGGCCAGGCCTAGGTCAGCCCATTCCAAGCTTCGGGTCACAGCCCAGGTCCCTGACGCTGTCCCAGCAGGCCTAGATTATGTGTCTTCTAGGACCTTTCATCTGTCACTTGGCCTTCCAGGCCCATGACAAAATTCATGTCCTCTACAGAGAATCAATAATCTGCCTTTCCTATATCTTTACCTCTTTATTTTTAAATTAGAAATTACTATCTCAATGTCCAGAGTCTGGAAGATGGAAGCCGCCTGGCCATCAGCCACCAGCCATGGTTTCTAAGTGGTTTCAGCCACCACTCTTGTTCCTGCTTGGGCTTCTCCCAGGCCCCCTCAAGCCCAATAGACTCGGCAGATGGAGGGGGCCTATGTCCAGTATCCTGCCTTAAAAAGGTCACAGGGCATCAAGGTGGGGACTCTGACTGCACACAGTTTACATAAGAGCCCAGTTCCATTTCCAAGGAAGGGTTTCCCTTTGGGTCTGCTGTCACATTGGCCATCTTGCTCCCGAGACCATCGAGCCAGGCAGTCCAGAAGACAGGAGTCCAACCAAGCAGGAGCCCAGCAAATGGGATGCCAGCCAGTCCGCTTCCTTCCCCTCCTTCACTTCCCTGCTTGTGGATCTGCCAGAAATTGATTCTCCTCTCTTAGAGAACCAGGTCAGGCTCTGTGGGGGCTGTCACTAGCATACCTGTGTGCTTAGGCACAAGCTGGCACAAGTACACACCACAGATATCTCTAACGGAAACTCACAAACACAGATACTTGTGTATACACACAGGGCACCCAAACATCTCTCACAGACTACCTCCAAGACCCACAAACTGTCTCCCCAGTTGACTAAGTGAGATTTGCCTCAATACCTGTGAATGGTACATTTTTGATACCCAGGACCTCACATCCCACTCAGGGGCTGCTCCATAACCTAGTAAGCAGACAAGACCACTTTGCAGGGAAAGTCAGATGTCTGACCTTCCAGCTTTCCCTAGATCTCTTTCTCCAGTCACCGTGACAAATACCCAACACCACTCCTATACACACACAGCCCCAGAGCCCACCAAAGAGTGACAGAACAGGACATGACTAAATCCTCTTTCCCAATGCCTCTACACTCCAGCCTCCCAAGTGGTTCCCATACTCGGGATGGGTGAAACCCCAGACATCAACTGGGGCCTTACCGTGGAGAGTATTCCTTGTGATCTGTCCCCCCATCTCAGGCCGCTGGCAGCTTGGCCACCTCCGTTTGGCCGGCCAGCCTCGTCAGTCACCGAGCAGCCCTGGCAGCCAGTTCCCCTCCTCCTTCCCCCCCTGTCCTCCCCCGAGGCCAGCCGGCATGGCGGGGCCAAGCAGCCCCTTTTGCACCCCCACGCTCCCTCTCCCTCCTGCATGGACACGCCTGCCCGCCAGCCAGCCGGCCACACACGCACACCTCCTGGTTGTGCTTGCTGCCTCCCAGCTCCCACCCACTGGGAGCCTCCCCCACCTCCGTGCTGGTTCAGGCAAAGAGATCTGTCATGTTTATTTACATAAGGAGGAGGAGACTGGAGGCTTCCTGAAATAGCCAAGCTCCAGAAAGTGCTGGAGATGCCCCAGCAAAGCACACACCATACACAGACACACACACACCACACGCTGTCCCACGGACATACACACAACACCTCCCCAGTCACCCAGGCCAATAGCCAACAGCCATTCAATCTTCTAGGGACATCTTGCCACACCATGCAGATAAGGGATGAGGCAGGGTGGGATTGGGGAACAATATTGACTGCATCCCTGCCCTTGGGGTACCACAGTCAAGCTAGGAAGCTTAAGTGCAAAGAACTCACACCATTTCTATCTTCTTCCAGACTCAGCAGCAAGTACTTGATAAGGATTAACTCCTTCGGGCCTCGAAGGATGACTGACATCTGACCTCAGCGTCACTGCCATTATTAACAGGTACCACTAGCGCCTCCCCAAGGCCAGAAGCCTAAGAAAAGAGAGCGAACCAGATGTAGCAGGGCTGGGATGGGAACACAGGAAGTGTGCCAGAATCCAGGCTTTTACCCTGAAGCCAAATTGTCTTTTTAACCACACACACTCACACAATTGCACAGCCACACTGACCCGCTCAGTATGTCTGCATCATGCCACATGTCTACGAACACAGACACATGTGCTGGTGCACACGAACACAAGCGCACATAAGCACTCCTAAGCGCCACCGCTGTATCGTCCTGTCCAGAAAACTACGTGCCTTCTCCCATAGACTCACATAGCTTCTGGAGGAATCTTAAGGTGCAGAATCTGGCAACCCGCACCTCAGTGGTGGTGGGAAGAAAGCACAGACAGAGGAGATGACTGAGGAAAACCCTTCTAGCCCCAGGCGGCAAGTCCAGATTGCCATCAGAACAGCAAAGCCATCCACTGAGGCTTCACAGTGCACAGGACAATGCATGGTGAGTAGGCTGCGAGATTAGAGTTGTTCTTACATTTTTACAGAAAAGGTGTGTGTGCTGAGAGGTAAAGAATCTGCCGAGGGATCCCAGAAAGTCACAACGGAGCCAGGACTCCAGCCTAGGCAGGTGTGGGGAACATGCTCACTACCTGTCACATTCTCTCCAGGATGAGCACCTCTCCCAAGACAGTGGGAGAGTTCCTATCTCCTAAACCCGGTCCTGTACCTGCAAGGATCTGTGATCCCAGAGAAAGATGTGGGTGGGGAATCAGGGACTGGAAAAAGAGCTGGGGAAAAGATTGGGGTGCTATCCCACATCCAATGAAACTCGGGTATGCTCATGGTGAGACACTCAAGACTCTGCTGCAGCCTGCACACCCCCAACCAGAATCTGGCCGAAGGACAGAGAAAACTCACAGGGACCTTGTGTATGCATGTGTAGATTTATGTTCCGATGTGTGTGGGGATGCACATGTCTGCACGTGCATGTGAGGGCCGGCAGTTGACACTGGGATCTTTCTTGATCACTCTCCATTTTATCTACTGAGATACGATCTCTCACTTGAATCCAGAGCTCACCAGTCAGCTAGTGTAGCTAGCCACTTTTCTAGCCCCTATCTCTGGCTCTCCGCTCCTGGGACTATAGGCAGCTACCAAGCCTGCCTAGCTTTTACATAGGTTCTGGGGATCTGTACTCTGGTCCTCACATTTAGACAATAAGCACTTTGTTCAGTGAGCTGTGCCCTAGATCCTACCTGTCTTTTAAGGGACGTATCTTGGGCCTTGCTCCACTAGCTTCTCCCATACAGCAACCTAGTCTTCCCATGGCTCAGCATCCCACACAGCAGCCTCCCTCATCCACTGGCTCCTGCTTTCTCCCCACTGGAGATGCTCTCTCCCCACCTGCCCAGGACCTGGGGTAGGAAATCCTTTGAGGAAGCCTCCCTGGGGCAGCAGGTAGTTACTAAGTCCCCATTCTTGGAACTTGTCATTCCTCTGAACCCTGTAGCTATGTCTTTCTTAATGTCTTATTCTGCACAACATACAGACAGCCATGACCTATCAGGGACCTAGTCTATGTGCCCCAGCTCCTCCTGAGCAGAGCTCACCAATCTAATGTACCTAAACCTGCAGTTATGAGCATCTAGTACAAGACAAACACTAACTTACACAGTGAGGATGAGAAGTGATCCACAGTAGGCAGGTCCTAGCTCTCATGGATCTGGGAGAAGCAGACATTTCTCAATCAGCCACAATGCAGAATATAGCAACACTTTTCTTAAAAGGTGTTCTGAAACCAAAGATTTAGGTTCTAGGGAGCTTGTGGCAGGTTTTCCTGAAAACCCAGAGCAGGGCACGGTTTGCGGATCCATGTATCTACCATGGAGGTGGGTCAGGAAACAGAGTGCTACAAAGAATAAACACACATGTGCACAGGTCCACAGGCTGTCGGGAGCCCAGAATATGCAAGGCTGGTATGGATAGAACTGGATCAGTAGGCGAGCCATAGGGAAATTTGTTCTTGTCAAGACTAAGATGGGCCAGGGAATGTCACAAGGGCCTGGAGGAGCAGAATGAAGACCAGGCTATTTCCCTGAGAGCAACGGGGAACTGTGGCAGGGCTCAGCAGGGAGGCAACAAGACCAGACACACATTTCTAAAAAGGTCACTCTGCCATCTGGTGTGGGGCACTCGTGGGAAGAGACAAGAGCCAGGACAGAGATCAGCAGCATCCGGAAGGATGGGGCCAGCACCTGGCTTGTCCTCACTCCCCCTCGGGCCTCACATCAGGCCTTGTCGAGGAGGTCCTTGGAGAACGGTTCACAGTAGAATGGGGTTCGTGTAGCAGAACTGGGGCTGGTGTGGTGAAGGAGACAAGGAGCCCTTCATTTGGGTAGAAGGAAAAAATGAAATAGAAACTGGGATAGTGACACACAGAAGCAATTCCAACACCCAGGAAAAGAAGGCAGGGCTATCATGAGCTGAAGGCCAGCCTGAGCTAAAGATAGATAAACCTATTTGGTGGGGTAGGTAGGAAAAATTGAAAATTAGGGACCACCAAGGTAGCTCCAGGCCCTTCTAGAACAGAACCAGAAAACAACCTCCCCCCCCCCCCCCAATCTGGATCTTGTTTCCCACAATCTGCTGCCCTGTTTTCAGAAGGAAGTGGCAATGTCCTGTACCCTTCCCCAGAGCAGAGCCAGGGGAGGTGCCCCCCCTTCAGGATGAAACTCAAAATACATCCCTACTAGCTATGATTCACTGGGGTGTCACACAAGCCTCTACTTAATCAAAGGATTCTATTTACTAAAAGAGATGAGCCAAGCAGTGCTCATTCACTGAGCAAGCCTCCCCATGATCCACCATGAACCAACGGGAGAGCAAGACTCAACCGTCACCCCTCAGAAGCCAATAGGCAGGCAGACAGGATGTGGAATCAGGGAAGCAATTCTAGATCATGGTGTGAGCTGTGCTGGTGTTGGGGAAGGGACTTCTGTGGCCATAGGTAAACAGCTCAGTGTCTGCACAAGCACACTGAGCAGAGGCTGTGGATGAGGTAGGACAAACTGCAGCCGGGGCACAGAGTGTCTTCCAAAGGCTCACAGGGCTAAGCGCTTGGCCCAGCTAGGGGAGCTGCTTTGGAAGGTTCTAGAACTTTTAAGGAAGTAAAACCTTCCTGGAGGAAGCGAGTGACTGGGAGCTGGCCTTGACATTTTGTAGCCCAGTGGCACTTCCTGACTGAGGAGGTAAATGTGATCAGCCACCAGTTGCTTCTGCAGCTCTGCCTAACCACCATGATGGGTTTCCCACTGGACTGTAAGCAAATGCCATTTCTTTGCTTACATGCATACGGTACCCCAACATACATGTAGGCAAAATACTCATACACATAAAAAAAAAAAAATCATTAAATCGCTTCTGTCCAGTATTTTGTCACAGCATGGAAAGTAACTAATACACAAGTCTGTGAGCAAACCAATGAAGGCAGCTAATGGTGTTTCTATTGGCTTAGAGTATACCCTGTGCTAGGCAGAGAGCTAAGGATTTTGTATGCACAACCTCAGCTAACTGCTCAGCATCACTTCAGGAGTTAGTGTTCACCCTCCTTCTGTAGGTCACAAAACTGAGGCTCAACTCAGTCATACTGAAAGCAGATGTAGTCTCCCACCCCTTCCCAAGGAATAGCAACTGCTCTCTGGTCACATTTGGAGAATGTCAGTCCCCTGGGTTCTTTGAGCCCACGTAGCTATCAAGACCCTCCTCCTGAGAGCCATTTTTCTTCAGGGATGTGGCCACTGATGAGACTGCCATGGTCTCCTGCAGCCCCACACCCATGCATGTGGGCAACAGGAACTGGACTTAGTGGATTAGAAAATCAGACCAGAAAACAGAAGGAGGGTGTGTTGGGGTGTGTGTGTGTCCAGGACAGTGCTATGCAGAAATTGAGGGTAGATATAGCAAGATATACACATATATATAATTGCCAAAGAATAAATTATAAATACTCTAGGAGGCTGGAGAGATGGCTCAGCAGTTAAAAGCACCGACTGCTCTCCCAGAGGACCTGTGTTCAATAGCCAGCACCTACATGGCAGCTCACAAATACCTATAACTCCAGTTCCAGGGGATCCTACACACCCTTTGAGGCTTCTGTAAGAGCCAGGCATGCATGTGGTACCCTAATATACATATAGGCATGATACTCATATACATAAAAAATAATAACAATAGCTGGGCAGTGGTGGGGCATGCCTTTAGTCCCAGCACTTGGGAGGCAGAGGCAGGTGGATTTCTGAATTCAAGGCCAGCCTGGTCTACAGAGTGAATGCCAGGACAGCCAGGGCTACACAGAGAAGTCCCCCTCCCCTTCTCAATATATATACACATATACCTACACACACACATAGACATACACATATACATGTATGTTTATGAGCACCCACACACATTCAAACACAAATGTAGAATTTTTAAAAATTAAATATACTTTTGATAAAAGAGAGAATAAGGGTTAGGGTTATTCACTGGGGTACCACATGAGCTTCCACTGAATCAAAGGATTCTATTTACTAAAAGGGATGAGCCAAGAAGCACTCATTCACAGAGCAAGCCTCTCTGCGATCCACCATGAACCAACAGGGCAAGCAAGACTTAGCCCTCACTCCTCAGAAGCCAATAGGGCAGGGTTAAGGTTAGGGTTAGGGTTAGGGTTAAAAAATAAAACACAAAAATCAATAGATAGATAGATAAGACCCTACACAGCCAACAATAGATAGATAGATACGACCCTACACAGCCAGCTTATCCTCTGTGTGCTTCGCCCTGTCCACAGTCTTCCCGCCCTCACAGACTTTCATGGTGGACTGCCCACTCAACTTTTTCTTCACCTCAGCCTCCCTCATCCACATTTCCCATGGCCTGGCATCTCTCCCTCTGTCCAAACCTGCCCCCTCAGAGCTGAAAGTCAAAGGCAGAGCCTGTGGAAACACTGCAAAGGAAACAACCAATTCCCAGGGAAAGCTCCTCCAGAGCCCAGCCCCTGCCCTGAGGCGGCAGAGGAGTCCTGAGCCCACCTCACAGGGGCAGCAAAGGAGGCTTGGAAAAACATGGGTTTTCTCAAGGCATGCTGGGTAAGGACTTGGACTCAGGGCTGTCTTCCATGATTGGACTCAAGAGTGGCCTATAGGCAAACACAGAGTGCAGGTAACAGACTAAACTGGCTGAAGGGTGGATATGTTCGCATTCATGAGCCGGGGAAATGGCTGGCGTGGTGAAGTCAGAGAGAGGAGGTGGTCAGCAGGGAAGAACTGGAAAGCAGCTCCTTATGTTATCATGTTTGACGTTTTGGTTTGGTATGTTTTCCATCAAGAACAAAGGATAATTTGATTGAGGTGATGAGTCATCTAGTATTTAGGGCTTGATGCCGACCTGCCAGGGCCATCCTCCCTACCCTGACCGATTAGTCTGGGCCTGGAGAATAAGGAGCCTGGAAGGTTGCCCCCAAACTCCATCTATATCTGGACCCAAGAAAAACACAGGTCACTAGCTGGAGTCTGAAAAAGAGTGACAGAGATGAAGCAGGGACAGAGACTATAAAAGCTGCACAGTGCAGAGAAACCGGAGCCATGGAGACCAAAGGTTGTCCTCTGGGACAGGTGCCCTAAGCAGTGACAGCTGCCAGCTGCCCAGGATGATGGGAACACAACAGGTGCTGGGCGGGGGTGGGGACTGAAAGAGAATCTGAGCAAACAACCTGGAGTTGGGTGCCCCTCCTAGATCCCCCCAGCCTCAGGCTCACTGCCAGCAGCACCCTCTGAGACACAAACACACCTGCTCATACTCCCCAGCTGCCCTGGATGAAACAGAGGGTTCACCATCCATGCTAAGCAGAAAAGACCCTGAACACAGAGGTACCCAGATCCCTGGTCCCAGAAAAGCATGTGTCAACTGAAAGCCACAGGCACCAAGCCCCCATCTTTGCGACTGGCCAGGAATGGTAGATGGACGTACCCACGCCAACTGCTCTAGTCTAGCAGCCATACAAGTTGGCTCTGCCATCACATGACAGAGGGAAGCACCCAACTTCTCTGAGGTTCTGTGGTCACTCCTCTAATGGGGACAAAACACGGCAGTGGTACTCATGAGAAGCAAGAGACAGGACCTCTGCAAGGCAAGCTGCCTGGCCACTGTCAGGAATGCAGGGGGAACTGCTGGAGGATCAAAGGCCCCTGCCCCACCCAGGGAAAGCAGTGCCGTGGGATGCTGGGTATGAGCACAGACTGTGTTTCTGCAGGTGGGAGAGATGGAGGACCGGCTTCAGGAAGTACCATCTCCTGTCACCGACATTTACTCAGCCCTACACATGCCTCACCAAGCAAGGCTCTAAGCTTTACATGTGTACTGATACATGACTGCTATATGCAAAGGCCGCATCAGAGGGCTGGCCAGCAGCCAGTTCAACTAAGAAAGGAGATTAAGCATTGTCTTTGTCACCTGGTCAGCTCTGGTTCTGGTCAGAGTGGAATGAATTTTAAACTGGAAGCCAGTCCTTGTCTCTGTTGCAAGTGATAAATCATCAGTCAGAGTCGGTACAATCTGTGTATACCATAACCTTTCTGGTTAAGGTAAGGTATGGAAGACAATGAGACTTCATGGGGGGAGGGAAAGGAGGGAGGACCCCAGAGTGATGTAGGAGACAGGACATATGTGCTGGAACAAACCTCAAATGCCTGAGAGGCAGAGCTGCGCCTCACTGATCCCTGCTGGCCTGCTGGATTATAGGCTGGCATTTGATGCTGGGAAGACAAAGACCTCCTCTGCAGGTCTTCCCGCATCCCTCTCCCTATATACAGTCACATGCTCATACACGAATACAAACAGCACCCTAAATCTGAGGATACCCCCCACCCCCGTCTCCTGCAGCTCATTGCCTTCCTCCAAGCTGTCTGTATCTCTAGCTTTGTCCGTCTTGTCCCTCCAGGGTCTGGTTTGCAGAGGGAAGCAGAGCCAGCTGAGCCAGCCCCCCACTTGCTCTTGTATCCTGCATCATCTCTTTCTCTAACTCTCTCCCTCACACAGTGGGAACCAGCAGGCACAACAGCATGGCGGCCCAGGACCCACAAGAGCTGTGACTCTAAGAACTCTCAAGGAAGTCACTGGCAGGAAATGCCAGCAATCTAATGGCTCCAAGAGTTGCTGCAACCACTGAGGAGTCTGTGGTGGGAGTCATGGGGGGAGAGGGACTGGCAGAAGAGGAGGTGCTGAGATCCGGCTCTTGAGTGGTTCTGACTACCATGTCTCAAACCTCAGATAACAATTTTCTCTTCTTAAAAACGGGCTGGCCAGAGTAACAGGAGGAAGAAATGGGGCCTCAATGCAGCATGTCCAGAACAGCCTGGAAGGCCCAGGAAGTGTGGTTTAGATGAACCTCGGTCATGAACACTACATAAAGACCCTCTCATCTCCCCATCTTACAGAGGAGTAATCACAGATACAGAGCAGGAAACAGCAGAGACTCGGCTTTGAACTCATGTCCATCTGCCCAGACACTTTGGCCTTCCACCCTCCCCATCCAGTGGAGGCTCTCCTGAAAGGCTTGTATGCCCCCTAGTACCTGCCCTCATAAAAATAAAACAGAAGTCAAGAAAAGTGAATATCAGTGGTAGCTAACTTTTGCTTTCAACTTAGCAGGGTTTAGAGTCACTGTGGAAACAAATCTTTGGGCCTGTCTGTGAGGGGTTTTCCAGATTACATTAACTGTGGTGGGGAGACCCATTCCAAACAGGGAGGTACCACCCCACAGGCTGGGGTCTCAGATTTGTTAAAACTCAGAAAGCAAGCTGAGCACATTTGTCTCTGTGTCCTGACTGTGGATACAATGGGATACAATGGGATACGATGGGATAGGATGGGATACAATGGGATACAATGGGATACAATGGGATACAATGGGATACAATGTGTTGATACAAAAACCAACCACCCTATTGCTCCCCTCACTGTAACTTCACTGGCCTGAGAGACAGCATCCCTTGCAACAGTTACAACTTAGAGTTGTAAACCGGAATAAATTGCTCCTTCCTTAGGTTGCTTTTGTCACAGCAATAAGACAAGTAACCAATACACGAAACCAACTAAGAAAACTACATCTGTCACTGTCATCTTTAAATCCCTGCCCTGGGCCCCAGAAGGAAAGGCCACCACTGGGAACTTGGCATCTTCAGTAAGGACACTGAGCGCTTGGGGACACGGAACATTTGGTGCAGGTTACACAGGTACAAAGCAGCTAAATTAAGATTAAGACACAAATCTGAGCCAGGCATGATGGCACAAGCCTTTAATCCCAGCACTCAGGAAGCAGAGACAGGCATATCTCTGAGTTTGAGGCCAATCTAGGTTACAAAGAGAATCCTGGAACAGCCAGGGTTACACAAAGAAACCCTGTCTCCCTCCCACCCAGCCCCAAAAGATACACATCTGCTGACATCATCACTTTCCCCTGCTGTGTGGCCTCTGAATAATGACTGAGCTCTAAAGAGCTACAAGTCAACTCCTCCTACCGTTAGCCCCTCCCCGAGTTCAAGCCACATCATCCTGACTGGTTCATGTACTGGTATTTTTGCTGCCTTCGGAGGATTGACCGGTTGGTCTTTCTCTATCAGAGCTTCTAGGGGTTCCTGAGCACCTCAGGAGAAGCTTGGTCCCTCTGGGAAGCATTCAGAACTCTCTAAACTGTTCCCAACCCATGGATCTGGCTTCATCTCCTGTGATATCCACCCTCCCACCGATGAGCCCTGCCCATGCAAGGCAGAGCTGTCCATCCAAGGCAGAGCTGCCCATCCATGGCAGGCCAGCCCTGCAGGGACTTTCCCATTCCTGGAGCAACATGGGTGCTCAGCATCTAACATGGTGGTTGGTACCCATGATTCTGCCAAGAGTATTTCACACAAGCAATAAGAAAACAAAGAGCAGAACAGAGGTGAGGCTGAGTGGTGTATAGTTCTGGCTCTGACTCATCTCTCTCCTCTTCAGCTTCCTGGAGGTTCCCCTCCCTGTCTCCGTGCTCATTGTGGCCCCTTCAGGCCCAGTAGGACCCAAAAGTGACAGATCAACTGGCTATTATCTCATAGCCCAAGGGGTTCTCTTGACTGTTGGCAGCCCAGCCTGGGCCTCACTAAAAAAGAGCCAAGCAGCCGGGCAGTGGTGGCACACACCTTTAATCCCAGAACTTGGGAGGCAGAGGCAGGCGGATTTCTGAGTTCGAGGCCAGCCTGGTCTACGAGTGAGTTCCAGGACAGCCAGGGCTATACAGAGAAATCCTGTCTCGAAAAAAAAAGAAAAGAAAGAAAGAGCCAAGCAGCTAAGCACCCAGTGTGTCCTGTACATTGAAAAGGCTGAACGCACAGCCTTGTCCGACCAACTTTCCTGCAGGCAGCAGAGGCACGTGCACCAGCCCCCTCCACCCACTATAGGACTCCAGGGAAGAACCTCACACCGACCACCTTTCCCATGTTCTCCTGATTAAAGCAACAGTGGGAAGAGCACCTCCAGCCCGTCTGCATGAACCATTTATAGCAGCTCATTCAAGCTCACATCTTCGGAGAAGAAAAAAACCCACTGCAATTGCCTGTGATTTGCCAGTTGTCCCCCACCCCCACCCCCCCCTTTTCTCATTTAATGATAGGAAGCTGAGCTCAATAGAAATCTCTCCCCTGGCCATTCCTGGCAGGAGGCAAGTCAACTGAGGGGCTAGGCAGGTGACCCTCAGGTGTCAATGGGCACAAAGTCTGCCAGCTCCCATGGTCTCATTCAGCTTTCATAGGAACCATAGGAGGCCTAGTCCCATTGGACAGACAAGAAAGGTGAGGTTTTAAGAGGTTTGCTGGTGCCGGGCAGTGGTGGCGCACGCCTTTAATCCCAGCACTTGGGAGGCAGAGGCAGGCGGATTTCTGAGTTCGAGGCCAGCCTGGTCTACAGAGTGAGTTCCAGGACAGCCAGGGCTACACAGAGAAACCCTGTCTCGAAAAACCAAAAAAAAAAAGAGGTTTGCTGGCTTGTTTAAGTCACATTTTTTTTTTTTTTCAGCAAGACCATCAAGGACATTGTGGCTAACTCTCAACATCTGTCCTGATCCAAGATGGCACTGATGCTCAAGTCTGGCTCCACATCAGCATCGCTTTCAGAAATTAGAGAATGACTAATATCCACCCTTTTTCAGACTGATGAACAATTTCTGAGAAAGAGCCCAAGCAGGGGTAGTTAGGAAACCTGTCTGTTTATATGGGGTTGGGGATTGAACTCTGGCATGTGTTAGACAAGACTCTACAGAGCCACATCCCTAGTTTTTGGTTTTGGGAGACAGGGTCTCAGTATGTTGCCCAAGCTGGCACTGAACCCATTTCGTAGTCTAGAATGGCCTTAAACTCAAGGACCTCTTGCCTCATCCCAGCCCCCAGCCCCCAGCCCCCACTTCTACTCCCACCTCCACCCCTGTTCTCCCATCCCAAGTGCTGGGATTAAAAGCACATGCCACCATACCTACCTTATGACACGGGTGGTTTCTAGATCCCTCACAATGGTTCATGTGCTGCCACCACTGGTTCATGACAATCATGTTGCCCCATTCCTCTTGCCAGTGACTAAACAGGCAATGACCACGTGACCCATATCTAGCCAATGAGGCATGGCAGGGGGACTGCTGGGTGACATCTTCCACATACACACAAAATAATGTCCTTGCTCTTCAGAGAAAGTAAGTCTCTTCCCTCCAGTGACTGCATGTCTGATTGGAATTCTTGTGAAGGCCATGACATATCACTAGACTGGAAGCAACCTTCCTAGAAGTGGCACAGCTGCCCTGGCTCACTTAAAATGTACTCACTCCAGATATCCCATTTGTGTCAGGAATTCTCACTTCTCGCTGGTAAAACCAGTCCAGAGCAGAGTTTGTAACTTTCAATAGACAGTCTGAGATGGTTGCTGAGAATCCTATATATATAAAGAACTCTCAAAATTCAACAAGAAAACAGCCCAATAAGACATAATAGACACAGAATTAAGCAGACACCTCACCGAAGTACACCTTGAATGGCATAAGAAAGGTACGTGGAAAATGCTCAATTAGTGACTATAATTAGTGACTCAAATTCAAACTTAAGTGAGGTACTGCACATCTGTCGGAAGGGCCAAAGTTCACAAGGATTGGCGAAGGCACAGAGAATCAGAACTCACACCATCTTACACACTGCTAGTGAACATGTAAAATGGTTTAACTATTGCAGAAAATATTTAGGCCCTTTTTTAAAAAGTTAAACACACTCAGGGCTGGCAAGATGGCTCAGAGGGTGACCATGGTAGCCTGGTGACCTGAGTTCAGTCCCAGGAACACACAGCTGAGAGAGTAAACCGACTCTTGGAAGTTGTCTCACCTCCATACCATGGCATGCGTGTGGACCCTCCCTGAGGCACTCACTCTGTCTGACTCTCTGTCTGTCCTCTCACGGTCCTCCTCCTTCCCTCCCCCACCCCACATTTTAACATATAGAGGGCTGGACTGAAGAGATGGCTCAGCAGTTAAGAGCACTGGGGGACCTGGGTTCAATTCCCAGCACCCACATGGCAGTTCACAACTGTCTGTAACTCTCTCAGGGATCTGACACCCTCACACAGAAACATGCAGGAAAAGCACCAATGCACATAAAATAAAAATAAGATATTTTTAAAAAGACGAAAAAGTTAAACATACTCAGTTAAAGGCTCGCCTAACTTGCAATGCCCAGCACACCGTACACATTCTGAGCTCAACTAGCATAAACCAGCCTGATGGTACAGAGCTGTAATCCTGGGATTACACCTGGAAGGTGGAAACAGGAAGATCAGAGTTCAAGGACAGGGGCCTGTGGGTAAAAGTCCTTGCTAAGCAACTGAAACCTACATAAATAAAGGCGGAAGAACCAAATCCAGAGAGCTATCTTCTGACCCCCACACATGCTCTGAGACAACATGGCCCCCCTTACACACCATGCACACAGACACAATAATAATCATCTTAAAAAGAACTTCAAGGTCATCTCAGATACATAGAAATTCAAAGGCCAACCTGCGAAATACGAGGACCTGTCATCAGAACAAAACCAATTAAATGTACATTTACTAATTGTAACTGAGACAGTCCATTGTCAAAAAACCAGACAAGCACAAGCACTTCTGTACACAGGCTTGAAAAGCAAACCCTCTTCTAGAGGCTTCATATTGGTTCCATACTGAAAGCAACACAAATGCCCATCAACAGACCAGCAGGTAGAATCAGCCACATCCATTCATGAGATGCCGGAAACTCAGCAATAAAAGGCACCAGGCTATCATTACACAGCCCAGCATATTAGGTGGATCCCAAGACAAACTGTAGTGAGTGGAAGAAGCTGGAGGGGACAATAGCATCCGATAGGATTCCAGTTATAGTTAACTCTAAAAATGCCAACCAAATTACAGGAAGAGGAAGCAAATCCTGAAGATGGGAGTGAGAAGATAGGGTAAGACCAGCAGCAGGAGTTAGAGAGAAAACCCCTAAAGGCACAAGGACACTTCTGAGAGCAACAGAGATGTCCCTAGCTTGTTGGTACATATATAGATATAGATAGATAGATAGAGACAAAGACACACACACACAGACACACACACATATACAAGCATACATACACATGTGCCGAAACACATCAAGTTGTACAGATACGTGCTGTGTATTATATGTCAGTTAGATTTCAATAAAACTGTATTAAACACCCATCAAAGCATTTGAGGTGATGAGATGGGGTAAGGAAAGAAAATTCTTTCTATAAAAACTAAGTTGAATCAGTTCCTCTAAAAAAAAATTAAAGGTAGAGTTATCATGTGAGTTTAACACCGCTACTTTGGGAAAGAAATCCCCAAGGATAGCTACATGTGTGCCCATGTTCATGGCAGTGTTACTCATGACAAGCAAAATGTGGGGGTAAAGCCAAGTGTGTGTTCATAGACTGTGGGGAGTGAATGTACCCTATACCCATGAGCATTCATGACATGGGCAAGGAGGCCTCAGACCCATGGGACTGGCAAGGCCTCCCCTGATCCCAGTATGGATGTTGACAATCAGTGCACAGAGTACCAAGCACAGCTTTCTTCAGCAGCTTGCGACCTCTCTCCCATGACCCCCTCCTGAGCTTAGATAACCCATCTCTCATTCAGCTGTATATGATAAAAGCAGAGTTTCCACACTGCTGGTATGTCTCCATCAGAGGACACGCCCACCCGATCACAGCTTTTCTGTGAGTCTTTGTATCTTCCTTCCCTATGCCGGCCAGGTCAGTCTCGAAGCCAGGCAGGTGATAGCAGCACATGTGGTATATACATACAACACAATGTCACCCCCAGCTTAAAAGGAAAGAAGTTCTACCACACAGGGTGGTACACGCCTTTAATCCCAGCACTCAGGAGGCAGAGGCTGGTGGAACTCTTGTGAGTTCAAGGCCAGCCTGGTCGATATAGTAAGTTGCAGCCATCCAGGGCTACATAGTGAGAACTAGTCAATTAAAAACATTTTAGAAGGGAAGACAGAGGAGCTGGAGGGATGGCTCAGTGGTTAAGAGCACCAACTGCTCTTCCAGAGGTCCTGAGTTCAATTCCCAGCAACCACATGGTGGCTCACAACCATCTGTAATGGGATCCGATGCTCTCTTCTGGTGTGTCTGAGGACAGCTATAGTGTACTTATATACATTAAATAAATAATATGAAAAAAAAGGGGGAGAGACAGTTTTGATGGAAACAACATCACAAATGAATCTGGAAGATACTGTGCTAAATGAAATATATATTTTTTATATAATATATATGATTATATATAGTATTATATTAACATATTAGTATTTTAATATTATATTTGACATAATAATATATAATATGTATAATATAATAATATACAGATATATAATACATATGGAGAATATACCATTTACAAGGACAAGTATACAAGTTCATTTATCTAACACAACTAGAACAATCAAGTTCATAAAAACAAAATATAGAATGGACACCGCCAGGATCTAGGGGCCATGAGAAGCAGGGGCTGACAATCTAGACTTTCAGTTTGGGAAATATGATAAAATAGAGATAGAGGTGATGATGTTTACAAAACAGGGCACACATTTAATAGCATTAGACTTTACACTCCAGAAAGTGACTGAGAGGCCAGGAAGAGTAGTGTGCGCCTTTAATCCCAGCACTCAGGAGGCAGAGGCAAGTGGATCTCTGAGTTCAAGGCCAGCCTGGTCTACAGAATGAATTCCAGGACAGCTGGGGCTACACAGAGAAACTCTGTCTCTAAACACACCAACCAACAAACAAACAGCCAAGAGTTCAAAGTTACACTTGGCAACATTGTAAGACCAACCAGACTAAGAGCAACCAGGCTACATGACACTGTTACAAAACCACAACAAAAATCATAGTAACTTAAACGAGTAGAAGCATGGGGCTGAGGTCAAAGCTGGACTGGTAACAGTGGGCGCACAGTGGATGCACCACTGGATCCACAGAAAAGCTGGCTGTGGTTTGTCCTCTGATCTCCACATACAGGCTATGGTCCGCGTGCTTCCTCACACACAAACATGTATATACATACACAGAAATAAGTATGTAAATAAACAATGTACAAAAGAAGCTGAATGTTTGGAGAATACTCTGGCCCCTTAAAAATACTGTTAAGGCCTGGAGAGACGGCTCAGTGTTAAGGACATTGGCTATGATTGCAGAGGACACCCACATGGAGCTAACAACCATTTGTAACTCCAGGTCCAAGGGGATCTGACGCCCTCTTCTGGCCTCTACAGGCACTGCATGCACATGGTGCCTAGACACACATGCAGACAAAACAACTCTACACATAAAAGAAAAAGATACAGTTTTATTTAAAAACCAAGTGTAATGATGCATGTCTACAATCCCAGCCTAAGGAGATAAAGGTAGGAGGATCAGAAGCAGTTCAAAGCCATCCTTGGCTATATAGAACATTTGAGGCCAGCCTATGCTATATGAGACCCAGTGTCCAAAAACAGGGGGAAAGATGCCATTAAGTTACTGATGGGTTAGTATCAATTGTCACCTTAACAGAATTTGGAATTGCCTAGGAGACAAATCCCTGAATATGTCTGTGAGGGAATTTCTAGAATGTGTTACCTGACCTGAGAAGACGTACCCTAAATGTGGGCAGTACCATTCCATGGGCTGGGGGATTAAAAAAGAAGAAAATGGGTGAAGGGCCACACAGTCCAGGCAGGGAGTGAGACCAAGATGAAACAACCCCTGCCTGGTGTGACATGGCCTAGGCAGGGAGCAAGCCCCATATGACCAGTCAGGCACCACAAGGCCCAGATGGGGAGCCAGCCTGAAACAACCACCAGCCACACTGCACAGGCAGGGCATAGCACTCCTGAGATGACCCCAGACACTCTGAGACCCCAGGTACCACTAAGATGAGCAGGTGAGTGGTAGAGAAATAGAAAAGAAAGAATGAGAAGAATATGGACACAATAAAGAAAGGCAGAAGTGGAGACTCCATGGCAGTGAGGAACATCCTGATGTAGCTGAGCATAGGTAAGATGCTACCTAAGGCCACGTCTGGGTCCGTGGCCCTGAAGCAGTGGGGGTCTGTTACTGATGAAGACCAGGTGGATGTCCCTAGTCTGGGATGTCGCCCAGGGCCATGCTGATGTCAGAGGGCTATGCAGAACAGGAAAGCAGGAGAGCTGGCCCCACCCCATCAATGAACTGCTGGAGCACATGAAGGGGCTGGTCCTACAGATCCAAAGCTGGAGGATCTCCATGACACAGGGCAACAACAGGGTATCTAAGAGGAGTCGCAGTGAGGAGCCAGTATTGATAGAGTAGCAGAGGCCTGAGGCCTCATACCAGACTAATGGGCCATTGCAATGAACATTTGCAAGCAAAGAAGTGTAAACAAGAGGGTGCACTGTGGGATACACCGTGACACACTGCAGCTTCCACAACAAGACTTTTTTTTCTATTGGAGAGGAGGTTGCAAGGGCAGAGGGTGGTTTGCAAGGGGACAGGGAGCTGAGTGGAATTGGGTACGTGATGTGAAATTCACAAAGAAATCAATAACAAATATTGTAAAAAGAAAGTGAGTTGAGCACTGACATCCATCTCTCTGTTTCCTTGCTGGTGGATGCCATGTGACCATGGATGCCATGTGACCAGTGGATGCCATGTGACTAGTGGATGCCATGTGACCAGTGGATGCCATGTGACTAGTGGCCTCTAGCTCTTGCATCCCTCACTTCTTGGCCCGATGGACTGTGTACTCTCCGACTGTGAGCCAGAATAAGCTGCTTTGTCAGGCATCTGTGTCTTCATTTCCAGGGGATCAGAAGCTGTCTTCCAGCTTCCTGGGGTACCTGCACTCACATGCTCATGCTCTGATAACAATAGTAATATATGTTTAAAAAGACTCTCCTCATTCTGGGGGAGGAGTCAGACCCATTCTTCTCACAGAGGCATGAGGGCCTTGGCAGAGACTCAGAGATTGCCACAAGGGCAAGAGAGTTCAAGTGCTCTGAAGCACCCAGCCCTGGCGTGAACAATAAGAGAAGGAGAAGCAGCCAGAGCCATGATGCATGTGTGCAAGTCCAGCGCTGAGGAGGCTGAGACAGGAAGATTGAGGCAAGTTCAGAGTCAACCTGGCCTACAAAGTGAGTTCAAGGCCAACCAGGGCTACAAGTCCTATACCAGGAAAGTGACCCACTGCAGTGTGGTATATGCAGCTGCTGGCCTTCTCAGAACCTTAGTCACTCCTGAGCTCAGCTGCGGAAGCTAGATGCTCCCTCTGCAGACTACGGTTGCTTTGTGGAGGGACGGGGCTATAAAGCTCACCTTGTAAAAATTAAACTTCAGAGATGTTTGTTGTTTGTTTGTTTGTTTGTTTTTAAAACAACAGGGGAGGCGTGACTCAGTCAACACGGTGCTTAGTTCAACTTACAGGACCCACGTAAAAACTATGAAGATTAATAATAGCATAGCCGTGTAGTCTCCACACTGGGAAGGTGGAAACAAGTGGATCCCTTGGGGCTCTCTGGCCAGCCAGCCTTGCCTATTGCCTATTTGGCAAGCTCCAGGCTGGTAAGAGACCCTGGGGTTGTCCTCTGACCTCCACGTGTACTGATGTGTGCACATGTACATAATAACAATAATAATAAAATTGAAAAACAATATTGACTCGTAAAGGGGAAAAAAAGGGAAAAGCATCCCATCACCCATGCTGCCATTCAACCTATTCCCCTGAGAGAGCCTTGGTAGTGAGTGGGTGGGCGTCTATCCAGATTCAGCCTGTGTTTGTTCACCCAGAGTCACAGGGTGGTGAGCACGTTGCATAGCAGATGACAGGCCATGAACTACAGAGTTCTAGGTCTCCGCATCGCTGTCTACATCACTGCCTTCCAATGCCCTCAAGCTTCCTCCCCCAGGCGGATTTAAAAGCATAACACCCCCACCCATAATCCCTAGCTGTGCCCCCTCCATGGCTTCCCTCTCTCTGTAACACTGTTCACCATCTGACAGCCCATATGGCACCTTCTCTTCCCTCTGCCGCACACCCTTAATCTGTTTTTCCTCCAAAGAAGATAGGTATGACACAGGGACTTTGTCCAATGCTACACCCTAGTGCCTAGAACCGTGCCTAGTGTCCTGTAGTCCTGGGATCAATGTTAGCTGAATGCAAGGAACAGAAAGGAGAGGATAGGAGAAATAGAACACTCGACTTCCCAGCAGGCATATGCTATGCATACTGCTACAGATTGCTTCTCTGAAAGATTATCTATTTTTGTTTCAAGTGTATGAATGTTTTGCCTACATGTATGCATGCGCCATGTGTATGCCTGCTGTCCATAGAGGCCAGAAGAGGGGTAATATACCCTGGAACTGAAGTTTGCTGACAGTGTGAGCCACCATCTGGGTGCTGGGAACACACTGGGGTCCTCTGCAAGAGCAGCCAGGGCTCTGGTCCGGTCCTCTGGCCCTCACTTTCTAAGCATTATTAGTAACAAATAATAGACAATTTTCATCTCACTGGCAAGAGTGCTAAGTATTCCTGTGTGTGGAAAAGATGGGCCAGGGGTGCGGCTCAGTTGGCTGCCCAGCTGGCTAGCATGCCCAAAGCCATGGATCTGGATAAAACCTAGGCGTGGTGACACAGGCCTAGAACCCTAGTGCTTGGGAGATGAAGGCAAGAGGAACAGAAGTTCAAGGTTATCCTTGGCTACATGAGTCCAGGCTAGCCTAACTTACATAAGACTCTGTCTTACAAGAAGAAAATGAAAGGAAAGATGTGTCCTGTGGATGCCAGGACCCTAGCAGGGTATCACCGAGGGCCAGTGAGATAGCTCCTGGGTAAAGGCACTTGTTGCCAAGCTTATAGCTTGAGTTTAATTCCAGAGACTCACATGGTGGAGAGAACCAACTCCCACAGTGGTCCTCCCTCAAATACATAAGTAAATGTAATATTTATTTTAAAATTTTACAGGTAAAATTTATTTTTTTAAAAAAAAGTATCATTGCCAAGTGGTGGTGGCAACATGGTGCATGGCTTTAATCCCAGCACCCGGAGGCAGAGGTCGTGGATCTCTGAGTTTGAGGCCAGTCTGGTCTACAGAATGCCTTTCACAACAGCCAGGACTATACAGAGAAACTCTGACTCAAAAAAAAAAAAAACAAAAACCAAAAAAACAAAAAACAAAAAGCAAAAAGCAAAAAAGAGCGACATGTGATGGGGCCAGTGGAGCACAGACAAACAGACAGACAGACACCGCCTTGCCAGACCATCCTAAACACCAGGACTTGCTTGAAGTTAATTGTTAGCATGGTTCACAGCCCACGGGTGTTAGATTCAGTGACTGCTTCCAGTACTCCTGACCTACTGTGGGTTTCCTCACACTTCCTGTCAGGAAGCAGGTGCAGGCAGCCCATCTGACTGCAAATTGGCTTCTGATTTGACCCATGAGACTCCACGGGCTTTATTAGAGGGTACCATGATCCCTGAGTATTGTCAACTCAGATGAGATCGGAGACTGGAAATAGCCAGCATCAGAAGTTGAGCAGAAGTAGGCAAGCTCACTTAGGGATCCATTCCCTCCCTCAGGCTAGTGTGGGTCAGCAGCCTACTCAGGACCTCCACTCACGTGCTTCAAACCTCAAAGAATCAAGCTTCACAGACCATGCTCAAGAGTCAGGCACAAACCTAAGGCTTGACTCAGGGTAAATGTTTACAACTGGTACCCATGGGTATGCTCCTCCCACAACCAGAATCAGATGGACTCTGGGATTCTCTTTTGAAAAGCAGATCCCAGCCAGGTACAGTGGTGCACACCTGAATCCTAGCATTTGGAAGGTAAAGGTAAGAAGATTAGGAGTTCAAGGGTGGCTTCAGCTACAGAGCAAATTTGAGGCTAACCTGGGCTAGTAAGATCTTGACTCAAAACTACCAAGCAGCAGGTCCCAAGAACTCAACTTCCAGGCTGCACTTGTGTCTGAAGATGGCGCCAAGGCTCTGCATTTTTCCATTTTTGTTTTATTATAGTAAACTATACATGACATAATATTAACTTCTTAGCTATATCAATGAACTATCAAATAGCTGGTATCACCAAGCGCATTCACACAGCTGTGCAACCACTACCAGCATCTGCCTCCAGATACCAACCCCCCATTCCTCTCCCATCCCTATGCCCTGGCAGCCACAGTATGTCTTCTGCCTCTATATGTTTGACTACTCTAAGATCCTCATGTGAGTGGAACAAAACAGAATTTGAGGGGCTGAGGAGTGGCTCAGGGGTAGATCTCTTGCTTAGCACATGCAAGGCCATGAGTTGGATCCCCAGCAGCAACAAAACCCAGTATTTGGATTGCTGTGGCTGCTGGCTGTGGTGCCACAGCTATTGTGAGGCTATTGGCTTATTTCATCTTGTGTATAGTCAAGGCTCACCAGTACTGAAGCTTAGATCTGAATTTCCTTCCTTTTAAAGCCAGATAGTATTGATGATAAGCATGTGCTTTCCAAATCTTATTTGATGACAGGGTACCATGATTTGCTTCACCTAGTTTCCAAAGGTGTTTTGTTGTTTTGCTTCAGGAGTTCTCTATAACGTCTAGATATAGTTCCTTTGGCAGACACGTGACTTGCAAACATTGCCTCCCACCTGATGATGTGCCTTTTACTCTGTTGGTCCTGGCTGCTTTGTCTTTTGTTTTGCTTTGTCTGTTTTGTTCGTTTTGTTTGAAACAGTCTCTTACTATATTGCTCAGGTTGGTTTCAAACGAGTGGGCACAAGGGCTCCTCCTCCAGCCTCCTAAGTGGCCGGGCCCGCGAAGTTTTATACTGCTGTTTGAGGTGTAAATTTCAAAATGTCTCTTAAATCCAGTTTCTCTGTTGTCATTTTGTTGGAACACAGTCTGAAAATGGAGTCCTGTAAGGAGATCTCTGAATGCTCGTGAGGAATCTACAAGAAACTAAGAGCCTTGTGGCCTTAGTTTCTTCAAAACAGACTTGTTCTTGGAATGTGCTCTTGTTCCCCTCGAAGGTGTAGCAGATAGGAGTGAGTTTACTTCAGATTCGTCATTACAACTGACTATTGTTATATGTTTATACCCCTCTGTGGAAAAACATGGTTTGCCATGTGCAGCTTGTCTTTGTGACTGTAAACTTTATTCCAGTGATTCTTAACCCTCAGAATACAAAGTGTCTGATGCTCTGAATAAAGCCGGCTAGCACATGAGACTTTAGCCCACCTCATTTGGGGTCTCTCTCTCCCAGGTTCACATCGCCAAGGAGAGCAACACCATGTGTTGAAAGACTGTCCCACCAGGGTCTTACTCTCCCTGAAAAAACAGCTGACTGAATATAAGAATACTTACGTCTATTTGTTTCCATCCATCACACATCTACCTTCGTGGACCATCTGTTGTGACTGTTGCGTGGCAATTATGTTTTAACATCAGCGAGTGTAAGTCTCTACCTCTGTTCTTTTCCAGCTGTATGTGGTCCTTTGGGGAATTCACTGGGACTCTCACTCACGCCAACTGAAGACCCACTGACATCTGAGGGCCACTACACGGCCACACCTTCTCCTGGATCTTCTCTCCACTCCTTTCTGGACCTCTGTCCTTCTCTGATCCTCTCATCCTACCTCTCCATGACTCCGTCATGGTTCCATACTGTCCACTCCAGGACACTTTGTTTGCTATCATGGTTCAAGTGACACTGTACTTGACATGTTCTGCCATGATCTCTCTCCTAAGCTTCAAGCTCACACTTGGAACTGTTGACCCAACAGTCCCCCCAGGATATAGCAAGGCTTGCCAATGTAAGCTGACTAGAACTCAACCCACTATCCTCCCTTGTAACTTTCCTCTGCCTGAGCTCTGGTGCCGTCCTCCCTGTCATCTGAAAACCTGGTACCATCTTGGATCCTCCTCTTTCCCTCCCCATCACACCAGTCCTTCACTGTGGCTGCCGAGCCACCCCTTTGGACTTGGGGTACATCCTCCGAATAACTCCATTCTCTCTCCCATCTCATCACTCCTAAATTCACCATCCACGTGGTGGTGAAAGCAATTTCAGAGACACATTAGAGGAGGCCCTCTCTGTGAGGTGTAGGAGGAGTTAAGCATAGAGCACTAAACACGGTTAAGGTGTTGCCAGTGTTAACAACACGCCTTTATTATAAGCACTTCTTGTAATGTTTATTTTTCCTTTAAATAAGGGAACATGCTAGGGGCCGGGATAACTTGACCTAGTAATCCAGGATAGCTAGTAAATCCTTTTCTGATGACTCAGCCACCATGAGAAAAGGACTGTCCCCCAAGCAGTTTGCCAGAATGCTCATGTCCAGGACTTGTTCCCACAACTGCTTGCTGGTGAAGCTCATCTCCTGCTCTGAAGGGTCCAGCTACAACTGTTTCCAACAGCTAGGACAGAGTTTTGTCACCCCAAATCCATACAGCCATTTCTGTCCTTTGAGAGAGGGAGTTTTTCTTTCCAATGGGCTCAGGAGAAGGCCAGTGCCTGGAGCAAATACACTCTCATGTACATACATAGGGTACACTCATGTACATATATGGGGTACACTTGTATACATACACGGGGTACACTCTTTCACGTATGTACATGGGGTACATGCATGAACATATATGGGAGGGCTGATGTGATTGGTACAGGTGTGACTTTCATGTGCGGTGATTGGCTGATGCAGACATTTTATTTTCATGATGAACTGCTGTGATTGGTGCATTTGCGTGTATGATTGTGCGTGATTGGTTGATGCAGACGATGTATTTTATTTCCATGAAAAGCAGCTGTGAAGGGTGCAGGAGCCCCTGCCGTGTACCTTTCCTGCCCAAATAAGAAGGATATTCAGCTAATTTTTTGTGTGTGTGGGAGCCAATGGGAGATACTGTCATGCAGTACTGGTCTAAGATTTCGACAATACAATAAAGACCCGGCTTCTCTCCAAGTCTGTTTGTTGTTGCTGTTGTTTTGCTTTTGGTCCTTGCCATTAGGACAGATTAGGAAGTAGTAGCCAAGGAGTGGCAGCCGTGTGGCAGCAATGACAAGAAAGCAGCTAAGGAGCTGGAGAGTGAGCTGGGCAGACGGCTCGGTAGGTAAAGTGCTTGTCAAGCCAATGCAAAGTGTCAAGTTCAAATCCCCAGAGAATCATGTAAAGCCGATTGTGGAAGCAGGCAACTGAAATCCCAGTGCTCCTACAGTGACACAGGGAGCTGCAGAGATGATAATAAGTCTGTGGGCTAGCCTACCTGGCAGATACGACGTTGAACAACAAAGAACTCCTGTTCTGTCTCGAACAGGATAGGAGGTGAGAACGGACACCCGAGGCTGCTCCCTGACTTCCACACACATGCCTTGGCACGCACATACCTCCACTCTCACACACAAATGTGCACACATGCACAAAGAGTTCCAGAGAGTGGTCAGGACAGAAATGACAGGGACCAAGGAAGAGAAAGACAATGGTTACTGAAGAGCTAAAGACAGAACAGCCAAAAGGTGTCAGATACCTTGTGCCTGAGACCTCCAATACTAGCTGCTGTCAAAAGCTGAGGATTCAAGGTTCTGAGCCTGGGAGATGTAACACTTGCCGCTGTATATAACGTTTGAAGGTTGCAGACTGAGGCCTAAATGAGAGTTCTAACACTAGGTGTCACTTGCTGCTACTGCTGCCTGCTGCCACCCACTGTTACTAAAAGCTGAAGATTATAGAAGCTGCCAAGTTCCAGGACCACTGGTGGTTAATGCCTACAGCGATAAGCCTCTAACACGAAAACCTAATACCATAATCCTCTAAAGTCTGGAGTATAGGTGCCTGGGTCTGCCATCCCAGCCCTGTGATGGGTTAGTTTTAAATGTCAACTGATCATAAGCTAGAGTCACCTGGGAAGAGGGTCTCAGTGACGAATTTTCCAGATCAGGCTGGCCTGTGGGGGTGTATCCTTGTCTGCTTTCTATTGCTGTCACATGACAGTGACCTGAAGCAACTCATGGAAGAGAGAGCTGATTTGGGCTTTGGGTCCCACAGAGAGAGATACAGAGAGAGGGAGAGGCAGAGGGAGAGCACAGCAACAGCAATGGAACTAGAAAAGGTCCCCAGGCCACCAGCACTTGCAAGAGCTTCTCCTCACCTACCCGTAGTTCCTATCTGGGTGGAGCAAAAAAGGCCATGTGCCAACTGATCAGTAACATTGCTAAAAGGTAAGCGTAAGGCGCTCCTCAGTCCCTCTGCCTGGAGCCGCCCAGGGTTGTGCTCTCTGCGTCTCTCTGCGTGGTCATCATCTCTAGCTGAGGAACAGCTCACTAGGTGGTGCTTTGCTCCTGGCAACAAGACAGTCTTCCTAAAGGTCTCCCTGGCTTCATAGAAGTGAAAGTTTGCTTTATAAACTGCCGTGGGTTACAGTAGTGCTATTCCTGCGAAACAGCAATGAGTGAAACATTCATAGTAAACAAGGCAGCGCCTCCTGCCCTCATCCCCCACACCAGGGCCCTTAGGTAAGGGTGTCTCAGGCCTACTCTTTCTGAGATGGCTGGTGAGCTGGTCCTACACTGGGCAGTTAGTTACAGCTCTCTTCCCCAGCCGAGTACTCTTGGTGGAAACCGGAAGTGAGCAGAGACGTTCTCTTTGAAAGGTGTGAAGCGGGGTGTCTTCTAGAAAGAATACCCAAACACATACCTTCTCGTGTTGCCAGCAGAGATGAAGCTAAAGACACAAGGCAGAAAATAAATCACACTGCACTGCACTGGGACCCTGGCTTGGAAGATGGTAGCCACCATGCTGGCCAGTTTCTCCCCTACCTCTGTACCCTAATCAGTGGGGACTTTGGAGCTGATGTTTTGTAACCTGGGCGCATTCACATTATTGTAAACCCAGATGCACTGTTCACTGTACAGGGCTGAGGAACCCAGCCCTGGCTTTGGAAGTGTCTGCTCTGAAAGCTCATGCCCTAGCTACAATGCCTGCTGGTGCCTTCTCTGCTCCCACCAACCCTGTCTTCTTGGTAGTCTGAGGAAGAAGACTTTCCCCAGACAAACTTCTAGGGACATGACCTCAGAGATTTTCAGGATTATGGAAGAGGGAGACACCCATTAATAGATGGCCCAACCTGAGACAACAAAGGCTAACCTTGGCTAAGTAGTCAGTATGAATGTCACAGCCTGTTCGTAAGAAAGCTAGACATGAGAGGTCGGTAACTAAATGGTCACTACTGAGAAAACATATTCAGGAAGATATTCAAGAAAATACTGAACCTCCAGGACAGATCAGAGTCAAACTTAACTCTCCCATACTCCCAGCCACTTCCTCTTTCCTGCTTCCCTCCCTTCCTTCTTGTCTCTCCCCCAACCTCTGTGTCCTAGGCTTCCACAATCTGCTTCCCAGAAGCCTGGGAAGATTCCCATATGACAGGCTACTTCCAGCCCAACTAATCCACATCTGCAAGCTCCACTCACATGCAGGGCAGAGGCCACTGGCCCATAGCACAGAAGCCCGAGGACCAGAAGACCCGAAGCCCTGCTTCTAGACCTCTACCTACATCAGCTTGCCCTGTAAATCTGGGTGGGTCTCTTTTCTCCAGGCCTCAGTTTCTCCTGTTGGGAGGGACAAGGTTAAACAGCACAAGCCCAGCTAATTTCATTCCCAAGGCACTGGGTATGGCTCAAGATTGTGATTGCCTGTAGTCTGTGAACCTGGGCGGGAGAGAGGTGTCCCAGGGCTATCTTTTATGGCTCAGAAATCTTAGGAAGCCTGGAAGGGGCCATGCAAACTACACAGTGGGGCGAGGCCAGCAAGACCTCCTCAAAGTTCCCAGTTCCCAATGTGAGTGGGGGAAAAAAAACAATGAATTTCATTCCAAATAAGGGAACTTACAGCAGAGTTCCCTGCCATGGCCCAGTTCCGGCTGGTTTATGTTAGCTGGATAAGACTAAACAGACCTTCATGTTCCCAGTATTAAGCACTCAAAATGAAAAAGCGCCTGTTTGTCTCCAGCACTGGGACACAGGAAAAGCTAGCGCTGCTCCCCTGAGGCCCCTAGGCAGCTCAGGGGACCCCGGATGCCTCCTGAAGACAGCAGATCAGAAGGTTAACCTTAGTGAGCAACCCCTGAGGTGGATGGGGGAAAGAGAGGGGCACACAGCACCCTTGTGACTGCAGAGGTGGAGAGATGGGGGGAGCAAGACAAGGAGGTGGGAGAGAGAGACTATGCAGGGAAGAGAGGAAGGCAGACAACCACAGAAAACACGAGGAACTGCTACCCACCCTTACCATCCCTGCCACTCCCAATTTACCCCAGAGACCAGGAAGCAGGGAAGAGAGGAAGAACTGGGCGCTTACAGGCCAGCATGTACCTAGTTTCCCAGCCATCTTAGCGGCCTTCCTCAGTGTTGACACAGCCTGCCTGGATGAGCATTTAATTATTTACCAAACAGAGAAGCCTGAAGTAAGGATGACTTCCTGCTTTTCCAGCAAGCCACCTCCGCATACCCACCTGCCCTCCAGCTCAGCCATGCCCCATTGGCCTGCTGCTCCATTCCTCCCAAGTCTGGCCACTGGGTCTCACAGCTTGAGGGCAAGCATTACCAGTTTATCTTAGAGGTGAATACACCAAACTAGGGTGTGTGTGTGTCTGTGTGTGTGTGTGTGTCTGTGTGTGGCCTGCCCAAAGCCATTTGTGTGTGCAGACGGGAGAGTGAGGACCAGTGATTCCCACAGCTCTGGAATCCTCTGATTCAGGTCCCACACTGTGGCTAGACTTATCTGCCATAGTCATGGGCAGCTTGCTCCTTCAGTTCCTGGTCTACACCAAGGCAAAGCCCTTCTGTGTCTACCAAAATTTTTTTTTAAAGATTTATTTATTATATGTAAGTACACTGTAGCTGTCTTCAGACACCCCAGAAGAGGGCATTAGATCTCATTATGGATGGTTGTGAACCACCATGTGGTTGCTGGGATTTGAACTTAGGACCTTCGGAAGAGCAGTCAGTGCTCTTAACCTCTAAGCCATCTCTCCAGCCCCATTCTGTGTCTACCAAACTTTACTGTTGTTCAAAACGAGTTCTTCATCTGGGCCTTTTGACACGCTCCTAAAACACTGGCACTCAAGAGGCAGAGGCAGAGGCAGGAAGGCCATTGCAAGTTAGAGATCAGCCTGGTCTACACAGTGAGCACCAGGCCAGCCAGAACTACATAAGACTCTCCCAAAAGACCAAACAAGGGGCTGAAAAAATAGCTCAGTTGGAAGACATAAAGATAAATACAGGGCCTGGGTCCATCCTCAGCACTGCATACACTGGGTGTGGGGAGACAACTGTAATTCCAACACTCAGGGGCTAAAGAAAGGCAGGAAGATCAAAAGTTCAAGGTCATCCTCAGATACACAGCAAGAATAAGGCCAGCCTGGGCTATACAGCATAGTCTCAGATAAATAAAAACACGTTTTTACTCCGGGCAGCCCTCTCTCCCTTTACTTGGCCTGTCTACCCACTCCTCTTCTCCAACCTTTGACCTCCACCCCAATGATCTATAGCAGCCGGCTCTATGAGGATGGGAACATGAACCCAGACCCTGGCGTGCAGGCTGGGACCATAAAGAATCTGCTCTGACCGCAAGTAACTCAGTCCCAGGGTCTGGTATTCAGGAAAGGCCATTGCAACAAAGCAGGGATGGAACTCCTGCCCAGCACAGAGGACCCTGGGTTCCATCCCTAATGAGAAGGAGAAAGAGAGGAGGGGAGGGGGGGAGGTGGAGGAGGGGAGGGAAGAGAATGAGAACAACAGCATTGACAGCCCTGAAGTTTGACGTTCCCTAGATCAGCCCGATCTCGAATTCATTTCAAAACATTTTAAATGCCCCCTGGAGTGTTGGGCTCTGGGGATGGCCATCAGAAGTAAGTGAGAAAAGCAGCAAAGGCAACAAGCAAGCAGGTACGGACTACTAGTGTGCTCCAAGCACAGACGGGGAATCTGGAACATAGGACAGTAATGGGGGGGGGGGGACGGGACGGGACAGGAAGGCCATCTAACCCAGCCCCACTGGTCAGAGACATCTCTCCAAAGGAACAGATCCGAAAGGAGGCCTGAGGCCAGTGTCTAAGAATGACAGACAGCCACGATTTGTTCTGCTTTAGTTACTGACAAGGTATTAGCTCAAACAAGGATCCAGGCTGTGGAAGTTAAGCCTCTTAGGTGCTTTTGAGACTGTGCCTCTAACCTGACTGATACTCAGTACTGCCTTCCCTTCTCAGACCGCCATGAGTGCCCGACCCAGCCCTACCTGCCATATCCTGGGGGAGCTCCAGAGGTCTGCGGGCTTTCCCAGAGGTCAGCATCTGGAATGGATTCCCGCATCCCAGAAGCACTCCAAGTCTCTCCAGCTCCTTGGTCAGGCCCAGAAAGTTGAGCTAGAGGTGGGCTTCCTGAAGACCCAGACAAAGTAAGCCCACATTCCAGACAGACTTGCTAGCAGAGAGACTATCTATCCTTCCCTCAGGTGTCCTGAGTCTGCCAGCCACAGAGATGTGGCTCCATTCTACAGGAGAAATTCTCAAAACAGGAAAAGAAATCACCACAGAGCTAGAGACTGCCTTCCCCGTTTGTGACTGTTAGCATTGAGAATGAGAGAGCTCTCAGCCGTGAAGGTCTCTCTGCAGAAAAGATGGGCAAGAGCTGAGAGGCAAAGTCAAAACCCCCAACTCAACACCTGCTGGCAGCAGGCAGCAGCTGCCCTGGCAAGTAGGTACAGGGAGCCAAGAGGGTTCCCAGGAGGCAACCAGGAAATAAAACCAAGACCACATCCCTCTTACTGACATGTTGCATGTCTCTACAATGTTTACACTTAAGAACAATGCAGTTGAGTAACAAAAAAGAAAAAAATCTCAACAGTAGTGGCATACACTTGTTATCCCAGCACTGAGGAGGCAGAGACAAGTAATCTCTGTGAGTCTGAGGCTAGCCTGGTCTACAGAGTGAGTTCCAGGAGAGCCATAGCTACAGAGAAAAACCCTGTCTCAAAAAGCCAAAACAAAAAACAAAAACAAAAACAAAAAAACCCATAAATTTTATGTAATTTACAATATTATGTCAGGCCACATTCACTATGAACCTTGGCTGCAGGCAGCCCATAGACCACATCTTAGACCCGCCTGCAGGGATCCTGAACAAGACCCAGAAAGGAAAAAGAGGCTTCACAAAGCTGAGAGTCCAGGACACATGGAACAGAATGTTTTCCTTGCTCTCTGAGAGAGGGCTCCACACTGGAGGTTGTGGGAGAGACTATGAGGCCAAGGCCCTGTGTAGACCCTGCTTTTTCTCACCCAGGTGCCAGGCTAGCTAAGGCAAAAGGCCAATCTCTTGATATCCCAGCCACAAGACAGCCAGGCCCTTTGACCGTGGCTAAAACCATTCTCGTTCACAGTCTGGGCAGAGAAAACTGGCCACTAGGAAGCAAAGCTATTGGCCTCACCAGCCTGGCCTGGCTTCAGTGGCTCTCGTGAGCTACACAAACCCAGGCTTAACATATCCTGCTCACTGAGCACGCCCTCTCCCCAGGGGCCACTCAGCACAAGTTAGGATCCAAGTGGTATTAATTGGACCAAGCTGGCAGTGCCTGGGGCAGTTTCAGTACTGTCATCATGGATTTGACTCAGAGCAATGGCCATCAGTGCCTATAGAGCATGCCATTAGTGTCATTTTGGAAGCTCAAGTGAGGGTAGATGATGCTGTAGGAGACAGCTTGACAGCCTGGCCAAAGCTAACACCCAGAGACCTACAGCTGAGGGTGACTTAGCGATGGTCTTAGACCCAAGCCAAGAGTGAAGAAGCCAGAAACATCATCTTGGGATACTGTACTGGCCCCTTCATCTGCTGCTGACCCCAGGAAGTCTCCTCTGGAAAAGAAATCTCCTTACCCCAAAGCCTGCTAACCAAGTCCCAAGCCCGGAAAGAGGGCCTCAACCCAACGGTAAAACCTGAGCTGAAACAGATATCTGTCCATAGAACTCAAAAGTCAAGTGCAGTCATGACCAGACACTTACTAGGAGAGCTGCCCTCCACCCAGCGTGGGACCTAGACCCCCACACTGGCAACCTCAGCACCAACCTAGAATCTTGCCTGCAAAAATGGCACTTTCACCCTAAAATAGAACCCTAGGCTTCAGGAACCGAGTTTTGTTACCAGCCAGCTTCTCTCTCAGAACAAGCCCTGGTTAGTTCACCAATGCCTCAAGACCCAACCCAGACGATTAGGGTTTCTTTCTTTTTGGTTTTGTTCTATATTTATTTAGTTTAGGGGTTTGAGTTTTTGTTTTGTTGTTGAGAGAGAAAGAGAAAAAAATGAGTGCTGCTAGGTAGCCCAGGCTAGCCTTTGTACACATGATCCTCTTATGTACTGGAATTACAAGTGTATGCCATCACACCTGACTATATATTTTGTTTTGTTTTTTCTCTCTTTCTCTCCCACCCCTCCCCAACCCCAGTCAGGAATCTGTGTAGCCCTGGCTGTCCTAGAACTTGCTCTATAGACCAGGCTAGCCTGGAACTCAGAACTCTGCCTAACTCTGCCTCCCAAATGCTGGGATTAAAGGCATGTACCCTCAAGTCTGACATTGTTTCTCTAATATGACTTCCACGTGGGGCTCTCGTGACGAAGCCCAATCTCCCTCAGACAGTTTTCTTCTCATTTTCCAGCTAAGGAGACAGGATACTCTGTGATAACATAGCCCTAGTTTCCAGGCAGGCTGCTCTCTGATGAGGAAACTTTCATGTGAACGACACTGTGGTTGTTTTGTGTCTGACCTGACTATCTCCTCACCTCAGATCCACACTAGAAGCTGGGTACCTGGCTGGTCTCCTCCGCCCCAGCCTCTGCACCTTATTGTATGTGTGTAGAATCTGTTACAGTTTGGAAATGAAATGTCGTCCTTCATGGGTTCACGTGTGGAAGGCCTGGTCCTCAGCTGGTAGCTCTGCTGAAGTGGCTAGTCCATGAGGGCTCAAATTTTGTCAATGAATCAAGCCATTGATGTTGACTGGGCTATTAGGGGGTGGATCTTCCCTGGGGGAAGTGGGTCTTAGAACTCTCTGCTTCCTGCTCACTGTAGGCGAACTGCTTTGCTCTGTACCACATGCGCCTGCCACATAATCCTGCCTCACCCTGCCAGTGACTGTGAACTGAGACTTGAGAAGCTAAGCTGGAATAAATCTTTGCCCCCTCAGAGGCTACTTGTGCTGAGCATTTTGCATAGCAAGGGAAGACTGATGTAGGACTTGAGTGGGGCTTGGAGTGGGGTGATTGTCCCAGATCCTCTCTTGTCCCTTGAAGCTGAACATTCCAAGGCACTCCCAGAAAGGAAGGGGTCCTGGCTTATGGCTGGAGAGATAGCTCAGGGGCTGAGTCCTTGATGCTCTTGAAGAGACCTGGAATTTGGCTCCCAGTCTCCACATCAGACACCTCAAAACTGCCTGTAAGTCCAGCTCCAGAGAGTCTGATGTGAAACTCCAGCACCTAAACACGTTCGCATTCTCTCTCTCTCTCTCTCTCTCTCTCTCTCTCTCCCATAGAAATAAAAATAAATCTTTTTAAAGAGATGGCGGGTATACTGACTGTTTCCTCAGGTGAGGCCATCAGTCAGGTGGACTGATGCTGGCCCATAAGGGTTTAGGGGGAACTTAGATCAAGGCCCAGGAGTTTGGACTTTATGGGCAAATACCTTCCTGTCTCTGTTTAGAGTCCTGGGCTGAGAGAGCAGGGTAAGGCAGTCCCTATTGGTTTGATGACTGAAGTCCGTATCCACGGGCCCTCCACCTGTCACGCCACCCACAGATCTCCCTCCAGAGGGAGATTCCATTCTCCACAGTGAGCACCACACCCAGTTCAAGATGGCACTGCTCAGGAAATGAGTAAGCTAGACCCCCTCAGCTCTGACTGGAGCAAAGCGATCCTCCACTGTCACAGGAGAGCTGTGTCCCACTTCCCTTAGAGACACTCTAGAATGGCTACCCTCTCCATAGATGCTGGGGAGAGGGGTGGCTGGCAGTGCCATTACTCCAACCTCTGGAGTAGTAGGGATGGCATCTGGTGCCACAGGCCTAAAACAAACAACAAACAAAAAAACCACCATCCAGGTAAATCAGTAACAGCCTTCCCTCCCTTCCTCCATCCCAGGAAGTGGCCTCCCTTGCTCTTTCTAACTTACTTCCCACACACATCCAGCAAGCTCCCTGCAAGGACAGACAGACTGTGAGGGTGCTGGGACAAGAAAGTGGATGTTGAGTGACTTTTTATGGGAAATTCCTTGACCAGGAGCACTGGACGGACAGACGCCTCTGGCCTGCCTCAGTCCCTCTGTAGTCAGAAGCATCTCTCTTCCGATTTGCCCTGAGCTTGGTCCTCTCTTCAGTGCAGGGTACCTGAGATCTTCCTGGGCCTTCACCACATCCCTCCACACCTAGCTCAGTGTTCCTAACTGAATGTAATGATGACGGGGGGGGGGGGGGGGGGGGGGTAGCCTGTGATAGTCAATATGCAGGTACCAAGGATGACACGGGGACAGCTCCATGTCCAGCATGTGTGCTACTCTCACTGGAAACACGAGGTTGACCCCTCCCTGAGCCCAAAGCACAGGTCAAACGCCCACGGTTTGCACTAAGTCTTTATGCAGACATGACGGCCTTGATTGACTAATCAAAGGATAGTTGGGCCAGGCAGAGGGGCTCCAACCCCAAACCTCGCCGCCCCAGCTCCAGAGGCTAAGGCACGAAGATTCAAGGTCGGCCTAGGAAAGGAGATGGAGCATTATTTGTTCCCACTCCTAATTGTAGAACTGGTGACTTCCTTCCAGAGAGCATGGGTGGAGGGAGTTAGCTTTACCTTTCCAATGGAGAAACTGACAAACACTGCTTGAGCCAAGCACTCAAGGACAATGTTAGTGACAAAGCAACAAATGACTTGAGAGCATGTGTTGTCGGTGTCAAGTCAGGTAGCACAAGAGGAAGGTGGGGGATAAAGTCCGGTTACCCTCAAAGACAGGGTTTGAAGAGCCTCATCATAAGACGCCAGATTAAGCCCCAGGGCTAGACTGTTGACATGATATAATAGGAGCACCATTGCCTAAAGCACTGAGGTTGGAGACATACCAACAGCAGAGACAAGAGGGAACTGTTCCCAAAGACAAACTACATGCCATATAATGTCCTTTGATAAGTGTGATGCTTAGTTCTGATTGACAACTCCATCTCTAGGATGGTTTGTGAGGACATCTCAAGGAAGGGTTAAGTGAACAAAGGCCCTCCTCAGAGTAGCAGCACCTTCTGGTCTTAGCCCAGATAAAAGGAGGTCCTTGCACAAAGCCTGCCTGCCGCCTGCCTGCCTCCATTTCCCATAGCTGCATCTGCTGTCTCCGTCCCAGCTTCTTGCTCTCCTGGAATAGCCCAGGCCTTCGGCACCAGATTGGGACAACTGAGGTATCCAGATTCACGGACTGAGCAGCTACAGGGTTTTCAGCCTCTTCAATATGCCCATGGCTGCTGTTGGACATCCAGCCTACTCCTGCTAGGCAAACCAATGAGCATCCTTTATGATACAAACTCATTCTAGCAGTTCTTTCCTCTACAGATGGTTACAGTAAGGTCCCATAGTCCCTTCATAACCAATGTCAACCTCTCTCTCCTCTCACCACCTCTCTTTCTCTCCCCTTGCCAAAAACAAAACAAAATTTTATTTAAAATTACTAAGGGGGCGGGAACAACTCAGAGGTTAAGCGCACTTGCTGCTCTTGCAGAGGACTGGAGCTTGCTTCCTAGCACCTACATTAGACAGCTTACAACTGCCTGTAACTTCAACTCTCAGGAATTGAATATATTCCTTACTCTGGCCTCTGCCAATACCTTAAGCCACTTCTCAAATCTGGCTGCAGAAAGCACCCGTGGTGTGAGCTATGATAACAGAGTCTCCCAGTTACTTTGTATGAACCTGATGTCCCCTTTTGCTGAAACCACTGACTCTTTGTTGGGCTCACACATATCAGATGAATCAGCAGAATGGAATAAAAGGCTTTGCCTCTCTGTCTTCATATCCCGTCTGTCCCATCTGCTGTCTCAAGACTTGGCCAGATTCTCAGCAGTTCTGCATATGGCTGTGGTGACCATTTTTAAACATTTTGTGCAAGATCATAATTCAGCATTTACTTGGTTTATTGCCCACTGGAATTGGTTAAGTGTTTCTTCTACCATTCCTTAGCAACTCCGATATCTATACTCCCTTAGTCTCACTAAGACACAAACCAAACAATGAGGACAGATGACAAGAGAGAGCGAGGGTTAAGTCAGCCCGTAAACCTCTAGGGAAAGTGCTTGTGCACAGGAAGGAAAGCATCTTGGCAAGTCTTGCCTGTGGCCAACAGACAGTCACCGAGGGTTGACACCGCCCAGAAAAATCAACAAAAGCCTGCTTCTCTCTGCCATTCAACACGAAGCAGTGATTGGCTCCGCCCCTTCCACACCTGGGTTCTGCTTTATTTTGTTTTGCTTTTTTGTGGTGTTGGAGATCAAGCCTAGATCCCTAGATCCTACAAACGCTAGCCTAGCACAGGGACGGAGACTTGCTCTTGTTGCTCTCATTGCTCTTGTTTCTATGTCATAAGACCCAGCCGTCCATGGTCAGGTATAACATGGTAAAAATGCCACTTGACCTTTTTAGGGCCTTTCTCTCCAAGACCACAGCCACAATCTAATCATGAGGGACACACAGCAGACACATTCCAAAAAGTCTCCAGATAAATGCCTGACCAGTTTTTGCTGACCACAAATATAATCTGCTCTCCTAGATGATACCAAGAAAAGGCATTAGGGTAAACTGAAGAAAATCTAAATAATGACAGACATTAATAACAAGGTGCCAGCGCCATCATTGTCACAATGCTCCACATTAATGGGAGATGCCATCATAGAGTAAGTAAGTGGGGACAGAGCTGTCGTTGAGTGGTATAGCACTTGCCTAGAATGCACGAAGAGCCGATCCAATTGCCAGCAACCATGAGAGAAAGAGCTAGGAAATCTGGACTAATGGCCTTTGTGGTATCTGGGGAAGAGGGGACCCCAGCTGAGGAACTGCCTCCATCAGACTGGCAAGTGAGCATGTCTGAGGGCATTCTCTTGACTGTTACTTGATGTTAGAGGTCCCAACCGACTGAAAGGGTTTGGATCCTCAGCAGATTGGCCCGAGCTGTATTAGAAAGGTTGTTGGATGTGAGCCTGCAGGAAAGGCCAATAACATTGTCCCTTCACAGCTTCTACTTCAAGTTCCTGCCTTGGCTCCCCTCAATGGTGGACTGTAAGATGAAACAAACCCTTTCCTCCCCAAGTTGCTTTTGGTCACGATGTTTAGTACGGTGTCAGAAAAGGAAATGAGAACAGAATTATAGAAACTCCCTATACCTTTTCCAGTAATTATATACATCTATAAGTCTCCTGAAATAAAAAGATTGATTAAAATTTGTATGTCAAAAAGACATTTATTATCAAGCGACAAACTGCAAAAATGTGGATAGGGTAGGGGGAGCCAAACAAGCATGTTGGGAGCTTGCCCCTTTTGTAAATGTCCTTGTGGATTTGGGCTAACCTGGGCATGCCCTTGACTGCAGGGAGAAAGAGCCACTACTTTACTTTATATAGGTGCTCATGATTCCTCTGGACATCCTTGGGGCTGAGCCTGGAGACGCTGTGACTCTACCAGGCCTCCTGGAGGTTGAGGCTAGACAGACTGGAAGGAGCCACACACTGGTGCCCAGTCCTGCACAGAGACTGCACCCTATCTACATGCCCACCATGATGATCTGAGATGGGTACTGGACCACAATGGCTTCTCTACCTCAGGGCACCAGATGGGGCTTTCAGCCTATGGACAGGGCACAAGGGGTTCTGTAGATCAGAAGTCAAGATTTCTTTTTTAAAATTGGTTAAGGAAATTTCTTCCATTTTGCTTTGCTTTGTCTTGTTGGTTTGTTGCTTGCTCTTTTAACAGGGTCTTGCTATGTAGCCCAGGATACCCTCAAACTTAAGATATTTCTGCCCCAGCCTCCCAAGCAATGGGATTATAGGCAAACATCACCACTCCAGACCTGAAGGTTTATTTTTTATTTTGTTCTTTTTGTGTTTATTTATTGACATAGTGTCTTATGTAGCCCAGGCTGGCCTCAAATTCACTATTTAGCCAAGTATAACCTTGAGTTCCTGATACTCCTCCCTCTGCCACCCAGGTCCTTGTCACAAGCACACCTCAGAGTCTTAACCCAGGGCTGTGAGCATGTGAAGCAAGCACTTTACCAATTGAGTTATACTCTTTTAAAAGTGGTACCTCAAAGTTATACACATCTTAGAATCCTACCAGCTCTGCCTAATGCCAACTGTGTGACCTCTGCACATAACCCATCTCAGCCTCAGTTTATCCATCTGTAAAAGGGTTAAAAACCATTCCTAAAATACATGTCAATGATTATCCAAAGAGTTCAAATAGAGGGTGGTGAGATGGCTCAGTAGGTAGAGGCACTTGTTGCCAAACTAAACAATCCAAGTTCAATCCCAGGGATTGGTATGATAGAAGAAGAGAGTTCTCCCCTAAGTTGTGGCCTGCACCCCACTTGTGCCTGTATTCCTGTGTAGGTACATATACATCAAATAAAATGTAATAACAGTTTTAAATTTTAAATAGTTCAGTTAGTTGAGGGGTGTAAGATGACATGTCACACAGGCCCCTGGAATGTTAGAATTATCATATTCTATCCGGGCAGTGGTGGCGCACGCTTTTAATCCCAGCACTTGGGAGGCAGAGGCAGGCGGATTTCTGAGTTCGAGGCCAGCCTGGTCTACAGAGTGAGTTTCAGGACAACCAGGGCTACACAGAGAAACCCTGTCTCAAAAAAAAAAGAATTATCATATTCTGACTCATTTTCATCTGTTCATTTGTCATTTGGGTTTCTGTCTGCATCCCACCAGCTCCACGGTGGTCAGCCCCAATCCATTTAGTATAGCGCTGTGTCCTAGAGAAGTGCTGGTCACTTCTAGGGCCTAGTATGTATGTCTTAAATAATCCTCCTATCACAGCAGCCCAGGAAACCCCCTCTCACCTACGCACAGTGCCCAAGCCCAGAACCCACCATCCCAAACCGTGGCTAGAACAAAGACAGCCAGGCCACCTGCCTGCCTCTCAGAGATGCCTACCTAATCCTTTTTCCTTTAAGTGCCCAGCCTCATCTCACAATGAGAGGGAGCCTACAATTATCCATACCCGGCCATTTTCTGAACCAGCAGGATTTGAGTAATGACTCCTGATAAGCCAGGCCTACAGGATGTCTGGACTCTTGACTGGCTGAGAAATGGCCAAGAGACAGCCCAGCCTACCCCCAAAGCCTCACCCTCCTCGCAGGCCTGCCCATCTCAATAGTCTGGCCCAGTTCTGTCTGTGCCACCAGGCCTGACTGTTGGCTACTTCATGTCCCTCTGTCCCTGAAGTAGGTTTCCCAGATGTTACCAAGGAGACTTGTATCCTGCCCAGGGTTACCAAAGCAACCAGTTCAGTGGGAAGCAGGCCCTCAGCCTCTAGCCTCTGGGTGTGTAGGTCCAGGAATGAGATAATTACAGATTAACAGGAAACAGCCCCAGCCAGCTGCACACCAGGGCGAAGACAACTCTGGCGTCCTCTATGCATTGCCCAGATCCTGGTCCCCTCCCCCTTCCTCCATCTGTTCTGCCTTTGCTTATCTCGCCTCTATCCTGGACTCTGTAAAACCAATGGATAGTCTCAACGTATGAACTATGAGAGTCCATGCCCCCTGCTGTGGGTCAGTGGCCTTATAAGAAAATGACGTGTACACACCCAGGAAAAGTCAGTTGAAGACTCAGCAAGAGGAGGGTGTATGCAAGGGAAGAAAAGGGCTCTGACCAGAACCCACCCCAGTGTAAGCTGCCCGCCTTCAGAAGTGTGAGAGACACATTGTTGCAGGCCAAGCCTTCAGCGGTGCTATTCTGTTATGTATTGGTATTGGTTGCCTGGGTAGATCAAGATACCATTCCAGGAACAGGAGAAAGTCCTAGTAGGGAGAAATACATCCAAGGCCAGTCTTCTCCCTTGCGACCTTCACGTCCCAGGGCAGAAATCCTGAAAATACCAGTTTTATGTTTATTGGGAGAGTGAATGAATTCATCTATATTGAAGGCACCAAAGAAATAGCAATTCATTTAAAAACATTTTTTTATTTATGTATGTCTGTTTGAGTATATGCTGCCTGTGAAGGCATGAAGACCATCAGAACACTTAGAGGTAGAGTTACGGGGGGCATGAGCTGCCCAACGTGGCTGCTGGAAACCAAAGTCACTGGGGAAGTTATGAGGGGCCAGAGGTTGGGAACTCTGGACTAGCCAAGCCATCTTAGATGTCCTTTGACTGACCAAGGGAGGGAGCTCTGAATAGGGCCTTGTACTTTCTTTCCTCCCTCTGGGGTTCTACCTTGTCTCTTTTCTACAACTGAAGAAATAAAACAAGCCAAGACAGGACAGTAGTTACAGTAGTGTGGGGGTTGCGTAGGAACCACCCCCATAAGCTCGTATATCTGAATGCTTAGCTACCATGGTGTGGTACCATTGGAGAAGGGGTAGGAGGTGTGGCCTTGTTGGAGTAGGTGTGTGTCTGAAGGAAGAGTGTCACTGAGGGGTGGGCTTTGAAGCTTTAAAAGCCCATCCCAGGACCAGCCTCAGTCTCTCTCAATGTCCCCTCCCCCACCCCACCCCCCAGGACTGCAGATCAGAATGTAGCTCTCAGCTACTGCTCCAGTGCCTGCCGGCCTGCTCCCCATCATGATGATAATGGACTAAACCTCTGAAACTGTAAGCAATCTCCTAATTAAATGCTTTCTTTTATAAGAGTCTCTTCACAGCAATAAAACGGTTACTAAGACAAGTAGCAAACTCTAAAGTCCAAGATCCTGGGTTTGAATTCCAACTCCATTCATTTCTCCCTACAGTCCCCAATGGGTTCTCGCTATGGAGCACTGGCTGGCCTCAATCTCAGAGATCTGCCATCCTCTGCCTCCTGAGTGCTGGGGTTAAAGGCGTGCGCCACTGTGAACCTTTTATTACTATTATTATATTTATTTATCCATGGGAGGTTGTGCCATAGCATGGTGTGAAGGTCAGAAGATGGCATACAGGAGTCGGTTCTCTCCTTCACAATGTGGATTCTGGAGATGGAATTCAAGTTGCCAAGCTTGACAGCAAAGCCACCTGCTGAGCCACCTCCTCTGCCCTTATGTTCATTTCTAACAGATCCGGGAGAGGTTACTCAACTTCTCTCAGCCTCTTTTTCTCCATCTATAAAATGCCTTGGTATATTGTCAGGAGGATATTGATAGAAAGATCTACATAGTAAGTACTGGGTACACAGTACTACCCATTATATGACTGCTCTTGTAAATATTACTATGGTAATTAGCAAGCAGGGTTCAAAGGTAACTCTGAACTGAACACTGGCATCTCTGACATCCTGGGTGACTGAGGAAGCCATCATGCAGCCCAGCCTTTGTGCGGCAGCTGGGGGGTGGATGAGCTCACGTTGTCTGCAAACGTCATGGCAACTAAGGAAGGAGCCCAGACAGAGCCGTGGAAATGTCTGCGTTGGCTGAAGAACAGAAGCTTTGATTGTCTGATTACATCTGTGGCAGCCACCGAGGGTGGGGGAGGGCCAATGATAACTGTGCTGTCACTCTCCAGACAATGGCAGGAGTGAGGATGGCCGCTAAGCCAGGCGTGATGGTGCACACCTGTAATCTCAGGACTCAAGAGGCTGAGGCAGGAGAACTGTCATGAGTTTCGGGGCAGTCTGAGCTTCAGAGTGAATTTCATGCCAATATGGACTACAGAATGAGATCTTCTCTTAAAACATACACGGGCAGGTGCGATGGCTTAGCAGGTAAAGACGCCTGCCACCAAGCCTAACAATGTGAGTTGGATCCCCAGGACCCATGTGTTAGAATAAAACTGACACAATCTATCTCTCTCTCTCTCTCTCTTTCTCTCTCTCTCTCTCTCTCTCTCTCTCACACACACACACACACACACACACACACACACACATACATAATTATGAAAAACAAGCAAACAAAACACAGCAAAGTAGAAGGATCAGAAGTTCATGGCCATCCTCAGCTGCATAACAAGGTGGAAGCCAGCCTAAGCTACATGACACTCTGTCTCTCACAACAAACAAACAAACAAACAAGCAGCTGTCACAGTTTCTGGTGTAAGGACCCATATCAGGGCAATAGCAGCCGAGATATAAGGCACAAAGCTGACTAGGACCTGGACACCCATCCTCTACATCCAGAGGCAGGGAAGAAGCTGAAGATCAACAAGTTTCACTCTTACTCAGAATCAGGACTCCTTAGCTGGCCTCAGGAGCTCCTCCCTCAGCCACCAGGAGTCTCAGCCATCATGGAAAGAGAAACACAAGTGTTGAGCTAGCATTAGAGCTTGGGGGAGAGGCAGCAATCTCCTTGCCACTGTCATGACCAGTACTTAGTGAGGGGACCGATTCAACAAGTATTATAAAAGCTGGCTGGTCCATACAGCCCCAAAGAACATTGAACCAAAATACCTACACTCAGGGGCTGGAGTGATGGCTCCGTTGTTAAGAGTACTTGCTGCCCTTGCAGAGGACCCAGGTTTGGTTCCCAGCACCCACATGGTGGTTCACAACCATCTGGAACTCCAGTTCAGGAGGTCTGATGCCCTCCTCTGGTCTCCTCAGGCACTTGGCATGTGCATGGTGCATATGCATACATGCAGGCAAAGAGTCATACACATAAGAATAAAAATAATTAATAATTAAAAAAAAACCCACATGGAAACATTCATAGTATCCTCACTCATAATAACCCATAATAACTAAATGTGGGGAACAACTCAAATGTCCATCAACTGATGAACATGGCGTGGCTTATGCATGCAGTGGAATATCACTTGATTTTAAAAAGAGACACACTACATCGTCAATGAAGCTTGAAAATATTAAGTCAAAGAAGCCAACAAAAAATTCCCAGTTATTCTATGATGCCATTCATATGAAATGTCCACGATAGGCAGGTCCCTAGAGACAGGAAGTGGACCAGTGGTTGCCAGGGAGCCAGGGGCAGCAAGAATAGCTGCTTAATGGTCATGGGGTTTCCTTTTGAGGCAATGCAAGCATTCTGGAATTGGACAGAAGTCCTTATACAGCTCTGTAAATGCCTCTAAATTACATGCATTAAGATGGCAAGTTTCATACCTTGTAAATTTTATTACAATGAATCCTTTAGAAGGTAGAAGGTGGCCCACCCACTCTCCATCCATTGGTGACCACTCACTGGGCTGAGTAACTTCTCCTCAAAGCTTTCTTAATGGTTTGTACCTCCACACTCAGCAGGAAATGGGGAAGCACTTTAAAAGAGCCAGAGAGGAGAAAGATCTCATTCCCTTGTGTTTTTCCGCCTGAAACACTGAATTCCCTTGCGAGTCACTGTGCTCCTCTCACTGAGAATATACAACACACATGTTCTCTTTCTCTAGGCCGTGTCCTGCCCCTGCCCACACACACCACAGCACTCTGCTTCATCCCCTGTCATTCACTTCCTATAGTCCCTCCCATGTGCAGCTCAAACCTTCTGTGATGTGCCCTCCCATCTCTGACCTTGGCACACAGACCTGGGCTTTCAACAACCCAACCATCCAAGCATGTGTCTCCCCTCCGCCTCCTCCTCCTCCTCCTTCCACCTTGCTTTTCCAGGATCTTCAGCCTAAGATGCCAAGGGCATTGACCTCAACCTCTGAGCCCAGCGCACATCTCTTCCTGGCTTCCTACCTGCTCCTAGATCCATGGTCTACGGACTCAGAGGGGGTGATCAGTAGAGTGTCTCCAGGAAAAGCCCAAAGTCTACCCCTTCAAGGTACAAATGAAGTCCACTTCACATCAGCCTGACAGGCAGAACAATCTGAAATCTCCCTACTATGACAGGTCCTGGCTGTTTTAATTAAAATGATGAGGAACCCACAAAGCTTCGGCAGAAGGAGAAGAAAGGAAATGGGTCCGTCTACCCCACTGGATTTCTAAATGGGCATTGCTAAAATCACAGCTGGACGTTGGCCTAGTACAGAACACTGGATGGGGCAGCCGAATCACAGTCCTGGGTCCAATCCAACACAATTAGAATAGAATTCTGGACGGCCATTAATCTACCAGAAGATGCCCACAGCAGTGTTGTCATGAATGGAAGGAAATCTGCAGTGAAAACCAAGCACTTATGGAATAAATATGATGGCTTTCTTTAAACTCTGACGTGTGTGTGTGTGTGTGTGTGTGTGTGTTCACACGTGTGGGGGTTCTCTCTAGGCCAAGAGAGAGTATTATATCCCCAGAACTGGAGATACAGGTGGTTGTGAGCTGTCCAGCATGGGTGCTAAGAACCAAATCCTGGTCCTCTGAGAGAGCAGCAAGTGCTCTTAACCATTGAACCGCCTTTCCAACCCCCATGAGTAAATGCCCTCTTAGAGAAGGGAAACGGGCACGAGAAGTCAGGATGAGGAGGACTGGCAGATCCAAAGATGTGTATTCATGAACAGCAGTCTCATATTTATTCTGATTCTCCTCCTTCCTCCATCCCTCCCCCTCCCCCCCCCCCCCCCCCCTCCCCTCCCCCTCCTCCTCCTCCCCCTCCCCCTCCGCCTCCCTCTCCTTGAGTCCTTTTTTCCTTCTTTGACAATGTCTCACTAGCTTAGGCCTCAAACTCACACTCCTCTGGTCTTCGACTACCAATGCTAGGATTTCAGGTGTGTGCTACCAAATCTGTGAATAAAGACAGGAAATAGGGACCCCTCTGACCAAGACACATAGATCTCACAAATACAAGCCTAAATGTCAGGTAAAACGGGGTACAGTTCCTGGGGACTCCTCTAGGCTTCCATGGAGCCAAGCAAAGAACAGTGTCTCTTTTAGGGGGACAGGCTGTGTCACTGAACAACGAGGTCAGTTTGCCAGCCCCCAGCCAACCCCTGCCCATGAAGGACAGAGCTCAGCTTTGCTGCTCAAACGGACCCACTAAGGAATTTGATCAAATCAGTGTGTTTCCCCCCTTTTTTCTTCTCGTCTGTAAGGAAAGAAATTTATCCAGATGATGCCCACAGATTCCTTCCTCATTAACAATCTCTTTTTGGTGCTTAGAAACAGTCTTTGCACATGCTGACACCAAAAGTCTATTTATTCGTGTGTTTATTTAGCAGCAGTGGGGATGGAATCCAGGCCTTCACTCATAATAGGCAAGCACTCTCTGCACTGTTATACCCCAGCCCATGGCAGCCCATTTATAATAATAAAATAATACTTCTGCAGCTAAACAGATGAAACTGGAAAAAGTATTCTGTGCCAACAGAACTACAGGAAAATACATAGCAATGATCTCCTTCATATGTGGATCGTAACTGAATATATCTCTAACTTTGTGTGTTCAATTTACAGTTGATGTGGAGGCCAGAAATCTAGAAAGAGGCCATTAGGAGTGGGTTCGTTAAGAAAACGGTGTGTACTAGATCTAGTTGATATAAGAAAGTAGAAGGAGAAAACTCCAGGGGTGGAGAGGGGAGGGACAACTAGGAAAGGGGGAGGGGAAAGGAAGAAAGGGGAGGAGTAAACAAGAAAGGGGGAGGGGAAAGTAGAAAGGGGGAGGGACAACTAGGAAAGGGGGAGGGGTCTATGGAGATGAAGAAGTAGCAGAATCAGCTAAAACAATGGGGTTATGAAAAGGCCATTGGAAACCTATAACCTTACAACCGGACTTTTTTAAGTTGGAAGGGAGATACCCTATATGGCTGGGAAAGCTCCTCCTTGAAGCTGTAGATTATAAATCAGACACAAATGGTGTGAGTGTGTGGTGACCCCTATGAGTGGGTCGGGGAAGCCTTAGAGGTCCCCCAAACAATGCAAGCTCTTGCCATCCCTCTTGGGTGTCCATCAGAATTAGACAGTAAGACCCTCCTGCCGAAGGTACCACACACCTTGGCTGCATGAAAGAAAGAGATCAAGCTGGAACTGAGCTGGAATCCTCTTCCCCAGTGGCAAGCGTTCATAGTGCAGGAAGTGCTGTCTATACAAGCTGCTTTGAGTGAAAAGATACCAATGGTTTTACACAGCTGTGCACCCTACCAACTAGCAAACCAAACTGCTGAGCAAGATGTGCCCACTTGGGCAACAGTGGCACAACTGTTACAGAAGTAACCAACCACTTTATGCTTGAATTGGAGGCCCACTCCATAGAATCTATACTTACTACAGTAAACACCCTCTAGTGGGTGGAGTCATAGAATCTAGGGGTCCTGTTGGTTAGCTAAGGTGGCATAGTGTCTAACTACCTTCTAAATATATATGCTCTACCCCTGCTTTGTAGCATTGTAGCTTTACAGTTACCACACAACCTTAAAGTATTTCCAGTGATCTGTGCTAAAGGCAGAGATCTATGGCTTCATGGGGTGCTGAGAATAGGTGACAGCTCAGCCCTGAATAAGACACCTGTGAGCATTCCATCCAAGCTTAGGGAACATTAAGGAAGAGGGAGCAGAAGGATTCCCTAAGTACTACTCTAAGAGGCTCAGTGTAGGAAGGAAGGGCTGTGCAGGCTAAAAGGATGGCTCAGCGGTTAAGAGCACTGACTGCTCTTCCAGAGGTCCTGAGTTCAATTCCCAGCAACTACATGGTGGCTCACAACCATCTGTAATGGGATCCGATGCCCTCTTTTGGTGTGTCTGAAGATAGGAAGGGCTGTGAAATACCATCTTCTGGGAAGTACGTGGTCATTGCAATCATGAGTTGGTCATTGCAATCATGAGTTCTCAACTACAGATGACTACCGGGTCTGCACAAAAATGGACCATCCACAGGTAGCCAAGGACAGAGGAAGGACTCCAAAGGCCCCTCCCTTCACTACCTAATTGTTTCTTACAGACGGATCCAGGGAAAGGGGGAGTCAATGCCTTCAGTGGTGCATCCACTAGTGACTGCAGCAGACTCCAGTGCACAGCCCCAACACACTGGTTACATGGATGGCCCTTGGTTTAAAAATAGGAGGGAGGCTCATCAAAATAAAAAATCATGAACCTAAGAAAAGGACAGGTAGAGATGAGGGAGGCTCATGAGGGAGGCTCATGAGGGTGGAAAGAAAGGAAAAGAGGCTGAGAGAAGAGGGCAAGCAGTATACAGTATGTGTGTGTGTGTGTGTGTGTGTCTGTGTGTGTGTGTCTGTGTGTGTGTCTGTGTGTGTGTGTCTGTGTGTGT
>JADRCH010000209.1:1252602-1264535 GCA_019843965.1 Rhynchomys soricoides | reverse complement strand
TTTTTTTTTTTTTTTTTTTTTTTGATTTTTCGAGACAGGATTTCTCTGTATAGCCCTGGTTGTTATTGCACACATTTTAAAAAAGAAAACATAAATAAAAAGGAGGAAAACAGCATATGATTCCCCACCCACGCCTTTAAGAACTATTCCTTCTTGGCTCTTATTTATTTGTGATTATTGGTTTCTCCTATCAATTGATATAACTGCCTTTTAACAGAATGGGAATCACAGAGGGGACAGAGGTCACAAAGTCTTTGTAGCTTTACAAACTGTTCTGTCATCAGAGTCTTTGAAACTATAATCGTAGTGACGGCACATCCTCCCCCATGATTCCTGGTGTTTTCCTAGTCTAACTGATACTGTCAGGAGCATCCTAACGGCTGTAAGTACCACCTGCATCTCCATTTTCCTCCCATCAGTTCTATGGGGAATTACAAGGTCAATAAACATGACTCTAAAAGGTCCTGTGCATGTGTCGCCATATTAATTCCAGAAATCCATCAAGACCCACTGAAGTGAAGATCTGAAAGACAGGGTTAGAATGCAGGACAGTGCTCTGCCATCCCTTCTCCATCTTGAAGCTAACTGCCTAGCAAGAAGAGACAAAGAGTTCCCAGCCTCTAGGGTCTGAAGCCTAGCTGTTTCTAAGTCAAGGAACAAACCTCAGTTCCCCTCCTCTGTAAAATGGACATGGTTACTGCTGCTCTGCTGACTAACCAGAGAAGCGTCTGTACTCCCTGGAAAGAGGCCTGTGAACATTCTTCATAAACACAAGGCTGCGGGTTAAAGGGTACACTTACTACCCTAGTCATATCCTGGGAGACTGAGGAAGTTAAGTTGTTTTGATTCATGTTGTAGGTTTTTTTTAAAATTGATGTTATTATGTTTAGAAAGCCCTGGGACTTTTAGCTATCACTGTGCCCCTAGAACTAACTGCAACTGGCTCTGATGATGAAAAAAATCATCTTTCTCGAGAGAATTAGCTGGGTTCAGGCGCCTAGGAAACCAAGCAGCATCTTGCAAAGGTCAGAGACATGTTGGAAGCTGGAAGGCCTGGGGCTGAGCCTAGGGCCTCCCCCAGAGGGTGCTGGATGGATGGTGGGCCATAGTCAGCAAACCTTCCTGATAACGGTTCATCTGTTTGGAAGCTCCCTGCCCCTTTTTCTAGGGTTCAGACCAGATATTTTGTCTGTGGATGAACACACACACACACACACACCACCACCACCACCACCACCACCACCACCACCACCAACAATCACCTGACTCAGTCAGTGCAAAAGATTACACACTGCAGAAGACCCCGGGAGCACACTCCTGCCCTTTTAGTCCTGGCTCTCTAAGACCCTCTGCTTGGAAATGCAACTAGTGCTTCCAGCGCAATCTCCCCCAGCCCTAGACAAATGCAAAGAAGACTACAGACGACTGTCTTGAGAGGCTCATCTGGAGAACCTAGGTTTCCCTCCACACTGCCCTATCCAGCCCGCAAATGTTTTCTCCACCTCTTCTCACTGCTTAGCATCACTGGAGGGGACTCCAGTGACGTTGCCAGGTCAGATAAGGAGAACTGCGCAGACCCCCACCGACCGCTATCCTCCCTGGTCTCCAGCATCAGCACTGGTCAGCTGCTACCTCAGCCCACCTCCACTGTTAGAAGCGCCTCTCCCGCCGTCCAAATGCACACAACAGGTGGCACCTGCCGGTTGTCCCCAACCGCACCCCTGCCCACCACTCCACCTGCGCCGCAGCCCTCCCTGCAACTGCGCCCCGGAGGGCGAAGCCTACCTTTGAGGTTCTGGGGGTGGCCCCGCGACGCGCGGCTCGGGTTTCCTCGCTGCAGAGAGGCGACACTGGAGAAGTTGTTACCCATGGCATCGGCCCCCCGGGGGTGCTCCGGCTGGGGCCAGGCGAGGCTGGGCAGGATCGGAGGAAAGGTGTGCAAGTGGGTGCGCGCGCGGGTGCGCGCCGCCGGGGGAGGGCCCTGGCGGGGCTGCGGCCGGGGGCGGGCGGTTCGCTGTCTCGGGTTCTCCCCGGGCTTGGAGGTCTTCGCTCTGCGGGTCCTGCCCGCCAAGGGGGTCCTCGCGCCACCCGGCTACCGGGCTCCCATGCCCCGCGCCCGGGGCTGCCCGGCCCCTGGGCCCCGGGCCGGGGCGCGCGCCGCTGCGCTCTGCCTGGTGCTGGAGCTCGGATTCTGGCTGCGGGTGGGCGGCGCAGCGGCGGCGCGCTCCCCGCCGGCCATAGAGTCGGGACTCGGCGCGCGGCTGCTCCGTGGCTCGGCGTCGGGCTCGATCCCCGCCCGCGGGGACGGCCGCGGCGACGTGCGTGGCGCCCTCCCGCCCGCGGGTGAGCTCGCAGCGCCCGGCTCGTGTGGACCGCCCCCGCTCCCGCCGGGTCCCTCCCGAGGCCAGCGCACCCCAACCCCCGCCCTAGCGTCGCCAGGACTCCCGGGCTCCGGTTGTTATGGCGACAGTTGCGCCGGTGAATGAGCGTCTTAGTGACACGCGCGCGCCCGCTCTGCCAGATGTGGGCCCCAGGGCGCGCCGCGTTCCCGGTGGCTATAAGTTCTCGAAGGCGCGCGGGACGGGGGCTTGGGGGCGGCACCGCTCAGGACCTGACGTCAGGAATAGATGGGAGCTCCGGAGGTTGAGCTTCTCCCTGTCCTGGGACATAGAACAAGAGGAAGAGGACAACCACAACGCTGGGAGCCCCGATGCCAGGGCGTAGTGAGGTAGACCTAATGGAGGCCCTCTAGCACGGGATACAGAACCTGGCACAGGTTAAAACGCTCAGGAGTGAGTGGATAATGAATCAAGACAATTGAGATAAGGAATATAGTCACCTCCCCTTCGCTCTAATTGGAACTTCCGATCAGAACCCCAGTGAGACCCATTTTCTGACTTGGGGCTCTTTGCATGGTCAAGAACGGAGAACAAGACCAGAACCAAACTGATGAGACCCAGCTCAGGTACAAACCATGAGAGAGATACCGGTTCCGAGCTGAATTAATCTAGAAATCTAGATTTCTAGATTAATCTAGCTGAATGTCATCTAGAAAACTAAGAGATTGGGGAAGGAGGAGATATGGCCTATGGTAGACCAAGGTGGCTTCCTCGAGGAAGGGGGCATTCTGTAAATGTCCTGTCACATGACCCTTCCATCGGTGTAGCTCAGCACTGCAACCTGCAGGAGGGAACCAGGAAGTCATTCTTCCGCTTGGATCTGGGGTGGTTCTTTCTCCCGGTGTATCACCAGCCTAGCTGCTTCTCGAGGCCATCCCTCACTCTCTAATCGGACTTCCCCAACTCGGATGCAGAGTCCTGGCTCATGAGAGGGACACAGGCATCTCCTCCATCCTTTTCTGGACGCTTCTTCCTACAAGTCTCCATAGGACCCAACCTCAATATTTAGGCTCAGCTCTTCCCTGACCAGCCCAGTCAAGCCTCTCTGCCTCTCCCTATCTATCATTCTCCATGGGATCGTCCCATTCTCTCGTGGCTTTTATATGACTTTGCCTAAAAGTAACCCTTTCTGCTTGGTTGGATTCTGCTTCTCACGATAGAGAATAAGCTTGCTGAGGGGAGAGTTGGCCAGTCACCTTCCTCAGTGTTCTAGCTCCAGGGCAGGGGCACACAGATTCTCAAAAGTGTCTGTACAGTGAATGAATCTCCATGTCTGCCAGCAGTAAAATCTTACTGTGATCCTTAGAAATCACCTCTAAATCTCCTTTAGCCCCCTGTCCTGCCTTTTATTCTCATCTGATTCCACACATTACATCCTTAAGTTTCAGAAACTCCAAGCAAGCTAGAAACACCTATGAGAGGTACCACCTGGTGTTTGAAGAGAAAAACAACCAGATCCCAGCCCCAGCCGCCAGCCTCTGGGGTGCCTGGGATCATGTGCTGACCGGCTACAGAATGGTGAGGGATGGGCGTCTTATTTATGGGCAGTGTCTTCCCAGCATTTACCCCCAAATGATGATTCATTTGTCAGCAATCTGTGGGCTCTTAACAGCTATACACATTAATATTAATACGAGAGAGGGGGGGACATACATATTATACACATTATGCATAGCTGGGGAGATCAGGCAATTTATGAGTCAGAATAAATATGTGAGTATTTATTTACCCCCACCCCGTGTAGGGGGATGGGGGTGGGCCTAAGGCCCCAAAGGGAGATGACAGCTAGACATTACAGGACCCACACTGGCCTAAATTTGTTCTATAGGCAAAGGAGAAGAAAAATGAAGGCTTAAGAGACAGGAGAGAAAGGGAGAGGGAGGGAGGCAGGGAGGGAGGGAAGGAGGGAGGGAGGGAGGGAGGGAGGGAGGGAAGCAGGCCAAAAGGCTCTCTCCTGATCCTCTGAATAGCCTGAGCTCCAAAGGAAGCTGACAAGTATTGTTTTTGAACTTGAAGTCATCACCTGCTTAGATGTGCATATCCTCAGCCCCCGATTTAAACTTTAATCTCACTTGAGGACCCCAGAAGGCAGACTTGGGGGACACTGGATCCCTTTATCCCTCTTTGACCCTCTTTATCCCTTGGTTCCTAATGTGACTACATTTACTAAGACTCCTTTTTCTGCTTTCTCAGTTTAATTAAGGACCAGTTGCTGGGGTGGCTTGGGTCATAGGTTGTATCTCCCTGTTCAGTACAGCATCAGGGACAAAGGCAGAGAGCTGAGACAGTACCAAAACTTTCCCTGACTCTGAGGTTAAAAAAAAAATCGTGAGAGTAAGATCCGGCTGGACTGAGCTGAGGTGAGGAAGCCACCCCAGGTGAGGCTATGAAGGGTCATGTAGCGGCCATGCTGAGCAGACACACCCTACTCTTGTCTGCACAAGGGCCCCTCAGTGTCACCCCCTTGGACTCTCCTTACCCCTACATTTTTTATGGGGAGTTCAGATTGGTGGATGGGGCACCACTGTTAAATGTCAACTAGATATAGGTCTTTAGCAAGCAGAAAGGGACCTAAAGGAGGAGGGATAACCCTCTGTTATCCTGGGCTCCAGGAACCCTTTTCTGGCCGGAACTCTGGGTAAACCCACCTCAAAGAGTCACAGAGCACCAGCAGCCTTCTTTCCTCTAGGCACTGGGTCAAGCCCCCAGATTTTTAAGATCCTCCACAACCACCACCCAGGCAGCTTACAGGCAACAAGGAAGTAGCTCAGCCCCATCCTGGGTGGGAGGAGGGAGAAGAAACTTACAGTGCAGACTGGAACTAGAGGAAGTCACTGTTTGGGTGGCTTCAGTGAAACTATCAATATCACAAGGTGAAACTGGACATTGGTGCCACAGGACTCTAATCCTAGCACTCGGAAAGCAGAGGCAGTCATTCTCAGTGTGCTTGAGGTCGCCTGGTCTACAGAGCAAGTTCTAGGACAGCCAGGGTTATAGGGAGAAACCCTGTCTTGAAAAGGCAAGTCAACCCACCAAACAACCAAACAACAACAAAACCAGTACCACAAGGTGGTGCTCTAGCACCCGACCCCTTGGAAACCCCTCTCCAGCACTGCAGTTTCTTAGATTGTCTGTCTGTGTCTGTCTGTCTATATCTATGAGAGCCCATATCAGCTAGTAGAACAATGGAGAGAGGATCCCAGGCAGAGATGAGAGAATAGGTCAGGGTTCCATCAATAGCAGCTCTGGGAAACTCCCCCTGCTCCCCCTCCCACCCCAATACTTTCCTTCCGGTCTCTCCCTCTCCTCCTTCCTCTCCTCTTCCCCCCACCCCCCATTTTTCTTCTCAGTGCCCACGTGTCTGAATTCCCTGATCCTTGAGGTGCTGAACACAGAGCCACGGACAGCCCACCAAGCACACAAGAGTTGTGTTCATTGAAGCTGGGCTGGGCTTTATTCCCAAGGACTGAGTTCTACCCACTGCCCATTCCTTGAACAATTTGTAGACCTGGGGAGATGGTTCAGTCAAAAGAGTGCTTGCCTTGTAATTGTGATATCCTGAGTTCATGTTAAAAACAAAAACAAAAACAAACAAAAAAAAGCAAAAACAATTTGGGCATGAAACACATGCCTGTAATCCCAGCAGAAACAGGAAGTTCCCTGGGACTTTGCTGGCCTGCTAATCTAGCCAATTTTTTAATTTAAATAAATTTTTCATAGCTGGAGAGATGGCTCAGAGGTTAAGAACACTGGCTACTCTTTCAGAAGTCCTGAGTTCAATTCCCAGCAACCATATGGTGGTTTATACCCATTTGTAATGGGACTTGATGTCCTCTTCTGGCGTGCAGGTACACATGCTGAATAGATGCTATCTCTATTCCGATAGAGCACTCATATACATAAAGTAAATAAATAAAACAATGTTTTTCATACAATATTTTGATCATATTTCCCCTCCCCCAGCTCCTCTCAGATCCTCCCACACCCATACCCACTGAACATGTGTGTGTGTGTGTGTATAGTTTTTTGAGACAAAAATTACCAAGCAAAAAGCACACACACACAAAAACATGGACTCAATTTTCTGTTGGCCAATACTGCTGGGCCTGGTTCTTGCCCTGGAGTGTGGCTGATATATCCCTTCCCTCAGGCTCAAGGATCTCTGCAGAAGAGGAGGCAGAAAGATTCTAAGAGCCAGAGTTTGGGGATGGCTCCAGGAGACAGCATCTTCCAGACACAATGTGAGTCATGCACAGATGACCTCACAGCACAGACCCATGACTGGCACACATGTTAACTCAGCATGGACAAGACCTTCTCCACAGGTTCAAGCCAGACAAAATTCTGGCAAAGAGAAGGGGAAGGAGCAATAAAGCCCCATCCTAACCAAGAAGATGTTTGCAACTGATGCCTGCTGGGTAAGGGAAAATCAGTTTTCTCCAAAAAAGAGTCACCAGGTGTCTTAGGATTTTACTGCTGTGAACAGACACCATGACCAAGGCAACTCTTACAAGGACAACATTTAATTGGGGCTGGCTTACAGGTTCAGAGGTTCAGTCTATTATCATCCAGGACACGGTAGCATCCAGGCAGGCATGGTGCAGGAGAAGCTGAGAGTTCTACATCTTCATCTGAAGGCTGCTAGCAGAATACTGACTTCCTGGCAGCTAGGATGAGGGTCTTATAATCCGCACCCACAGTGACACACCTACTTCAACAGGGCCACACCTACTCCAACAGGGCCACACCTACTCCAACAGGGCCACACCTACTCCAACAAGGCCACACCTACACCAACAGGGCCACACCCTCTAATAATGCCACTTCCTGGGCCAAGAATATACAAACCATCACACCAGGTATAGTCTAACCAAAAGTTTAAGCTTGAGGTTCGGTAAGAAAGAGAGAGACCTTGTTCTCTGACCTCTACACACACACACACACACACACACACACACACACACACACCTGCATACACATAAACATGTAACATACACTATCTATAATGAATACTAACTGTGTGCCTGGTACTGATCAAGATTCCTTGTATGTGCATCAGGATCATCTACAGGGGCTTGACAGGGGGGATACTAAAATGGAGCCCCCACTTCTGACTGAGAGATCCTGACTGGGTAGAATAAGGCAGATCACCTCCTATCACACCTTAGGGAGCAGCTGCCTGTGGCCACACGTTCTGGTGGGAAGGATGGGATTCAAAGCAGACCTGCAGCTTCTCTGGGGACACTGAGCACCACATGGCAAATTAGGCCAGTGCAAGCTGCCACCTCAGCAAGGCCACCTGGGAAGGAGGGCAGCAGTGCTGGGAAGAGGGACCACAGTCCTTCCTGGGACCTGACATTTTCAGGCATTATTGAATCAAAAATCAATAGTAGGAATATTCACAGAGCCATGAATATTATCCTTGGGGCCAACTTCACCAGTTCAAATGTAATAAAATGTACCATTCCTGAGGTCCAGAGAGATGGCTCAGAAAGTGATCATTTTGTTGCTCTATCAGAGGACCAAAAGAGCTCAGTTGTAGAGAAACCCTCTTGTGTACTGTGTGGAAGCATCACCTGTCAACAAAAAGCTGATGACCAGTTTAAGCTGAGGCAGGAGTAGAAGGTGGGACATCTGACAGAGAGATTGGAACTCTGGGATATAGGTGGAGAGATTCACCCTGGCCTCTGAAGAAGTCAGATACATGAAACTCAGGAGAGGTAACTAGCCTTGTGGCAGACGTAAAATAGTTTAAATGGGTTATATAAGTTACGAGCTAGTTGGGAGCAAGCCAAAGCTTCTGGCCTAGGCATTTATTCATAAATCAACAAGCCTCCAAGTCATTATTTGGGAACTGGGGCGTGGGTGGAAAAGCTTGAGGTTACACTCACTGCCTAGCAACCCACATAGGGCAGCTCTCAAACACCTGTAACTTGAGCTCCTGCAGATACAGCACCCTCCTCTGGCCTCTGCAGGTACGGATATGAACGGGTACACACAAACACATAGGTACACACAAGTAAAATAAAATAAATATTATTTTAGAGTAAAACAGCCCACTCCTCACATGAAATGTCATTTCACCACTTTATACATTTTGAGAGGAATTTTACAGCTGTGCCTCTTGGAATCAGAGAACAGAGAACTGAATTTATAGCTGATTTTCTTTCTGTGCAATCAAGAATGTGTTGGATTTCTTGCCAAGTGAAGAAAAAAAACATGGTCATCAAGAATAATGAAATAGCTTTTAAGGTCTGGCCGGTGCCCTGAGCAGACCTTGGGCACAAACTCCTCAGCCAGTCCCACAACACCCAGAGGGAGCTCAACTCCCAGGTGCTCTAACATGCCCAGGATCACAGGATCCCAGGAGATTGGTCACACCAGGATCTCAAAGTCACAGAGGCAGCTTGACTCCCAGGATCTCATGATCACAGGATCCCAGAATCACAGGATCCCAGAGATAGCTGGTCTCTGAGGAGTTCTGACACAACCAGGATCACAGGAAGGACAGGCTCCAGTCAGATATAGTGAGGGCAAGTAGCACTGGACATAACCAGATGGCAAGAGGCAGGCGCAAGAACATAAGCAACAGAAACCAAGGTTACCTGGCACCATCAGAACCCAATTCCCCCACCATAGCAAATCCTGGATACACCATCACACCAGAAAAGTAAGATTCGGATCTAAAATCACTTCTCATGATAATGATAGAGGACTTTTAAAAGAGCTGGAGAGATGGCTCAGCGGTTAAGAATACTGACTGCTCTTCCAGAGGTCCTGAGTTCAATTCCCAGCAACCAAATGGTGACTCACATCCATCTGTAATGGGATCCAATACCCTCTTCTGGTGTGTCTGAGGATAGCAACATTGTACCCACATTAAATAAATAAATAGGTCATAAATAACTCCCTTAAGGAAATACAGGAGAACACAGGTAAATAGCTAGAAGAACACAGGTAAACCTTAAAGAAGAAACACAAAAATCCCTTAAAGAATTACAAGAAAACACAACCAAACAGGTGAAGGAATTAAGCAAAAAAATCCAGGATCTAAAAATGGAAACAGAAGCAATAAAGAAATCACAAAGGGAGACAACCCAGGGGATTGAAAACCTAGGAAAGAGGTCAGCAGTCATAGATGCAAGCATCACCAACAGAATACAAGAAATAGAAGGGAGAATCTCAGGTGCAGAAGATACCATAGAAAACATTGACACAACAGTCAAAGAAAATGCAAAATGCAAAAGCTCCTAACACAAAACATCCAGGAAATCCAGGACACAATGAGAAGAGGAAACCTGAGGATAATAGAAGAGAGCGAAGATTCCCAACATAAAGAGTCAGCAAATATCTTCAACAAAATTATAGAAGAAAACTTTCCTAACCTAAAGAAAGAGTGCCCATGAACATACAGGAAGCCTAAAGAACTCCAAATAGACTGGACCAGAAAAGAAATTCCCCCCTCACATAATAATCAAAACACCAAATGCACTAAACAAAGAATATTAAAAGCAGTAAGGGGAAAAGGTCAAGTAACATACAAAGGCAGACCTATCAGAATTACACCAGACTTCTCATCAAAGACTATGAAAGCTAGAAGATCCTGGGCAGATCTCATACAGACCCTAAGAGAACACAAATGCCAGCCCAGGCTACTATACCCAGCCAAACTCTCAACTACCATAGCCGGAGAAAACAAGATATTCCATGACAAAACCAAATTTACACAGTATCTTTTCACAAATCCAGCCTTACAAAGGATAATAGATGGAAAACACCATCACAAGGAGGGAAACTACACCCTACAAACAGCAAGAAAATCTTTCAACAAACCCAAAAGAAGCCAGGCAGTGGTCACGCACACCTTTAATCCCAGCACTTGGGAGGCAGAGACAGGTGGATTTCTGAGTTCGAGGCCAGCCTGGTCTACAGAGTGAGTTCCAGGACAGCCAGGGCTATACAGAGAAACCCTGTCTCGAAAAAAAACCAAAAAAACCAAAAAAACAAAACAAAACAAAACAAAAACAAAATAAAACAAAAGAAGAAAGCCACACAAAGATAAAAATAATATAAAAAATAACAGGAAACAACAATCACTTTTCCTTAATATCTCTTAACATTAGTGGACTCAATTCCCCAATAAAAAGCCATAGAGTAACAGACTGGATAGGTAACAGGACCCAGAATTTTGCTGCATACAGGAAATGCACCTCAGTTACAAAGACAGACACTACCTCAGAGTAAAAGGTTGGAAAACAGTTTTCCAAGCAAATGGTCCCAAGAAACAAGCTGGAGTAGCCATTCTAATATTGAATAAAATCAACTTTCAACAAAAAGTTATCAAAAAAGATAAGGAAGGACACTTCATACTTGTCAAATAGGAATATTTAAGGGGTAACTCCAGCAAGTGTTATAGGTATCTGATGAATCTCAGTGTGATGGCCTTGGGAAATGCAAAGGAATGGTGCTCTTTGCTCAGAGTGAAGCTAACATATCTTCAAGGGAGAACATTGGAGGTATTTGAATTTTATGGTCACATTAGGGAGGTGAGTCCTATATATTTTAGAAGACTAATATTTATTTTCTCTGAATTTAGTCAGGAGTTGTCAACTTATTTCTAGTTGAGTGTGACAGTAGTAAGGTTTTCAAAGTCTACTGAAAACAAGTCACATTAAACTTGTGATTTATGAGATTAGGTTGTGTGCTATTTTGACTGAAGTCAACTTTCCTTTGTCATTTCAAAGGAGAAAAAAAATGAATGGCCTATAAAACTGTAAGAGATGATCTGTCAGAAATAATTTCCAACTGCATAATGTTTTTACAAAGTGATTTATTTTAATCATATTTATAATGTGAAATTATAAGATGATAATATTGGTTTATAAAGTTTGAGCTTAGAAAATAGCATTTTAATTATTATAGAAATATCTACAAATAATTTCATAATTTATTACTTCTATATATTTAATTTTGACGTTTCTCATAATTCACCATTCTATATAATACTGTGATAGATATCCAACAGTACATACATAGTTCTGTCAACATAAATTCCTAGAAATAAGTTTACTAGATAAAATTTTATGCACAATTTAAAAAAAATAGATAAGCTTACCAACTGTATTCATAACTTCAACTCTTCCCATTGATACTCTGTACTCACAAAGACAACTGAGAGTTTACCAACCTGTGGCTCGAGAGTATCAATCAGTAAAAAGTTATCAATTTGTCGGCAGCAATGTAATTACCATTAGAAAGCATTAAGCAAAAAAAATTAAGTATTTTATGTTTAACAGATTATATTCTAACCTCAGACAACTAATGAAGAAAAAAACTTTCACAATAAGCTGAAATCTAGTTCAAAGATCCAGTTCTGACTTTTGTTGTTACTCTGGGTTTTTTGTTTGTTTGGTTGGTTGTTCTTTTTGTTTTTGTTTTGTTTTTGCTAAATCTAATGGATATTTTCACCTGAACTCAATAAAGCTGCAAGAAGAAGAAGAAGAGAAGAAGAAGAAGAAGAAGAAGAAGAAGAAG
>JADRCH010000209.1:1142468-1252592 GCA_019843965.1 Rhynchomys soricoides | reverse complement strand
AGAAGAAGAAGAAGAAGAAGAAGAAGAAGAAGAAGAAGAAGAAGAAGTAGAAAGCATCCAAAAGTGATATCCAGGGTATATTTCTCTTACCATATTTTGTTTTAATAGTGACAGAGTAAAAGATCGTGGATCAATGTTGCAGTTAAATGAAGATTAAAGTTAAGTGGCTAAAAGATGCAAGGAAACTTTCTAGATACTCTGCAATCTCCTTTTCACTTCTTATTAAATGTTTCTGGGAACCCATAATGAAATAATAACACACAGTGATAATTTTGTAGAAATGTATCTTTGTTTTTTCATGTTTATGTATTTTCATTACTCTAAATGCTTATATTTTAAAGAAAAAAAAAAAGAGTGAAATATTTAGGAGTGTTAGCATTCTGTCTAAACTCCACCCCACAGTTACCTGGCAACAGCCGGGTATGGTCCTCCCCACAGTTGCCTGGCAACAGCCAGGCGGACCTGGCCCACTATAAAAGGGGCTGCTTGCCCCTCCTCTCTCTTATCCCTTACCTCTCTTGTTCCCTCCCCCCTCCCACGTGGTCATGACCGGCCTCTCCACTTCTCTACTCTCTCCCTCTCTCTGCCTCTCTCTGCCTCTACTACCCTCTCAACTTCCCTCCCTATACCCTAAATAAACTCTATTCTATACTACACCGTTATGTGGCTGGTCCCTCAGGGGAAAGGGAGGCTTCGGTGTGGGCCCACTGAGGCACCCCCTCCCCCACACCTCACCCCCCACACCCATAGAACATATATATCTCTTTATCTTTTTATAAACACATCAAGGAGTACTACTTTTATTGATTAGTGAGGCTGACATAATGTCACGTTTTAGAAGCATTTATGCCAACATTTATTTTTAACTTTTTTTTTTTTTTTTTAGTAATTTGGAGTTATCCATTTTCCCCTAAGTCATAAGCAGACCCTTAAAAGTTCCACAGGCCTAAGTACTCAATCTAGGGTGCCCATAGATAAAACCCAGGCCTGAATCCAGCCTTCCCATTCTGCTCAGTGTGTAAATGGAGTCTCCTCCAAGAATCAGGAAAACAAATCTCCAGTCTAGGAAACGTGCTTAATGACTTCAAGTCCAAGCGTCCATTGACCCTTTCCAGACCACTGGCTCAGATAATTACAGCAAGTGGAATTAATTTTAATTTTTTCATTTAAAAAATTTATGTGTATGAGTTTTGCGTATGCCTCTGTACTGGGTGAATGAAGTACCTTGGGGAGCCAGCAAAGGGCATCGGATCTTCTAGGACTAGAGTTCCAGAAGGTTGTGGGCTACTGTATGGGTGTTGGTAATCTAAACGGGTCTTCTGGAAGAGACTAGTCTGCTCTTAACCGCTGAGCCATCTTTTTAGATATAAGTGGCATTTGTAAAACACTTCTCTGCACGGGGTCCTGGCCTGAGTGCTACCAATGAACCAATTCACTGGAATCCGTCCTGAGTTACAAACTGGTGGTAGTGGTGGCTGTGTTCTTCCCATTGAGCAAAGGGGAATCCCAAGGCTTAGAGATATTGCCTAGGAGCTGATAAGTGGAGGGCTGAGTTCAGATCCCTGCGGTACAGGAGCTGCACTGGACCAGAATCCCTCCAGCATGAGAGAGAGAAGCTATTGCAAGAACAATAGCTTCGCTGTGTTCAGAAACCAGCGTCTTTCTGCTTGAGAGATCCTCACTCCTCAGACTCCTTAGCCGGGGAACAAAGAGCAAGCGGCTAATGAACATTAAAAAGAGACAGGGAACACTGAATCCAACGAGAGGTGCTGAAATGGGTGTAATACCCAGCATCCTGTTTCTCTCGTAGATAATTTAAATGGCCTACACTTGGCAAGAACGCCTCGCTAGAATGTTACAAAGGCTAGGAGGGCTCGCAAACGGAAAGCAGGATAAATACCACTGCATCCACTGTAAAAACTCTTTCATCTCAAACGTCTAAAGACAAATGGGAGTCCAGCGGCGCCTCTCTGGTTAAGCCTCTAGTGTTAAGTCACACCAAATGCTCTTCGTCCTAACACCCGGTGCAGATGAGCTGAGGCCACAGCAGTCGCTGCTGCTCAGGAGGGGTCCCACTGGCACCCCTGAAGGCGATTCAAGGGGCTCTCCCTTCTTCCTTTTCATTTCAAGTTCTCCTCATCCACCACTAGAGGGCAGTAGAAAATCATGGGAATCTCCTTCGTGCCTTTCAACTTGTGAGGGAGAGAACCTCAGGCCAATCACAACACTTAAAGGATGTTTGTGGTCCAAGCGTCTTTTAAAAGGCAAGGATCTTTTTGGAAGGCCGGGGTATGTTGTGTGGCTTGCGTTAACTACTTTCTTATAAAGAAATGTCATTGAAGAGACTAGCCCTACTTGTAGCCACTCAGCGTCTTCACCAAGGCCTCTTCCTCATCTTTCATCCTGACAGAAGATTCCTCCCCACTGTGGCAACTGACCAAAGAAGGACAAATCTCCCACAAGCATTCAGCAGCCTAAGAAAGCCAAGGCCCTCCTGGGAGCTCTCCCAGACCCCTACTGAGCACTCCCAGGATTCTTTGCGGCACTCCTGCGCTGCCTCTAGTTATTGAGGGTGAACATCTGTTTATGCCAAGCATCCGACCCAGGCTGCTCCTTGGCTTGGCTCTCTGAGTGGGCTCTTATCCTCAGAGCTAGACCTCCTCCTTCGCAGACCGACCTCTCCACAGACACCCACTTCCCACTGGGGCAGCTTGAGATAGCTGTCATCTCATGAGTTTACATCAGCAAGAGTATAAAAGAAGGCCTGGTGTGGTGGTGCGTGCCTTTATCCCAGCACTCGGGAGGCCGAAGTAGGCGGATATCTATAGTTCAAGGCCAGCCTGGTGAGATCCTGTCTCAAAGAAAAAAGGGGGGGGTCTAGGTGGTAAAAGAAGGTCTGGAGTCCCTTTGGCTTTAGTGAACTTTGGGGAGTAGAAGTGAAAATCCAAGAGTCTACTGGGTAGTGGTGGCGCACGCCTTTAATCCCAGCACTTGGGAGGCAGAGGCAGGCGGATTTCTGAGCCTGGTCTACAGAGTGAGTTCCAGGACAGCCAGGGCTACACAGAGAAACCCTGTCTCAAAAAAAAAAAAAAAAGAAAGAAAGAAAAGAAAGAAAGAAACGAAGGAAGGAAGGAAGGAAGAAAGAAAGGAAAAAAAAAGAAAATCCCAGAGTCTATCCTGGTACTCCACTCCTCAAACCCATTAGTCCACTGTTCTGTCCTGAAATGTCTGCATGTAGCTCCGTGTGCAGTATTTAATGATCTCTTAAGTCAAAAAACCCTTCAACCAGATTGACCAGCTCAGTCACTATAATTCACTTGTATACCTTGTTAAATAAAAAAGAAAGAGATGAGAGAGTACATTTATAAAGCTCCTGCCCATTTGTCTCTTTCTGAAGAAAGAAGTTTAGAATATATAAAGTCCGGGGACAGCCCAGTGGCAGAGCTGCCTGCCAAGGACAAGGTCTGGCATTCAATGCCCCATATTGCAAAACCAACAATAAAATAAAATGTCCCACTGTATTCTCTATCCTGGAGAATAGGTCCAAGCAAGGAAGAATGTTAGGACTGGAATCTACATCTTCCACTGTATGTCAATCATAACATTTCAATTCTGGCTTCTTGTTGCTATGTTGTTGAGATTCTATGTGTATGTGTGTAGGCCTGAGTGTATGTGTATCATGTGCCTATAGGTACACATGGTGACCAGAAGAGGGTGTCAGATTCACTGAAACCAGAATTATAGGCAGTTGTAAACTCTTAACCATTGAGCTATCTCTCTAACTCCTTTAATCCTGTTTGTTATTGTTGGTTGTTGTTATTGTTGTTGTGTTTTGTTTGTTTTTGTTGGGTTTTTGTTTTTGTTTTGAATTTTGGTTTTTTGAGACAGGGTTTCTCTGTGTAACCCTGGCTGTCTTTGAACTCATAGAGATTCACCTGCTTCTGCCTCCCTAGTTCTGGGATTAAAGGCATGTGCTTCCACACCTGGCCTTAATTCTGTTTTTAAAAATAACTTTTGTGGGGGACTAGAGAGATGACTCAGCCAGTCAAGACATTGTGCTGGTTAGTTTTTGTCAATTTCATCCAAACTAGAGAAACCTGAAAAGATAAGCCGTACGTTGAGGAATGAGCTCCATCAGATTGGCCTGTGAACGTGTCTGTTGGAGCATATTCTTGGTTTATAATAGATAGAAGAATGCCTACCCACTAGGGTGCCACTCCTGGGCAGGTGGTTCTAGATTGTAAGAAAGTAGTCTGAGCAAGCCATAGAGAGCAAGCCACTGAGCATTATTCCTCCCTGGCCTCTGCTTCACTTCCTGCCTTAGGCTCTTGCCCTATCTTTCCTTGATAAGGGACTCTAACCTGCAAGACATAACAAGCCCTTTCCTCCCCAAGTTGGTTTTGGTCAGTATTTCATGAAAGCAGCACAAAGCAAATTAAGACAGAAATTGATACCAGAAGTGGGTTATTGCTGTGGTGAGCCTGACCGTGTTGTTCTTGAAAGTTTCTAGAAAGGATTTTGGAGCTTTGGGCTAGAGGAGGCTGTTAAGTGCTCAGAGCTTAATGAGATGTTATGGGAACCTGGGAAATGGAAATGTTAAGAGAATGATAAAGGTCAAGCTTGTGAGGTTACATAGGGAAGTGCGGTTCCATTGGAGCTATTTATAGTATAGTGAATTAAGAGTTTGTGGAAGTGAAACTTTTGCTTTACTGGGGCAGTGAATGCTGGTTAGTCAGAGCTGAAGAACCAGTACTCATTAATGGAGATCAACATCACAGAGGTGAAATGTGGGGTGTAATTTCTCAGGATCAGCACATAGAAGCTATGATTTAGTGGGAGACTGAGGTTGCATATTAAGCTGATATCAGAACCCAGCAAATAATGTGTAAGAGTCTCCCACATGGTGGTGCTGGGTTTTTTGAAGGACTGAAGAAGTCATGGAGAGGAACTGAAGCATAGAACTATATGGCAGGGTCAGAGTCTCTCTGAAGAGAAACCAGGAACCATTGGTTAAAGTGAAGCCTCAGTTGAAGCACAGACCCAGAATATTGGAGAAGATAGGACTAGGGGAAAAGATGGTATCAGCTAGAGAGTGGAGCTGGCCCAAGCCATCAACACGAGCTATGTATGCTGTGAATAGCAAAGCAGCAGAACTGGGGTTATCCTAGCCCTGAGGAACCTAGGAAATTGTATGTCCCAGGTATTAGAGCCTGGCTGTGAGACATTTAAAATTCATACTATGTCTTATTTACATCATGATTTTGACATGAAATCTTGGGGATCAACAAGAAAGGAAAGGTTATGGTTTAATAGTGATGTTTGTGTGTCAAGTTGACAAGGATTCAATTGTACTGGTTAGTTTTTGTCAACTTGACACAAATAGTCACCTCAGGAGAGGAGACCTCAATTGAGGAGTTGGTCTCCATCAAATTGGCTTCATTTGCATGTCCATGGGTCATTTTCTTGATTAATTATTGATTTGGTTGATGCCACCCTGGGCAGGTGGTCCTGGGTTGTAGAAGGAAACAGGCTGTCGAGCAAGCCATGGAAAATAAGCCAGTAGATAGTCTCCTTCCATGATCTCTGCTTCAGTTTCTGCCTCCAGGTTCCAGCTTTGAGTTCCTGCTTTCTCTTCCCTATGTAACAGACTGTGTCCTTATGACAAATAAATCCTTTCCTGTCCAAGTTGCTTTTGATCAAAGTGTTTTATCACAGCGAGAGAGAAGCAAACTAATAAACCAGCTTCTACAAACTATCCTCTGACCTCCATGTGCTGTGGTGGCGCACGCCTTTAATCCCAACACTTGGGAGGCAGAGACAGGCGGATTTCTGAGTTCGAGGCCAGTCTGGTCTACAGAGTGAGTTCCAGGACAGCCAGGGCTATACAGAAAAACCCTGTCTCCAAAAAAACAAAAACAACAACAAAAAAAAACATATAAATAATATAAGAAAGAATACGCTTTGTTTTAATCTGAGGTGTGGGTGGGGACTGTCCACAGCAACTGACTGTGTTTTGCCTTGTGCTCTAGTAGGGCTGTGATTTTGACAGCTTCAGATAGATTCTGCAATTATCTGACATTTGGAATTCTGGGGACTTTTCAGAGAGTGTATAAATGCTAGGACCCCAAGAGTCAGGTGGGTTATAGGTTGTTTGTTGGTTGTTTGTTTATTGGTTGTTGGTCAAAATTTGTTAAGTACTTTGACACAAAGACAAAAGAAGAAGAGGAAGAGGAAGAGGAAGAGGAGGAAGAGGAAGAAGAAGAAGAAGAAGAAGAAGAAGAAGAAGAAGAAGAAGAAGAAGAAGAAGAAGAAATTAGATATCCTGATGATCAAACTTGACCCAGGGAACTCAATCAGCAGGAAGTAGTTTAATGATAATGTCACCCCCTTTCCAACCCCAACAGTATTCAGGGATCTCTTTCCTTTCAATCCAGCCTTTTTCTCTTTTCTGTAGTGTTATGGGGTTGAAAGGGTGGAAGAAAGAAAAAACCAAAAAGTAGCAAAAAACAAGCTACACCCAGGCACATGTTTCTAGTTTGCATGATGTCTTCTTTGTCTTTCTCCACAGAGCCCAAGCACTGGGTCCTGCACACAGAGGCCCTGTCCCTGATGGTTAGGTCATTTGCCTACAGCCTTTTGTCTAATGTTATCACTTTAATTGAATGTTTAGGACTTTGAGACATGGAATTTAGTTATAAAGAATGGGGTTTGAGTTGGCTTGGGCTACAGAGTAGAACCCTATAAAAAAGAATGTAATAGAGATTTAGTTCAAGTTGTTCCCAGCTGGCCAGTCTGCTAGTCAGCCGACTGGTCAGCCAGTTGGTCAGTCACCTATTCAGCCAGCTGGTCAGGCACCTGGTCAGCCAGCTGGTCAGGCACCTGGTCAGCCACCTGGTCAGCCACCTGGTCAGGCATCTGGTCAGTCAGCTGGTCAGCCAGTTGGTCAGTCAGCTGATCAGCCACCTGGCCCTGTGCTACTGGCTAGATAGCCTTATTTCATTGTCATCCTCTGGCTCTTGGTACCACATGGCTCTGTATAGCCTCTGTCCCCAAGGTAGCAGAGGATCAGGTTACTCAGAGGCCCAGACAGCCCTGCTCCTTTGCTAGAATCAGTAGCCTTCCAGTCCTGAGAGAGAAGTGGGACACTCATTCAATGCCTTTCCTTTGAAAGAAAGACAATTACAGGGAAACCTCCAGAGAGTGTAATCATTTCACGCTGAGTAGTAACACAGTCACACACCTATTTCTGAATAGACACCATGCACACAGTGCACACATACATTGAGTTGTTTTTGCTTTGTTTTGGTTTAGTTCTTGGTTGAGACAAAGTCTCAAAATGTAGATCCCGTGGGCCTGGAACTTGTGCAGACCAGACCAATCTCAAAGCTGTATCAATTCTACTTCATCTTCTTCCCAAGTGTCAGGAATACACTTTTGCCACCACACCTGGATCAGACAGAGGCAGCATTCCTACCAGGCAAACTCCAGGCCTGGCAGGGGGCATGTACCTATAATTCCAGCACTCAGGAGGCTGAGGCGAAAGGATCATATGTTCCAGGTCAGCCTATGTTTCATTGCGATACCTTGTCTCAAAAGGCAAATAAAGAGATAAATGCATAAATAAAAGTATAGGTTCCATGAATGAAGCTGACTTGTCTCAGAAATATCAGGTCTTGTACATTTTTTTTTATTTGTAACTGTAGTGTGTGTGTGTGTGTGTGTGTGTGTGTGAGAGAGATATGGAGGGGTATGTGTACACGTGAGTGCATTGCCCACAGAGCTGAGAAAAGATGTTGGATGCTGGATATGGAGTTACAGGAGATTGTGAGCTATGTGGGTTCTAGGTATCCAACTTGGGTCCTCTGCAAGAGCAGTAATGTGTCCTTAACCACTGAGCAATCTCTCTAGCTCCACGGGCTCTTTTTTTTTTTTTCTTCAGTTTTTCAAGACATGGTTTCTCTGTTAGCCCTGGCTGTCCTGGAACTCACTCTGTAGACCAGGCTGGCCACGAACTCAGAAATCCGCCTGCCTCTGCCTCCTAAGTGCTGGGATTAAAGGCGTGCGCCACCACTGTCCTGCTTCCAAGGGGTTTTTTAAAAGAAAAAAAAATCATCAGGGCAGTGATAGCAGACTACTTTAATCACAGCAGTTGGGAGGCAGAGGCAGGCAGATCTCTGTTAATTTCAGGCCAGCCTGGTCTACAGAGTGAGTTCCAGGACAGCCAAGGATACACAAGGCTGTCTTTAAAAAAATCCAGAAGAACCCCAAGAATATATCTACAAGATTCTAATTTAAGGGGAAAAAAAAAAAACAAAGATAAAAGCTAATGCTGTATTCTCCAAGCATCTTCCAATGGCAAGTTAACACATCCTCACAAGTGTTTAAAAGAAAACATTTTTTAGTCATCATTAAAAAGGAAAGGCAGGTTTTAAGGTTCTCTTTTTGGAGCTGGAGAGATGGCTGGGTAGTAAGAGTCCTTCCTGTTCCTTCTGAGGGCTAGAGTTTGGCTTCCAGCCTCAAATGTTGGGTGACTTGAAATCACCTGCAATCTGGCTCAATGGAAGTGCACACACAAGCACATGCAAGCACACGCACACACGCACTTGCACACACACAAATAAAATCTTCTTTTTTAGATATTTTCAAACTGTTTATGAGTATGTTGCTACCACATCTGTGTAGCACACATGTGCCTGGTGTCCAAGGAGGCAGCGAGCCCTCCATTCGGGTTCTGGGAATCCAACCTGGGTTCTCTGCAACAAGAAGTGCTCTTAGCCCATGAGTCAACTCTCCAACCCCCACAAATAAAAATAAAACCTTTAGAAAAACATGTTAAAAGAACTTTTCTAGAGATGGGTGTATTGGTTACACCAGCTACGGAGGAGGCTGAGGCAGCCTTGGCAACATAGTAAAAACTCATGGCAGAAGGGGGGTGGGCGAGGAAAGAAGACAGAGAGGAAGGGAGGGGTGGAGAGAGGGAGAGAGGGGAGAGGGATCACCCAGATTTTCAGAGGCCACAGCCTCAGAGCCCTGGCATGTCAGGGGTGGAGGTCTCATATCAGACAGTACCACACAACAAATCTGTCTGTCTGTCTATATATCTATTACTCCCTTCACACAGTTCCCTCCTGTCCCTCCCTGTTCCTCTCCCTGGAAAAGCCTGGCAGACCCAGGCTTCACACAACAAAACATGATCACCACTTTATCTTGTCCTTTCATTGAGTTTTTCCAATAAATTTATTTTACAGTTGGATTAGGTTTGTTTGTTTGTTTGTTTGTTTTCAAAAAAAATCAATATTACTAAAATGAAAACAGGGGCTGGAGAGATGGCTCAGCGGTTAAGAGCACTGACTGCTCTTCCAGAGGTCCTGAGTTCAATTCCCAGCAACCACATGGTGGCTCACAACCATCTGTAATGGGATCCGATGCCCTCTTCTGGTGTGTCTGAAGACAGAGACAGTGAACTCATATACATAAAATAATAATTTTTTAAAAAATGAAACAGATTTTTAAAGATATTTTACTCTTTTACTTTTATTTATTTATTTATTTAAAGGGTCTCTCTATTATGTAATTCTGGCTGGCCTGGTTTCTACGTAGACCAGGCTGGCCTCGAACTCAGAAATCCACCCACCTCTGCCTCCCAAGTGCTGGGATTAAAGGCGTGCGCCACCGGCCCAGGCTTGAAAACACAGATTTTTTCTTTTTTAAGTTTACAGCCATACCCTTACCTCCAGATATTATTGTCTCCTCAACGAGCGGTGGGCATACTTCCTGCCTTCTTCCTTGCTGAAATATTTCCCAGGAAATACATGTGACCATAGCCACATGGCCTGCCACATACCGTGTGGTCCCAGCACCTCCGCTGACCTGAAACTGCCTCACCTTAGTCCAAGATAGACCTTGACTTAGCTGTTCCCAAACTGTCCTCCAGGAGTGCTGTTCACCCTTTGCTAGAGAGTTCTGAGGCTAGAAAGATGCTGGGAGCCCTAAGGCCACCCCACCCTGCAGACTAGAATGCACGAGGGGGCTCATTACCATCCATCTAGTTCTGTCCTCTACATGGCACCCCAGACCTTAAGCCAGGACATTTTCTGTTTCTGACCACAGCCGAAGAGTTAACTAAGGTTAAAGGCAAAGGAGGCTCTGTCTCAAGCCAGAAACCTGGGCTTCCTGAAGTTACTCTGAAAAATGTGGTATGCGTTGGGGCCAGTTGGTAAACATGTTTGCTGTATAAGGCTGCCCACCAGAGTTCAGTTTCAGAATCCAACTGCCCAAAGATGTCCTGTCAGTTCCATATGCATGACATAGCATGAATTTAAAAACAATTACTCTATGCGGTGCATACTTCTGTGCTTGTATATGTGTGTCAGTTCTTTTAATGTGGCCGCTGTTGTCCTAAGTTACATTAGAAGACAGTTCCTCTGCTCTGGCCTCAAATACCAGCCCTTTGTTTAATGCTATTCTTGTGATCCTCCAAGGCCCCACATGGCCCTTTTCCCCAAAAGCTAACTCTGTCTCAGAGGGGCAGGAACATCTTGTGCAAAATAATCATATCTAGGCATGGTGGTGCATGCCTGTCATCCCAGTACTCACATGAGAATGGAGTCTCAACTGAGAAACTGTCCTGATCAGATTGGCCTGTGAGCACATCTGTGGGGGATTGCTATAAGAGAGCCCAGCCCACTACGGGTGGCACCATCACCTAGGCAGATGGTCCTGGGTTGTACAAGACAGTGAGCTCAACATAAACCCTTGTAAACCAGGAAAAGATATTCCTTCTTGGTTTCTGCTGTACTTCCTTGGCTTTGACATGAGTTTCTCGGTCAGAAGTAACACTGTGTGGAATAGCAATCAGGCCTGTCTTCAAGTTCTCTCTAGAGTTCCTACTCTGACTTTCCCTCAAGGATTGTACTGTAACTTATTAGCTGAAACAAACCCTGTCCTTCCCCATGATGCTATTGGTCAGTGGGTTTAATCACAGCAACAGAATTCAAACTAGAAAACCATATCTTCTTTTTTTTTTTTTTTTTTAAGATTTATTTATTTTATTTATGTGAGTACACCGTAGCTGTCTTCAGACACACCAGAAGAGGGCATCAGATCCTATTACAGAGGGCTGTGAGCCAACATGTGGTTGCCGGGAATTGAACTCAGGACCTCTGGAAGAGCAGTCAGTACTCTTAACTGCTGAGCCATCCCTCCAGGTCCCACACTCCCGTGTGATATATCTTGTCTTTGCTTACACAGTACCCCCTGCTGAAAGGCCTTCACCTCCCAGCCCTTCTGAAAGCAAACCCTGAGATGGGACTCCATGTTCCTCCTCAGCATCTCCTCCTCTAGGAGGCCTCTGGGTAGGAGTAGACACCCCTCCACCTTCCCTGAAGCCCACAAACACACAGAAAATCTCCTGGGGCTGTGCTGTCAGGTTTTGGCTCTAGCAGAAAATACAATTTTGTTCCTTCCATGCTCATGTCACCACACCCAGAATTTGCCTGTCCCCAGGGAGCCTCATCTACTGTTTAGCCGAGTACACAAACCTTGAGGCAGACTGTAGAGGGAGTCAAGGGAACATGGGGCCCATTTGCCTAGCGATGCTAGGTCTGGCTGGTCATAGTGGCACACCCCACAGAGGAGGGAGTGGTAAGCACCTGGCGAGAGGTGTCTTTAGAGAAAGCTTGCCTCTACCTTCAGTCTCCATCGCACCTAGAGGCTGGGTTGGAGGATCCTGTGAGCCCCAGGCCCATCCCTGAGTGACCAAGCCTCAGTGTTCCACCCACAGCTGTGTCCACACAGCTATAGTCATGGATAAGTTCCGAATGCTCTTCCAGCACCTCCAGTCCAGCTCGGAGTCGGTGATGAACGGCATTTGCCTCCTGCTGGCTGCAGTCACAGTCAAGATGTACTCTTCCCTCGACTTCAACTGTCCCTGCCTTGAGCGCTACAATGCCCTCTATGGCCTGGGCCTGCTGCTCACACCCCCTCTGGCCCTCTTCCTCTGTGGTCTCCTGGTTAATAGACAGTCTGTGTTGATGATGGAAGAGTGGCGCCGGCCAGCAGGGCACCGGAGGAAGGACCTGGGCATCATCAGGTAGGGTCTCACATACTCCTCTACTACCCAGGGCAGTTGACATTATTGGATCTACTCTTCTTTGCTCTGGCTAGTGACTGGCAGCTAAAGATGTTCTGCTCAGTTTTCAGTTCCCATCTGGAAACGTTTCTCTGTGTATAGAGGTCAAAAGACACTTTTCAGAAGTTGTCTCCTTCCACAGTATGGACTCTGGAGATTGAACCCAGGCCACCAACCTTAGCAAGTAGCCCTAGCTGCTGACCCATCTTGCTGGTCCTGAAAATATATATTTTTGTTCCTATCAGTTGTCACCTTTCCATGGCCACTACTGTAACTGTAAGAATGATTCAGGATTTCTAAGAATTACCCAGGTCATGCCAGTCCCATTGAGTGCCTAGTAGGTGTATGCTTGTTTGTTTGTTGCATGTAACAAGAGGCAATCTTTATGTAAAGCTGTATTCCTTTCTTGGAAGCTTCTAGGGACAATCACCTTACCTGTGGTAGCCCTATGTCCTCAGGGTCTGGCACACACACATACAAATCATCTGATAAAGCTCAGTAGTGCCTAATGCCCATCAGCGGGCATTAAATACCTACCTGGGGCCAAGGTCCACTCTGCTGAGTGCTTTGCAAGTAAGGCATTTCTAGATTCACTTTCCTCACCCTGGTCTGCTCCATCAGCAGACCTGCTTTCCAGGCATTGCGAGAGAACCTTGGCCAGGCTCTGAGGGTGTAGATCAGTTGGTGAGGTGCTTGGCTAGAATGTGTGGTGGCCTGGGCTGGACCCCAGCACTGCATACTCCAAATGGGAGGGCACACTCCTGTAATCTCAGAACTCAGGAAGAGGAAGCAGGAGGATCAGAAGCTGAAGGTCATCCTCATGTACTACACAGAGAATTCAAGGCCAAACTGGGATTTAAGGCCATGCTGGTGTGTGAGCATGCATGTGTGTGTATGCATGTGTGTGTGTGTTATATGTGTGTGTGTGACTGTGTGTGTCTGTGTATGTGTCTGTGTGTGCCTGTGCATGTCTCTATGTGTATCTGTGTGTGTGTCTGTTTGTCTGTATGTATGTCTGTCTTTCTGTGTGTCTGTCTCTCTGTGTCTGTCTGTCTCTGCGTGTGTGTCTGTGTATGTGTCTGTGTGTATGTGTCTCTATGTGTGTCTATGTGTGTATGTGTGTTTGTGTGTGCCTGTGCATGTCTCTATGTGTATCTGTGTGTCTGTCTGTCTGTCTCTGTCTGTGTCTGTCTGTCTGTCTCTCTGTGTGTATCTGTGTCTGTCTGTCTCTGTCTTTCTGTCTCTGTGTCTCTGTCTCTTTCTCACACTCTCTCTCTCTCTCTCTCTCTCTCTCTGTCTGTGTGTGTGTGTGTGTGTGTGTGTATGTGTATGTAGAAATCCTAGTCAAGCTCCCACAGCTAGGAGGTGGGCACACTGTAAGCGCAGTTCTCCCCGACTGCAGCTGCATTCAGATTGCCCCTGGACACCTCCCTTCTTTGCATTCAGGTACATGTGCTCCTCTGTGCTGCAGCGAGCTCTTGCAGCACCCCTGGTCTGGATTTTACTGGCCCTCCTTGATGGGAAGTGTTTTGTGTGTGCCTTCAGCAACTCCGTTGACCCTGAGAAGTTTCTGGATTTCGCTAATATGACCCCCAGCCAGGTGCAGCTCTTCCTAGCCAAGGTGCCCTGCAAGGAGGATGAGCTGGTTAAAAATAGCCCTGCTCGCAAGGCTGTGTCTCGGTACCTCCGGTGCCTGTCACAGGTAAGTGGGGTCCTGCCCAGGTCCTGGTGCCTCACAGATACTGTGCCTCCTAGTTTTAGGTCAATTTGACAAAAGCTAGAGTCATCCGAGAGGAGAGAGTCTCAATTAAGAAAATACCTTCATAAAATGGGGTTGTCGGGCATTTCCTTTTTAATTTTTTTTTTTTTATGGTTTTTCGAGACAGGGTTTCTCTGTGTAACCCTGGCTGTCCTGGAACTCACTCTGTAGACCAGGCTGGCCTCGAACTTAGAAATTCACCTGCCTCTGCCTCCCGAGTGCTGGGATTAAAGGCATGCGCCACCACTGCCCGGCTTCCTTTCTAATTTTTTAAAAAAGATTTATTTATTTATTTAATGTATGCAAGTGTTCTGTCTGCATATATACCTGCATGCCAGAAGAGGGTATCAGATCCCATTATAAATGGTCTTGAGCCACCATGTGGTTGCTGGGAATTGAACACAGGACCTCTGGAAGAGAAGCCAGTGCTCTTAACCACTGAGCCATCTCTCCAGCCCCTATAAGGCATTTTCTTAATTAATGATTGATGCAGGAAGGCACAGACCATTGTGGGTGGGACCATCTCTTGACTGGTGGTCCTGAGTTCTATAAGAAAGCAGGTTGAGCAAACCATGAGGAGCAAGTCATGAGGAACAAGCCAGTAAGCAGCACCCTTCCATGACATCTGCATCAGCTCCTGCCTCCGGGTTCCTGCCCTGTTTGAGTTCCTGTCCTGGCTTCCTTCAATGAAGGATTGCAATGCAGAAGTATAAGCTAAATAAGCCCTTGCTTCCCCATGTTGCTTTGGTCATGGTGTTTCAATAGTAACCCTGACTGAGGCAGATATCCTGTGTGGCTTTGGAGTTGGTGCTAAGCCGGGTCTATGTGACTTCCTGAGGATGCTCCTCACTTTGGGAATCATAACCAAGAGCAGGAACTGTAGACGGATTGGGACCACTATCCTTGAGAGGTGAGCCCTAGGTCATTGATACCAATTTACAGGTATCAACAGGTCCCTGGTGCCTGCCCTCCTGAAAGTCCCAGGAGCTGGGTGGCAGAAGAGTGGAACTGGTAATGTATTGCAACACCTGCCTCCCACCCCAGACATGTGCCGTCTTGAAAATCATATAATTGAGTTCACTGAGTATATCCACACCAGGTGCTGTGTTAAGCGTTCTTTGTGCATCCGTTTGTTTGATACTCTTTGAAATGGAGGTCGTTCTTAACATCCATGTTTCAGATGAGGTAATGAGGTTCTGAGAGTTTTAATTCACAAGGCCATAGTCACATAACTAGTAGCAGGCAAGGCAAGCTCTGAATACCTGTCACTGGTCTTTTCTAGCTACACCCTTATAAAGAAGATCCTCATTAGATGCTTGGATTCTTTTTTTTTTTTAAGATTTATTTATTTATTATGTATACTATGTTCTGTCAGAAGAGGACACCAGACCCCATTACAGATGATTGTGAGCCACCATGTGGTTGCTGGGAATTGAACTCAGGACCTCTGGAAGAGCAGACAGTGCTCTTAACCTCTGAGCCATCTCTCCAGCCCAGATGCTTGGATTCTTACTGGGTATCTTTTCTACTAAACCGGAGCATCCACAGCCTCTCCTCCACCCAGGCTCCCAATTCCTCTACCACCACCAATGCCTGTGCCAGCAGCCCATGTCCATCACAGAGCACTTATGAGCCCATTACACACAGAACATCTCCGGGACTCCAGAGGGCCCCATACTCAGGTGTGAAGGGAACAGAGGGCCTTAGGGAAACACTATACTCAACTCGTTTGGTGGGGCTGCTGGGTGTGACTGAAAAAGACAACTGTAAATGGTGGGCATCTTATCTACAAGTGATAAGGATTTTCATGCTTGTGGATCTGGGAGAAAACCTGCAGCTTTGGAAACAGACAGGAGGAGAGTTGGGTAGGTGTGGGCTCCAGCATTAGAGAAGAGCTTCCAGTTTCCCTCACGGTTGGCCTAACACTTCCCCTTTGTCCCTACACCCAGCTTAATAGCTCGCAAAATATAGCTTTGCTTTGAGAATGGATGAGAAATATACACAAGGCTGGATGTCTTGGTTAGGGCTTTACTGCTGTGAACAGACACCATAACCAAGGCAACTCTTAATAAAAACAACATTTAGTTGGGGCTGGCTTACAGGTTCAGAGGTTCAGTCCATTATCATCAAGGCGGGAACATGGCAGAGTCCAGGCAGGCATGGTGCAGGAGGAGCTGAGAGTTCTACATCTTCATCTGAAGGCTGGCTTCCTGGCAGCTAGGATGAGGGACTTAAAGCCCCACACCCACAGTGACACACCTACTCCAACAAGGCCACACCTTCTAATAGTGCCACTGCCTGGGCCGAGCATATCCGAACCATCACACTGGGTAAAGAGATAAAATGGTTGATGTGTAGGTGAGTGGGCCATAAGCAGAAGGAAGAATAATCCTCCGCATAGCTAATATACATTTCCCTCCAGTACTCCTGGTTCAACATCTTCTAAATCTATGTTTCATCTTTGTTGTCCTATAACCTTCTGGACAGGCCCTCTCAGAGGGCCACTTTCCCTTTCCACCTACATTTTGGATGAATTTTCTTCTGTAGCTCTAAATCTGATCCATTTCCCTCTGAGACGTGGTGATCTCTTCCTTTAGTCCTCTCTTCCGGTTCCTAGACCACACAAATCCCCAAGCCCCGCCTCGGTCTACCTGTCCAGCCATTGGCCATTGGCTCTTTATTGGTCGATCAAAAACCAATTGGGGACAAGGACCTTTAGCGTTTGGACAGGCAGATTCCTGATTTGGGGGACTGGGTTAATTCAAAGCATTAGAACCAATTCCCAACATCTGGAGGCACAAATGGACGGGAGGCTAGATGGGTGGCTGAAAGAAAGGAAAACTGAAAGAACGGCCAGGTGGGACAGTGATGACACACAGTCAGAGGAGAGGAGGGACAATTGGATGAATGGGTGGAGATGTAGGTAGATGGATGAGTCTGGAGGGTGCGTGGCAGGATGGTGACTGAATGTGAAATGTATGGATGTGATACAGGATGGAGAGAAAACAAAGAGAGGAGCCTTGGGGCACACATGGTGTGCAGCACCAGAGCCCTTCCGCAGCATCTTGCTAAAGCCTTCTCATCCTCCAGGCCATCGGCTGGAGTATAACCTTGCTGGTGATAGTGGTGGCCTTCCTAGCCCGCTGTCTGAGGCCCTGCTTCGACCAGACGGTCTTCCTACAGCGCAGATACTGGAGCAACTATATGGACCTGGAACAGAAGCTCTTTGATGAGACGTGCTGTGAACATGCGCGCGACTTCGCACATCGCTGCGTGCTGCACTTCTTCACAAACATGCAGGGCGAGCTGCGCGCTCTGGGGTTACATCGGGACGCAGCTGGTGGAATCCCAGAGTCACAGGAACCCCTGGAGGACCCTGGGGACCGGGATCGTGGAAGCGGGAAGGCCCACCTGCGTGCGATCTCCAGCCGGGCGCAGGTGGATCACCTCCTCAGTACCTGGTACTCCATCAAGCCGCCGCTTGACCTCGCAGCATCCCCCAGGCTCTGGGGGCCTGGCCTCAACCACCGAGCCCCTATAGCTGCTCCAGGCACCAAGCTGTGCCACCAGCTCGATGTATAGGGATCTTACAAGGCTCCAACAACAGCAGTTTTTCCGTGTCAAATTCCCACAGGTCTGGAAGCCAGCCTCCCTGTTGGCCTCCGTCCCAGATAGCCCGGTATCTACCTAGTTTCTGGGTATGTCCTCCTCTGTGGACACCGTTCCCTCTGGGCCACAGATTCTTATTCAGCACATTCAGACTGAGTCCCTGAATCTGTCCTTCCCTCGCTGCCTGCCCCCCTTCCTTTCCTCCCTTTCTTCCTTACCCTTTCCTTTCTCCTCACCTCTCCATCTCTTTTGAGGAAGAGTCACACTTCAGCTGTGTAGCTGAAGATGACCTTGAACTCCAGACCTGGGACACATGGCTAGCCTCCTGCCTCAGGTTCCCTTAGTGTTAGGATTACCGGTATGAGTCACCACTCCCCAGTTTCGAGAATTTTGTCTCTAACAAGCCCCCACACAATATTGGTTCTTATAGTCATTGGACCAAACTTTGAGTAGCCACATTCTGAATAAATCTGTTGTGGATCTGGGTCATAAATATTGACTCCAAATTTAAAACCCCAAAAAATTACAATAATAGTGTCATGTACCTGATATGTATTCATTCAATTTTTTTTTTTTTTTTTTTTTTGGTTTTTCGAGACAGGGTTTCTCTGTATAGCCCTGGCTGTCCTGGTACTCACTCTGTAGACCAGGCTGGCCTCGAACTCAGAAATCCGCCTACCTCTACCTCCCAAGTGCTGGGATTAAAGGCCTGCACCACCACTGCCCGGCCATTCAATCTTCTTGTAGTCTAGTGAAGGCATGATTATCAGCACCCAGGCTTTAAATTTTTTTTTTTTTCCCCGAGACAGAGTTTCTCTGTGTAGCTCTGGCTGTCCTGAAACTCACTCTGTAGACCAGGCTAGCCTTGAACTCAGAAATCCACCCGCCTCTGCCTCCCAAGTTCTGGGATTAAAGGCATGCGCCACCACTGCCTGGCAGCCCCATGCTTTAAATTTAAATTACATTTTTATGTGTTTATTGTGTGTGTGTGCTTGCATGCACGTGTGCCATGGTGCGTGTGTGGAGATCAGAGGACAGTCTGTAGGAGCCATCTCTCTGGTTCTACCACCTCTGTCTCAGAGACTAAGCTCAGACTACCAGGCTTGGTAACAAATGCTGTTACCTGCTGAGCCATCTTGCCCCCCTTTCTCCTTTGTTTAGGATTCATTTTATTCTATGTGTTCGGGGAGGCGGTGGTATGAGCACATGACTGGCCACAGAGACCAGAGGTGTTGGATCCCCTGGAGCTGGAGTTACAGGCAGTCGTGATCTGCTTGATATGAGAGCTGGGAGCCAAGCGTGGGAACTTTGCAAGAACAGCATGGACTCTTAACCACTGAGCCATCTCTCCAGCCCCGCCCCACCCCACTTGAAAGCCTTACTCTGTAGCCTTAGCTGACCTGGAGCTTGTAGTTATCCTCCTGTTTCAGCTTTGTGAGTCCTAGGGTTACAAGTGTGCCAGCACACCCTAGAGACTCTCTTTCCTTCTAGCTGAAGATGACCCTGAGCTTCTGACCTCCCTGCCTGCATTTCCTGAGTTCAGGAATTACAGATGTGACCGGGCTGTGCCTAGTTTATGCAGTGGTGGGGATGGAACAAACCACACACTAAGCAAGCACTTTAGTGCCTCTGCTATGTTATTACACCTTTGTTTGAGAAAGAAAACCAACCCAAAAGGTTGTTGACATTGCCCAAGGTCACCAGCATAGGGGCTGTCATTGAGTGCAGGGATACCTGGCTCTGGGTCCTGCTCTGAGCTATGACACCAGTTTACTCTCTAGAGCTTTTTATTGTCCTTCAATGCCTTTGTTGGGTTTCATGCTGCTTCTACCCAGGTTCTCATAGTAGGTTCTAGCAAGCTCTGCTTGGTAATTCTTCATGAAACCCTTAGGTACTGACTCTTAATGGCCACTCCAGATAGTTTCCACTTTCCAGATTGAAGATATAGCTCAGCTGGTGGGATGTTTGCCCAGCATGACCAAGGGTCATTGTATAACTAACTGGACATGGTGTGCACACTTGTATCCAGCACTTAGGATGTAGAGGCAGGAGCATCAGATGTTTGAGGTCATCCTCAGATACAAAATGAATTCAAGGCCAGCCTGGGCTATAAGACCATGTTTGAAAAATAAACAGATCTGGCTGGTGAGATAGCTCTGGGAGTAAAGGCACCAGTTGCCAACCCTACGGATCCGACTTCAGTCCCCAGAACCCATGTGACAGCAGAGAAGCTACTCTTGCAAGCTGTCCACTGGCTTCCTCACTTACCCCAGGCATGCGCACACCACTCTCAACACACAGTAAATAAAAATTTAAAAAACTCTTAAAACTAAATAAAAAAGTGCTTCTTGGCATCAGCAATAGAGTCTGGGTTTGGTGCCTGCAGATGGGATAGATCCCTAGGTAGAGCAGTCTCTAGATGGCCTCTCCTTCAGTTTCTGCTCCACTCTTTGTCCCTGCATTTCCTTTTGACAGGAGCAATTCTGGATTGATATTTTTTTAAGTGGGTGGGTGGCCCCATCCTTCCACCGGGGACCGTGCCGATCCATATGGATATGGGTACAGGTATTTCAGCTAATGTCATCCCTTTTGGGTCCTGGGAGCCTCTTGCTTCCCTGGCATCTGGGACTTTGTAATGGCTACCCCCAGTTCTCCATCCCCCACAGCTACACACCTCCATTCAAATACCTGACCCTCTATACTTCTCCCCCCCATCTCCTCCGACATCTGATCCTGCACCACCTTTTCTCCTCCCCTTCCCAGATCCCTCCCTCCTGCTAGAGCCTGACCAATACAGATGCAGATGCACGCAGCGAACCATCTGAGCTCAGGGACCCCAATGGAGGAGTTAGGGGAAGGACTGAAGGAGCTGAAGGGGTTTGCAACCCCATAGGAAGAACAACAATATCAACCAACCAGACCCTCCCCAGAGTTCCCAGGGGCTCCAGCCACATATGTAAGCAGAGGATGGCCTTATCTGGCATCAATGGGAGTGGAGCCCCTTGGTCCTGTGGAGTCTCGATGACCTAGTGTAGGGGAATGCCAGGGTGCTTAAGGGGGAGTGGGTGGGTGGGGGAGCACCCTCATAGAAGCTGGGAGGAGGATACGGGGTTTGGGGGGGGGGGGACTGGGAAGGGGGATAACATTTGAAATGTGAATAAATAAAACAACCAATTAAAAATAAATAAGAAAAAAATTGCTTAAAAACAGCTTATATTTTCTTGTGGAATAGCAGTTTCCAGAAGTTCTGTTTGTAGTTGGCCAAAGCTAAGCCTGGTCCGGGCTCTTTTAAGCCAGCTGCCTGCTCTCTAGCTGGCAGGACTGCCTCTTAGCCTTTCTGCCACTGTCTCTCCTGCCTGCTGCCTGAATCCTCAGTCAGCTGCATCCCCTTCTCAGGTGGCCTCTTCCCCCACCCGCACCCCCCATAGTCCTAGCTGCACTCCCAGCTTGGTAAGGATATCTCCAGAACCAGGCAGGGTCTAGCTTGGGGCAAAGCTTGTGAAACACCACTGTTGAATCTGCTAGAAAAGTCACTACTTAGTCTCCGGCAGTGCAAACAGGAAGAGTCTGAACGAACGATCGAGCCAGTGGGTTCCTCTAACCCTCGTGACTCATTTGTGCAAAACTGGGTTTATTACAGCCTCTTCTGTTTCCTTTGGGCCCTGGACGGGGTAGCTGCCCCTGGATAACCCTCCTGGAACCTGAATCCCACCATTAAGCCATTTCTACACCCTGAGTTCTTGCTAAGGAGCCTGGTGAAACCAGAAAATCGCTGCTGCTCAGCTCCCCCCCCCCCAACTTCCTGACTGTGGTCAAGCCATGCAAATGTCTGCAGTAGCATGGGGCACAGGACATGATTTAAGCAAATGGTTAGTGGCAACTGTGGCAGAGAGTGGATGATGGCCCAGCCTCCATCCATGGGTAAGCTCCTACCCTGGGACAGGAGGCTGGGAGATGGCAGCAACACAGGGACTGTTAGAAAGCCACCCACTGTAAACACCACTCCTTCCTTCTTATACCGAGCATTTATAGGACACCTCCTGCATACACTACTGTAACAGGAAATATGTAAGAGACGCTCATAGGTGACCTCAAGGAGATCACCATTTAAAGGGACAGAGATGGGTAAAGAAATGTTGACAATTTAAAGCAAACAGTGCTACATAATAGAGGTAGGCCATGTACCCAGAAGCCTTGGGGGAGACAATGAAGCCCTAGACTGAAGGATAGTGATGGTATCATGTGACTAGGTCTTAAAGGATGGGACAGCATGGAGTTGGCAAATGGCCTGCTGCATTTGCTCATGAGGCAGATGCTCATGAGGTGCTGGGGCCCAGAATGGAAGAGAGAGAGTGGGAGGCAGAGACAGGATGAGTGAGGTCACAGCCAAATGGAGGGGTGTGTGTACAACCTGGCACAAGGAAAAGACATTGGCCAGAGCCTGAGAAGCTTGTCACATGATGGCCCCTAACCCCAATGGCAACTTCCCTGGACCCTCCGGCCTCACCATGAGAGGTCTCGCACCCTCTTTAGGCTGTAATGCTTTGTATGTGCTTGGCTCAGGGAGTGGCACTATTAGGAGGTGTGGCCTTGTCGAGTAGGTGTGTCACTGTGAGCGTGGGCTTTAAGACTCTCCTTCTAGCTGCCTGGAAGTCAATATTTGGCTAGCAGCCTTCAGATGAAGATGTAGAACTCTCAGCTCCTCCTGCCTGGATGCTGCCATGTTCCTGCCTTGAGAATGAACTGAACCTCTGAATCTATAAGCCAGCCCCAATTAAATGCTCTCCTTGTAAGAGTTGCCTTGGTCATGATGCCTGTTCACAACAGTAAAACCCCAACTAAGACAGCTGCACCCTCCCAACCTCTCTGCTGTCATAACCTACACTACCTTTTACCCATGCCATTGCAAGTGTGAGATGCCTCCAGCTATGGGTGCTACCCCAACTAAGAGTGAGGGACACAGGTCACAGGCTCCTCTGGCTCTTAAAGACCCTTTCTTTCAAAGAGAAAAGCTATCTTAGGGGCCAAGACACATTCCTGAAATCTCAACCAGTCCTGGATTGCAGCCCCCTGACTCAGTCCTATACCTAAGAGAAATGCAACATCCAACTAAGCAAGGTAGACATGTTTTAAAAAGCATTAACTCCGGCTGTACATATCTTTGTCTTATGGAGCCTGGGCACTGTCAGTCCCCACATTTACTCCCAGGAGGATAAAATGTGGGAATCCCCAAGGATCATTGAATACTCTGTACTCTGTACTGAATATTCAAGGAATGAGCAAGCCGCTAGTGGCGAGGCTAAGCAGGAGATGCTATCTGGGATTTGTCTAGGTGAAGTGTTGCTGAAGGCTACAGGAACATAGATGGCTGGAGGGAGGGAGAGAGAGAGACAGAGAGAGACAGAGAGATGGAGAGAGAGATGGAGAGAGAGAGAGACAGACAGAGAGAGAGAGAGAGAGGTAGTCAGAGTGGGCATTTAGGGTAAGGAAGAGAATCAGCTAAAGAGAGAAAGGAGCAACCAAGAAGCAGAGAATTCAGAGAGAGGCCATCAAAGTAAGGGGGTGTCAAGGGGGGATTCTGCAGGACCCATGTGGATCCCCAGACAACTGTCCCTTCCAGAATTATAAAGGTAGGCTAGAGGTTTCCTGTTCCAGTGTGTGGCTCTGATACAGGGGTGAGCATGTGCATCTCTATGTGGGGAAAGAGTCTGGGACTGAGGACCACATGGGAAGCAGAGGCATCACAACCCCACGAAATGTTTCCACTTTGGAGAGGCTCTTAGAAAAGGAAAGCTCTCTGCTGAGTATCCAGCTCCACCCAACCAACCACTCTCCTTCCTTGATTCATGATCTCTGTTGGGAGAGGTGAGGGTAGGGGTTGGGGGTTCTGTCCCAGAAGGTCTAGGAGAAACCAGAGGGAAATGGCCTGGAGTGATGGGTGGTGGCAGAACAGAGGTGACCCTAGGCAGCTTGCCAGTGGCAGCTGCCTGGGCAGTGAGCTCTGCACACTCACCAGGCCCTGAGCCCTCTTCTTCTCACAGACCCTCACCGGGAAGGGAAACCTAGAACCATCAAGGCAAGTCTCCTGTTTGGGTCTGTGTTCTTACCCCTCTCAAATTCTTCCTTTCCTTTCCTACATTCAGGTATTCACTCAACACCTATTAAGTGAACACCTATTTAGTACCAGGCACAGTGTTCACAGTACAGAATAGTGAACAAGGAGGCTGGAGAGATGGCTCAGCAGTTAAGAGCACTGGTTGCTCTTGCAGAAGACCTACCTGGGTTTGGTTCCCAGCACCCACGTGACTGCTCACAACTGTTTGTAGTCTGTAACTCTAGTTCTAGGGAGCCCACTGCCCTCTCCTGTGGGCATCAGGCACTGATGGGATGCACATATGTACTTGCAGACAAAATTCTCATACACATAAAATAAAATACCTTTTTAAAAAGAATAGTAAAGAAAACAAATGAAGACCTGATATTATGAAGCCCCAGATATTAAATGAACATCCTCTCAGCATAGATAAGTTTGAAATAAAGGGGCTAAGAAGACAGCTCAAGGGGTCAGAGAACTTGCTGGGCAAGCTTGAGGACCTGAGTTCAAATCCCCAGCACCCACATAGGAAGTCCCACTTGGTTATGCATGCCAGGAACCAGGAAGGCAGAGACAGGCAGATGCTGAGAGATCATTGACCAGACAGACTAGCTTAGAGAGTGAGCTTCTCGTTCAGCAGGAGAATCTGTCTCCAGGCAGTAAGGAGAAAGACAAAGGAAGGAGCCCAGCACCATCCTTCTCTGACCTCTACCTCTGCAAGGGTACAGTCATTCGTCCAGAGACTGTCTCTGTCTCTGTCTCTGTCTCTCTCTCTCTCTCTCTCTCTCTCTCTCTCTCTCACACACACACACACACACACACACACACACATACACACGGGGGGGCAGAGACAGACACAGAGATATAGAGACAAAGGAAAACAGAGACACAGAGACACTGAGAGTCAAGGAGACCCCTCTAAAGAGGGATTGTTATCAGCCTGGTATGGGGCTCATCCTTGTAACCCCACACTTAGGAGGCAAGTGGATGATGAATTCCAGGCTAGTAATACCTTGTCTCAAAAAGTATAAAAATATAAATGGAAGAGGACATCAAAGTGGATTTTAGCCAGCCATGGTGGTGCATGCTTTTAATCCCAGCATTTGGGAGGCAGAGATAGCCGGATCTCTGTGAGTTTGAGGCCAGCCTGGTCTACAGAGCAAGTTCTAGGGCAGCCAAGGCTACAAAAGGAAACTCTTTCTGGGGGGTGTGGGGGGGTTCGAGACAAGGTTTCTCTGTGTAGCCCTGGCTGTCCTGGAACTCACTCTGTAGACCAGGCTGGCCTCAAATTCAGAAATCCACCTGCCTCTGCCTCCCGAGTGCTGGGATTAAAGGCGTGTGCCACCACTGCCTGACAAGAGGAAGCTGTTTCTCAAAAACAAAACAAAATAAAAGTTATATTGGAGGGGCTGGAGAGATGGCTCCGTGATTAAAGGCACTGCTTGTTCTTCCAGAGGACCTGGGTTCAATTCTCAACATCCACCTGGCAGCTCACAACCACCTGTAGCCCCACTCTTAAGAGATCTGAGGGCACTTGGACGCCATGTGGTACACAGACACACAAGCAGACAAGCACCCATATACAATCAATCAATCAATCAGTAAATAAATAAATAAATAAATAAATAAATAAATAAATAAATAGTTTTAAAGACAAACAGGAATGTCTGTCGGGAAGAAGAGGTATCAGGCTCTAGGGTGGGAAGGGGTTGTTCTGTTTGAGGGGTAAAGGAGACTGGCAGCTAAAGTGTAGACCTCAGAGGAAGAGAGGCCACAGCACCAACCCCCGTGCGCTGTGTAGGACCCTGGAGTGACTGTGGCACATCAAGACTTTTCAAGCAACATTCCAGGTAGAACTTGTAGCTGTAGATGGCTACCGCAGGTACCTTTCAACCAGTCTGGAATTCTTGACATACCATTGCTACAGACAGGCAGCTGTGTCCGATACCTGTACACAAGGCAGAGATTCCAGATGGTGCTGGAAACCTCTTTTGGTTTCATGGAACCTCCAGGGCCACTCCATTCCCATTCAGCCTTGGAAGCAGTGGTGCCTTCTATGCCTATGAATGCTGCAGTGAAAATCCAGGGGCAAACAGACAACTCTTTTGCTGGATCTCCTTCACACTGCTCCCTTCTGATGCCTGTCTTCTGGAGGAGTCCCTAACAATAGTCTTCCAGGGGCCACCAACCCAGGGACTACAGTTGTCCCAGAGCCACCTAGCCTCATGGCTGAGGGAAGCAATATTCTTCCCTGCCATGGTCTATTTGTGACACAGTAGCCTTTCCACTCGACAGACAAATTGTTTCAACCAGAAGATAAGTTAAAACAAACAAAAGCAAACAGACACGTTCCCTTACCCTCCCTTCACCCACTACTCCCACCCATAAGTGCTAGCCTGGGCTCAGATCCCTCTTCATTCTCCACCTATGACCTGGGTGGCCTCTAGCTAATAGATTACTCTCTCTGAGCCTCAAGCCTCACTTCTGTAAAATGATAAAGATATCATCCCACAGGATTGTATGAGGCTTACACAATGCATGTAAAGTGCACACAACTCAGCTGAAGTCATGACAGTTCTTGTGAAACATCCAAAGATGACCACTAATGTGGTTACATATACATTTCTGTACCCAGACAGGAGCCACCCCCAGCACATTCATGGTCAGAAACACAGGGGGATGTTCTGTCTGACTTTCTGCCTTAGCCTCTCCTTGCCCCAGACAAGGAATCATCCTGTTGGATCTAGATCTGACACGCCTGTCTGAAGGCTGGAGGATCAAAGGGGGCCTTGCCCTTGTGGCTCAACAGAAAAGAGCGTGAAATCCCATCACCTGTGGGCCGGGGCAGGGGGGAGGGTGGAGAAGTAGAAGAATAAGCCTGTCAAGAGTTTACCACCCATAATTCACAAATACAGACACATCCATAGAGACACAAACACGAAACAGGCTGAAACCCTAACTCAGGCAACCTGTCCAATCCAACTCCAATGCCAATTGTGATGCCATGAGCCTGCAACCTTAGCATCTGGGGGTTCTCAGACAAGACCATCAGGAGTTCTGGATCTTTCTTGGCTACATAGTGAGTCGGAGACCTTGTTTCCAAAAAAGAAAGGAAAGAAACTCCCCAAAGTCCAGGTTGTTTTACTGTACTCAGATTGTAACGCCATCTCTATATACTACATTATAACACCATCTCTATATAATAAATACATTGTAACGCCATCTCTATATTACATTGTAACACCTCATAATCAGTTCTATATAATATGGCACATTGTAACAATTGCCCCTCTACCATTCCTACCATGAGGAACATCCAATCACCACTGCCTGCTGCAGCCTTTCTCACCGCCATCATTTTCTGTCATCTTATTATCAATGTTTCAACTGATGGAATTGCTCCCTAGGGTCCTGGCGGCATCATAGAGAGGAAGCAGGAGAACGGTACAGGGAGACGACATGCTCCCCCAGCTTCCCCAGAGCCCAGCGGTCTCTCAAATTCCAGCCTGTCTGCTCCTCCTCCTCCCTTCCACGCCCAAAGAAAACCGGTCATCATCCAGTGCAGCTTCGTGGCTCCCTAGGCTGCAGGCAGCTGGAGAGAAGGGGAGGAAAGGCAGAAGGAGGGACACAGTCCTGGCTGTACCCACAGGATTGGTCACGCTGCGCCCTCTCTGCCAGCACCTGTTTAGAAGGCTCCTGAAAGCGTGACCTCATCAAGTACCCTGAGCTTTGCTAGTCCAGCCAGGAGAGCCTAGTCATGAGGTGGATGCCCAGTGGGCAGGGTGGAAGGCCACAGTGAGAGGCAAAAAGGCTGAGGATCCCCACGGGACACAATGGACAAGTTTCGGATGATCTTCCAGTTCTTGCAGTCTAATCAAGAGTCCTTCATGAACGGTATCTGTGGTATCATGGCACTGGCCAGTGCCCAGATGTACTCTGCCTTTGACTTCAACTGCCCCTGCTTGCCTGGCTACAATGTGGTCTACAGCATGGGCATACTGCTGACGCCTCCGCTGGTGCTCTTCCTGCTTGGCCTGGTCATGAACAACAACATATCCATGTTAGCTGAAGAGTGGAAACGGCCCCGGGGTCGCAGGGCCAAGGACCCAGCTGTGCTACGCTACATGTTCTGTTCCATGGCCCAGAGAGCTCTCATCGCCCCTGTCGTCTGGGTGGCTGTCACACTGCTGGATGGCAAGTGCTTTCTCTGTGCTTTCTGTACAGCTGTGCCGGTGGCCACACTAGGCAATGGCAGCCTGGTGCCAGGCTTGCCTGCTCCAGAACTTGCTCGCCTACTGGCTCGTGTACCCTGCCCTGAGATCTATGATGGGAATTGGCTGCTGGCCCGAGAGGTGGCCGTGCGGTATTTGCGATGCATTTCTCAGGTGAGGGGGCTGGGTCTCTTCACAGGCCAGGGTCTTTGTGGGAAAGTCCCTTCTCAAAGTGGGGTTTCCCCTCAGATGACTGTGGGTGGAGGCATGCATTCCCAGCTAAGACTCAAAGCAGAGCCCATGTCTTCTGTCAAACAGGGTCACCTGGAGATCGTGGATGGCTTACCTCCTCCATCCTGAGCTCAGTCAGACCTGAGAGGCTGAGAGATTTGCATCCATTTCATCTCCCAGGCCCAGGCGGTAGTGAGGCCGGTGGGGTGGCTAAGCCATTTGGGTACATTTCCCTGGCAAATACTCCCAGCTGGTACCAGCTTTCTTCAGGAGTGGGAGCTGAGAGTCTGGGTATCTCAAATGGGAGGGAGCACATGGGTGAGGGAGATGGATGGTTGGGATGAGATTTTTTTTTTAAAGATTTTATCCAAAAAAAAAAGGCTGGGCAGTGGTGGCACATGCCTTTAATCCCAGCACTCGGGAGGCAGAGGCAGGTGGATTTCTGAGTTCGAGGCCAGTCTGGTCTTCAGAGTGAGTTCCAGGATAGCCAGGGCTACTCAAAAAACAAAACAAAAAAAATTTATTTATTTTATGTATATGAGTACACTGTAGCTGTCTTCAGACACACCAGAAGAGGGCATCAGATCCCAATGCAGATGGTTGTGAGCCACCATGTGGTTGCTGGGATTTGAACTCTGGACCTCTAGAAGAGCAGACAGTGCTCTTAATTGCTGAGCCATCTCTCCAGCCCTGGTTAGGATGAGATTTAAAGGACCAACCATCTGGGCATCGTGCTCTGGAGCAGGGAACTGTGTGGTGTCAGGAGATGGGTAGGAGGCAGTGTCTGCTCCAGTGGGGCTAATGAAGCAGGCATACTCTGCTCTGGCCAGTGCAGATTCCTGGTTCCCTTCTTGAGAGAGGAATTTCTGCATGGCCTCTGTTGCTACCCAGATAGCCTGGAGGACCTCCCAACATGAGTGTCTAAGCCATGTTCTTTACCTCATCATCCTAGGCCTCAGGCCCAGGAGTACCTGTCACTCTACTTGACCTTTACACTGTCACACTGTATAAGCTGGAAGTTCCCCCCAGAAGCCACAGGCAGCCTGATGTGTAGACAAGTCCCTTGTGACTTGCAGAAACTGAATTCCAAACTCACTTTAGAATGAATGGACTCTTTCTAGAAATCAAAAATTGTCAAAGAGAAAAATCAGATTTCCAGCTTCACTTGGAACAGGAGACAACCAAAGCCCTCTGTAACCACAACGGCTTAGTGAGCAGCATGAGAGGCAGGTCCCTGACTGAGTCATATGCTCTGTATTTTCCCACCCTCCCCCACAGCAGCCATTGGGCACCATTAATACCACACCCGCCCATACCCCCTCTTTTCTGTGCAGAAAGGGGTCTGATCCACAGACAGGGAGGGGTGTCCTGCTCTGTGCCTGTGGTGAGTGTTCAAAGTTGAGGACTGTTCAAGTACCTCTGGAACACTTGAGAGTCCATCTTAACCTGGTGTCAGTCAGTTCCAGAAACTGAAGGAAAGGCCCGGAGCTGGAAGGAAGAAGGCCAGCAGGCCTGGGGAGATCAGGAAAGGCCTTCCGAAGGAAGAGGCATGGCCCTTGAGTGGTGCCATTACCACCAGAGTCTAACAGAGAGTGCTCCATACAAGCTGTCTTATAGCCACCGTCCTGCTTAGTTCTCATAACATCCCTGTGTGGGAGGTGCTGTTGCTAGAAGCCCCATCCTGGAGGTGGAGAAACAGACACAGAAAGATCAAGTGGAAAAGAGCCTTGCTATAGGATGTGGTGCTAACTCCTGAACACTGAGAGCCCTGCCAAAGCTGCAGATTCTCAGGATCTGGTCCCTGTGAGGTAGAGGATAGGGTTATTTCACACATGGAGAGATGCTGTGGAAAGTATTAAAAAAGAAGACATGTGCCGGGCAGTGGTGGCGCACACCTTTAATCCCAGCACTTGGGAGGCAGAGGCAGGTGGATTTCTGAGTTCGAGGCCAGCCTGGTCTACAGAGTGAGTTCCAGGACAGCCAGAGCTACACAGAGAAACCCTGTCTCGAAAAACCAAAAAAAAAACAAAAAAAACAAAAAAAGGAATGTATCACAGCGTGTCCCTGCACTGCACCCTGGTTCTCTCATCCCGGCGGGCTGGCATGGCGGGCAATGGCCCACCTGTTTTATCTCATGGAGCTCTGACTCAGAGCTCCACGATCTCTCCACCCAGCTCACTAGGTTCCCACTGGCGGGTCGCTACCACGCCAGCCCCATGCTTCAATACCCCCATGGCCCTGTGGTGCACATCAGGCAAACCCACACTTTGCTCTGTACCTTTCTCTCTGGAACCCAGATGAGCTGCAGCATGAAGGAAAACACAACACAAACTTAGCTCATAAACAATAACTCAATCTCTGGGCACATCAATTAAAACCTAATCTTGTAACCCTTATCAAAGTCTGATTCCTCTGGCGTCCAATCCTTTTGGATCCGCCATACTAGGAGACTCTACTAGCAACATCTAACTTACCTGCTCTCCCCTTGCCAAAAGGCTCTCTCCCTCTCTCCTGATCCTCTCTTCTCCTCCTCCAACCTGGAAGGCCCACCTTACGCCCCCAGTGATTGGCTCTTTTATTCATTAGGGGAATTGGTTCACAAGAAGTCACAAGTGTAACTCACTCCTTCTCTGAAGCCTCTCCCATGAGGGCAGAATTAGAATACAAAAAGCCCCAGGGCTATCCACAACAGCAATACAGGCCAAGAGGTGGTGGGACTTGGTCCATGGCTGGCTTCCCTTGGGGAAGTCTTTGGAGGGTCTGGACAGGTAGATCTACTGACATCCTCCTCTCCCCACAGGCACTGGGCTGGTCCTTTGTGCTGCTGACCACATTACTGGCATTTGTGGTACGCTCTGTGCGGCCCTGTTTCACACAGGTTGCCTTTCTCAAGAGCAAGTACTGGTCCCACTACATTGACATTGAGCGTAAGCTCTTCGAGGAGACATGCACAGAGCACGCCAAAGCCTTTGCTAAGGTATGTATCCAGCAGTTCTTTGAAGCCATGAACCATGACCTGGAACTGGGTCATACCCATGGAGTACTGGCCACAACTTCAGCCAATGCCACAGCCACAGCCACAGAGGCTGTCCAAAGTCCCTCTGACAGGACAGAAGAAGAGAGAGAGAAGCTACGTGGCATCACTGACCAAGGCACCATGAATAAGCTGCTCACAAGCTGGCACAAATGCAAACCACCATTGAGGCTGGGCCAGGAGGCACCACTGATGGGCAATGGCTGGGCTGGGAGAGAGCCCCAGCCTCCTCGCAGGGAAGTGGCTACCTACTTTAGCAAAGTGTGAGCTGTAGCTGGCTGCAGAAGCTGGAGTAGAGATCTAAACTTATAGCTTTCTGCCCCTCAAAGTAGAACAATAATTCTGAGGCACTGCCACAAGTCCAGGTGTCCACCTGCTGGTGTAGAAAGGGAAATTCAGAGCTGAAGGACCTTACTTGCTTAGTCGCCCTGGGTGGCCTGGAAGCAATGCTATCCTGTGTCTCATCTCCTGCTGTCTCAGTATTATATGTGTCCAGATCTGGCTTATGGGAGCAGGATGCATGGCTGGTACCCAAGTCCCTTCCCAGGCCTCATCCTCATGCTGTTTGTTCCATCCCTGGCTTGCTGAGGCTTAGGCTCCCAAAGCCCTCACATTTCCCAGAATTTCCTCTTGCTCTAGACTTCTCTTATGCTCAGGATCAAGAAACTGAAGTCAAGCAGCCCTGTCATGACCGTTGCCCATTTCTTGGATAAAAGCGAATGGGCTTCAGCTGGTGTGACACACCTCAGTGACCCATGATAAGATGACAAGACTACCTTCGAGAGGCCAAGGTGTGTGTCCTGAGGCCATTAGACAACTGTTGAGCTAGACTGCCTCCATGTTTACTTCACACCAATCCTCTCACACACACTACAGGAAAGCAGACCATCCATGGGTGAGAGCTAGAAACAGAAGCTGGTGAACTCCTGTTTTCTCCAAGGCTCCCTGGTGTGATGAAGAGGAAGGCATTGCCTAAGAGGGGAAGTAGCTAAGACCGAAGACTGGGATAAGGCTGGGTGAAATGCGGATGCTACCATTTGCAAACTGTGTCCCTGGGCCAACTGCCTCCTTTCTTGGGTCTCAGTTTCCTCATTCATGTAATAGAGAGAAGGCCATCTACCTCACGAGTTCACCATGCGAAAAAGCACGTGGCACAAAGTAGACAGTATGGTTAAGATGCTTGTTCCTTTCTCAACTCATGGCTGCTTGCTTTCCCTTCCCCTGACCCTAACCAAAGGACAGGGCGGGACAGGAAAATTTAGCTGCTTTCTTGTCCAAGAAAAGAAAATAGAGATGCAGACAGTTCCTTGCCTCCCAGCGCCATCTTCCAGCCCTCGTCCTGCCTATCTCAGAGCCCACTTTGACCTTCATAATTGTGTCCTCCCTCATCCAACCTCCCTCCACTCCCAGCTGGGACCCTGGTGCCAGGGCGGCAGCAGCAGCAGTGAAGAGGAAGTTGAACTTAACCCCAGCCCTGAATGAAAGGACCAGATGAATACAGACCAAGTGTGCACCTCTATGTGTGGTGCGTGAGTGCGTGTGTGTGTGTGTGTGTGTGTGTGTGTGTGTGTGTTTGCAGGCGGGGTGGGGTGGGGCAGGGCATCTGCAGGGGACCAGGTACTAGAAAGCGCTCAGAGGAACAAAAGTGAGGGAAAGCTTTGGTGAGACTTAGGTTCTAACACCAGAGTGGTGGGAGCTAAGGCAAGTCCCCCAACCTGTAAAGTGCTTCATGGAAAGGCATGGATACTGATTTCTCTCCATTTATCCCTGCTTCACAGACAAGCCAGACTCAGGAGGGTGTGGCTTGTCACTCTGTGAATTCCACTGTCCCAGCCCTGGAGAGCTGATGGCCCCCGAGGGCTATCTCTCCCAATCTTAGGAGCTACTGAGGTCATCATGGCGCTCTCCCTGTCAGTGGACCTGACTCATGACCTGTCAGCTCCCAGAGATGACTCTAGGGACAGAGAGTGCAGTTTAAGAGACCTGTTTCCCTTTAATTTCTACCTATGACCAGCCTCTGCCCTAGGAGCTCCAGATACCCAGATTCCTTGATTCAGTTGTCAACTGTACAGAGGATGGGAACAGTACTTAGGAGTTAGCTGAACTACGATGGGAAGATCCTCTTCTTGGGATGGCAGGTACAGACTGGCAAAGGTAGGATGCTCAGAGAGAGAAGGGGTAGAGGGACCAGGGTCTTGACCGGGGTTTTGCATTCTGGAACATCACCATCTATCCTGAACACCCACCTCTCCCCTGACTCTGCAGGGGACTCCTCCAGCAGCTTCTGCCAGGTGGGTGTCAAGTACTGGGGATGCTCTTCAAATTGGCCTGGAGGGCAAGCCTAGACAAGATCTCCTGGAGGGCCCTGCCTGGCTCCTGCCTAGACCTTCCCAGATGGCCCCCGAGGGGTGCTCAGGGTAGAGTCGAGGCAGGGCTAGTGGGGCCAGCCACAGCGGGGCCCAGAGGCGGGCTGGGACAGGACACAGCATCTGAGACCGCTTCTCTACTTCCTCTGTTTCCGTCTCGCACCGCCCTCAGCAGCCCTACCCCCTCTGCCTGGCGCCAGGAGGCTGTTTTTCCATTCTCTAGCTAGAAAGTTCCAACCCGCTGTTTCTTTCTCTCTTTTTCTGGAGTTTAATTTGTTTGCAGATGTCTATACTTCATCTGTAGACGCCTGGAGTTAAGTTTGTTTGTAACTGGGCCCAGAGCTCTGTTGCTTTCAAACGCTGGGCCCGGGCCCCTGGTGCAAAAGCAAAGCCGGCAGTGAACCCCTGAGGTGCCTTTCCAGTGTCTGCGGGAGCCCACACTGCCGTCACTCCATCAGGAAGCCAAGGCCACAGGGGCCTGCAACCAGCCTTAGGTAAGGAGGGGCCCCTCCCTGGGGTGTGCAGCTATTAAAGGAGCCGGCAGCCTCCAGAGACTATCGGAGGGAACCCTGGGAAGGACATGGAAGTGTTGCTCCTACTCCCCTCCCTAGCTGCCTGTTTCCTATCCTTGGAAAGAGCCTCCAGCATGATAATCTCAGAAGATGGCCCGGTCCCACCTCTGCTCGTCCCCTATGCTATCTGTTAGGCACCGTGTGCCCCATGTTTGGGTGGATTTAGGACCCAGGACCACTCCAAGGAGTGAAAGGGTGCCTAGCAGCGGAGAAGGGAGGGAGGGAGAAGATGGAGCTGCCTGTTAGCTTGCTTATAGTCAACAACAGGACAAAGTCCTTTCCTTGTGGGATTATTTAGGAGCTCTGGGCTCTGAACTAGGAGTCAGACATTCCTCCCTCCTCCTAGAGCCCACGTGGCTCTGCCTGTGCCATCTGGCATCCTTGGCAGAGGCAGCAACAGGAACAGAGAAATGAATATAAAACAGAAAGAGGCAGCGCAGGCTTCCCTATCTCTCTTCACAGTCTAACCTCTCTCCACTTCCAGGCTTCCTCCAGCTGGAGAGATGTTTTTTTGGTCCCTCCCCCGCCCCTGTTCTCCTGGTGGGGGTGGACATGGGGCCACACCCTGACTGTCTCTCTGGCTGTATGGGTGGAGCCTGGGAAGGGAATTAGGGCTAAACTTCCAAAGAGCCCGAGGCCATGGCCACTTCTGGCACAGAGCCATCTCTGCTGAGGTCATGACTCAAGGGAGGGCTGATAGGTACAGTGGGCCTGAACCCCACTGAGGCAGCCTGTGGCTGCCAGGCACGGCGGCCTAGGCTTCTTCCGACAGCAATTCTGCAGGCTGCCGGATGGGGAAAGCTTGAGGGGAGCAAGGTCTGGAGGTCCCGAGCAGGGGGAGCTAGCTTAGCTCCAGACACATTTTGCAAGTATTCTCAACTCATGGTCAAAAATCTCAGCTGGTTCCTCCAGATTTGTCTGGCCTCAGGCAAGACACCCTGTCCCCTGGTCTTTGGCATCAGGAGAATCATCCTCAGTAGAACTGATGGGGTAAGAGTTTCAGATGAGCCTGGCCGTGGTGGCGCCCGCCTTTAATCCCAGCCCTTGGGAGGCAGAGGCAGGCGGATTTCTGCTGAGTTCAAGACCAGCCTGGTCTACAGAGTGAGTTCCAGGACAGACAGCCAGGGCTACACAGAGAAACCCTGTCTCAAAAAACCAAAAAAAAAAAAAAAAAAGTTTCAGATGTTGAACCCCTATGTGACATCATTTATGTTCCCTAACATTCCTAGGAAGAGGTCAGGGTCACAATGACTTATCCTTTTTACAGCTGAGTACAGAAGTCTGGAGAAGAGACACGAAGTGCGTTAAGACCTTGAGGTCTCCAAAATGAAAGGGTTTTGTGCACCCAAGGATGTTGGCATCTTGTGTCAGGCTTGCCACTGATCCAGGCGCCTGGTCCCCACCAGACCCAGGGCTCCAGTACATCCTTTGTCCACTAGGACAGCCCCTGCAGTTCTGATACCTATACCATATCCTCCAAGTTGTCCCAAACCCTTAGCATATTTGTACCACCTGGAATCCCAGAGGGAAACTATCCCATGTGGTCTAACACCACCAGTCATTATTAATCTCCCCGGGGAGAAGAGGGTAGTGGCAAAGGATTTTAAAGTAGTCAAGCAGGCAGACCTGGTCTTGAATCTGAGGTCTGTCGTTTATTTATATGTGGCCCCGGCCAGGGGCTTACCTTCAGGAAGCCACACCCTTCACTGTGCTTGAGGTCAGGGGGTGCACAAGGATGCCAGGGGGATATCAAGGAAACCATACAAAGACTTGCCAGGATGGGCAACATCAACTGAGAGTACCCGGCACAAACTTAGGCAGCCACGGCTATCACCCTTTCTGTAGAGGCCCACGCTCCCTCCTCTGCCTGCTTGACCACAGTAGCACCCCTCAGCCTGTGTTCAGAGGCAAACATATATCACTCATCTGTGTTTCACAGGAAGCACCAGTTCAGCCACTGTAGGAGATAAAATGGAGTAATCATGCTCTGCCATCAGAGGTCCTCCTGCCTGAGCTCCTTGCTAGTCTCACCAGAAGCCATCAATTCTGCCCTCTTCTGCCTCTTCCTACACATCCCATCCCTGGCCTGCCAATCACCATGGCGGCCTTGATTGCAGAAAATTTCCGCTTCCTGTCTCTTTTCTTCAAGAGCAAGGATGTGATGATTTTCAATGGGCTGGTGGCCTTGGGCACGGTGGGCAGTCAGGAGCTGTTCTCAGTGGTGGCCTTCCACTGTCCCTGCTCACCGGCCCGGAACTACTTGTATGGGCTGACAGCAATTGGCGTGCCTGCACTGGCACTTTTCCTCATCGGAGTCATCCTCAACAACCACACTTGGAACCTAGTTGCCGAGTGCCAGTACCGGAGGGCCAAGAACTGCTCCGCTGCCCCCAACTTCCTCCTCCTAAGCTCTATCCTGGGCCGTGCAGCTGTGGCCCCAGTCACCTGGTCTGTCATCTCCCTGCTTCGAGGGGAGGCCTACGTCTGTGCCCTCAGTGAGTTTGTGGACCCTTCCTCGCTCACTGCTGGGGATGAAGGCTTCCCCCCAGCCCATGCCACGGAGATCCTAGCCAGGTTCCCTTGTGGAGAGGGCCCTGACAACCTGTCAGGCTTCCGAGAGGAGGTCAGCCGCAGACTCAAGTATGAGTCTCAGGTAAGGAGTTGTGTGAAGGGCAGCAGCCTTCTTCCGTCCTTCCCAAAGTGGCCGCTGACAGGGTGGTACTCAGTAGGATGGCCCAGTGTGAGAATGAGCACCTGTCCAGGGAAGCATTGAATTACCAGTGTCAGGCATCAGCTGATTAACCTGTGACTTAGAGTTATGGGGGGCAAGGGTCAACTCATCACAAGTGTGTCTCTGATTTGCCTTTGGGTGCTGGAGATTGAATCCAAGACCACATGAACACCAAGCATGAGCTGCCACCAAGCTCCACTTCTGTTCCTTAGAGATGATTTTAAGTATTAAGGGAACACTACCTAGAATCTCAGAGAGAAAACATCCCATATTCCATAACACCCAGGACCATTCCCAATCTACCTAGTGAGGTTATCTTTACCCTAGCTTGACTGGGTATGGTCCCTGCAGGTCACCTCACAAATACCTGCTATGGGCTTTTGAGCTGATAGCATAGCCTGGTTGGCTCCAGGGATGAACACATCCCTGTCCAAGTAACTGAGTCAGCTTCACTCTTTGGGGCAGGCCAGGAAGGGGCAGTACTGCTGTTGGGCCTAGCTGCAGCCTTGCCTGCATCCTGTTTGGAGGTTTATCAGGGGTCAAAAGAATGGTTAGAAGCAGCGATCTGAACTGACTGTGAATTCAGAAGCAGAGCATGAGGGAGGGAGGAGGGAGCCCAAGATTCTCTAAAGGGACTCTTTCCTTGAAAACAGAAGACACCTAAAGCTAGGGGCTGCAGAGAAGACTCCTGGGTTCAGTTTCCAGTACTCACACGGTAGCGTACAACTGTCTGTAATTCCAGTTTCAGGTGGGCACCAAGCACACACATGGTGTATAGCTATATGTGCAGGCGAAACACTCATATTCATTAACAAAGGAAGGAAGGAAGAAGGGAGGGAGGGAAGGACAGAGAAAGAACAAACCTAAGGTAGCTGTCTGTGCTGGATCTTGCCTATAATCCAGCATTAGGGAAGTAAAGGCAGGAGGGTCTGGAATTCAGGGTCATTTTTAGCTACATAGTACACTAAAGGCCAGTTTGGACCCTTGTGTCCATGAAAAGAAGTAGTTAAGACTGAGTATTGCTCTTACAGAGGTTCCAAGTTCAATTCCCAGCACTGGCAGGTGACTTACAACTACTTGTTAACTTCAACTCCAGGAAACTGATGGCATCTTCTGGACTCTGCATTCACATATACATTACTAACCCCATCCCGTGTACCCCCAACACATATATAGCCCCCCAACATATGTACATACCCCAGCACATATACATATTCCCCAGACACTAAATCTAAATTTTTTAAACCGCTACAACATAAAAGGAAGAAATAGGGCTAAGATGTAACTCAGTAGAATGTTTGGCTAGCACAAACCAGATCCTGTGTTTGATCCCTAGCACAGCATAAACTAGGTGTGGTGCATGCTCCACTCCAGTACTCAGGAGGTGGAGACTAGAGGATCAGAAACTCAAGACCATCCTCAGGTGAGGCAGTGGAAAGCAGAGAAACGGGGCTGAAGTCAGCATCCAATGGAAGACGGGAAAAACAGAAATACTGATGACTAATCTGTAGTTCTATGTACAAGCAATAGGCAGAGAGGCCCTCAAAGGCCCTTGCCCTCAACAGACTTAAGTCTTCCCAGTGTGAAACAAGTACACAGGTGATCCAATGGCAGAAAGTAGTGATGCTGTCTGAGATTGAGACCTCCGAAGCTAAACATGTGCCCTGTCACTAAGCTCCACTGCTAGCTCCTGAGCTGAGCTTTGGGGGGTCCAGTGATACTGCACCCGCAGGGTTGAAGAAAAGAGGCAGAAGGCAGTCTAAGCACAGGAGAGTGTGTAGGCTAAAGTGGGTAAGAATAGAATAGAGGAAGTGTGCTTTCCCACAGAGCAGAAGCTGGTTTTTCTACTGTTCCCATGGGTAGGCAGGGTCCAGGCAGCTCTCAGGGACCCCACCCTGAACCATGCCTTCTCTCTGACCAGCTCTTTGGATGGTTGCTCATTGGTGTGGTGGCCATCCTGGTGTTCCTGACCAAGTGCCTCAAACATTACTGCTCGCCACTCAGCTACCACCAGGAGGCCTACTGGGCACAGTACCGCACCAACGAGGACCAGCTGTTCCAGCGCACAGCAGAGGTGCATTCGAGGGTGCTGGCCGCCAACAACGTGCGCCGTTTCTTTGGCTTTGTGGCTCTCAACAAGGATGATGAAGAGCTGGTCACCAAGTTCCCAGTGGAAGGCACACAGCCCCGGCCACAGTGGAATGCCATCACTGGGGTCTATCTGTACAGAGAGAACCAGGGCCTCCCACTCTATAGCCGCCTACACAAGTGGGCCCAGGGCCTGACTGGTAATGGCACAGCCCCTGACAATGTGGAGATGGCCCTGCTCACTGCTTAAGAGCCTGCTTCTATGTTCTGTAAGTGGAACCACTTACCACAAACTAACCCTCACGGCGTGCTCACGTCAGCATCAGGTGACTTTTCTGTTAACTACAGTGTCTTGGACATAAACATAAAACAACTAGTAGTTTGTAAAGATCCTGTGGACCATATGGTTCACAGAAATTGAGGTGGGGTGAGGGTGGGGAGGGGGGTGGAGACTGGCCTACCAAAATCATCTCTCCTGTGGCCACTAGCACACTCTGTTCACAGCTATGGGAAAAAGACTTTTCTAGAGCTGGTCCTTAGTGTGACAGGGGCGATCTTTTGGTGAGAAACACCAGCTGGTGGAATGTGACGACCCACTTGGGAGCTCTGCATTCTATGCAGTTAATTTGTGTCTACTTGTATAGGGACACCCAGCTCCTTGGCCTACTGCTAGGAAGCTGCCCCAATTGTATACCTCTGGCCTGATTTTATATATTTAAACTTTTTGATAAAGCTTTTTCTTACCTTAAAGGCCTAGACTGGTGTTCATGCAATTGACAAGGGCACACAGCCCAAGGTACTCCGATGGAGGAGATAGCACTAAAGGGGCCACAAAAGTGATGCGTCCTGCCCAAGGGCTGAGTCTCTTAACAATCTGAGTTACCTGATTTAACCTGAGCAGAGGTAGTCTGGCCTTTTGCTGGGGTCAGCTCAGTTGAAAACGTAACATCTGGCCAGGCAGTGGTGGCGCACGCCTTTAATCCCAGCATTTGGGAGGCAGAGGCAGGCGGATTTCTGAGTTCGAGGCCAGCCTGGTCTACAGAGTGAGTTCCAGGACAGCCAGGGCTATACAGAGAAACCCTGTCTCAAAAACAACAACAACAACAAAGAAAATGTAACATCTGTCTGCACAGAGACCTAGCACTGAACTCCAAGAGCCAGTGGGCTTCAGCTCTTCCTTCCTCTCGGCCCTGCATCGACTAGCTCCACACTCTAAATCCTCATGCTCTTCCCTGTCTGTCCTGCTTCTTGACATCCAACCCAGCCATTTCCCACAGAAACTTAGGAGAACTCTCTAGGCTCTGTCAGAGAAAGTTTTTAATTTCCCTTAGGTTCAAGCCAAAGAAACCACCAACTAGAAGGGTCTGTGCTTAGCATCCCAGGAAGCCGGGTTGTCCCAGAGTTGAGGTGAGTTTGGGGTAAGACGGGCAGTTTAACCAATGCTTTCAGCTTTCCTTAGTAGCTTTGGGTTCCCATTTTTTTTTTCTGGATTCTTCCTCTGTCCCCCAGCCTCCAAAATAGGGCAGATGGTACAGGCTGGGGTGAGACTATGCTTGCACCCCAAGCCCACAGGGTCTACGGTCTTTCTAGCTACCCACCTCTTGAGTGTGGACTGAGAGCTTGCCAAGGGACAAAGTGCGGATGTGACCATGAAATCCACTGGCATTGCCTTTCTGTCCTTAGACTGCAGCAAACTCTCTCGAAAGAGAAATGCTTTTGTTTTTTGTTTCTAAAAGCTTAAGAGACTGCTGCCTAATACTGAGCAGCTCCAAGAACAAAACAAGAGCATTAAACCTCAAGGGCTAGGGTGTAGTTTAGTGGAAGAACACTTCTTAGCATGTGTAAGACCTTGGCTCAATCTATAGCACTCTAAATTAAAAAAAAAAACAAAACAAAACACACACACACACACACATTTAAAAGCAAGAAGTGATAGTATGTGCCTTTAATCCCTTCTGAGTTCAAAGCTGGCTAAGTCCACAGGTTCCAGGCCAGCCAGGACCATAGTAAAAACCTTGTCTCAAAAGATTCTAAAACAATCTTTTGAGAGATTTTTTTTGTTTTTTTTTTTTTTTAAAAAAAAATTTAAATTCTTTATTCTGACAAGATGAGGAACTTGGCATCAGTGAGCCAAGTCGGCCTTCCATGAGCATCACAGCCTGGAGGCACGCTGCAGAGAAGGCAGCAATTAAAACAGTCCCTAGCAACAGCTCCCAGCGTCCAGCTGCCTGCTGCAAGTCGGGCTGCCTGCTGTCCCCAGTGTCCGGCAGAGCCTGTGCTAACTAGTCCTCCAGCGCCGAGCTCTTGGCCTCCACGTACTCCAAGGCCTTCGCCTTGACAGCCTGCACGTCCTTTTCAGTGCCATGCTGCTTCTCATAGTCCAGGTAGCGCTTGAAGAAGAACTTCATCCTCTTAGGAGCCAGGCTCAGATGAATGACCCGCTCAAAGATGTCCCTATGAGGAAGGACAGGGAAGCAGTTTCCTTAGGGTGCCTACCACGTGACTCCTGGCTTGCTCCCCAACTTGCTCTCAGGTACTAGGTCCCTCTGAGATCCAGCATCCCATTTTTTATTTTTATCGTCAGTGTGAACTCCTGACAGATAAAAGACTTAGCCTGCCTTCAGTTACAGGGAAGAGAGGATAAACTCCTGGGATGGGAACACACAAGGACAGAAGCAAACTTAAACTCATGGTCTATAGGGACTGTGGGGACAAGTGATAGCATCCCTATGTAGGTTCTGTCCACAAGAGGCCAGCATCGTGTGAGCCACGTGGGACCCCAAGCCTCCTGATACTGGGTACAGACCACAGGTGGAAAGGTAAAATCAAGCAGACCGGGGAGCCATGTCAGAGCTGTTTTTCAGTATTGAGACAGACAACTGGGAGCTGCCAGCAAGTGGCTAAACATCATCAACATGGCCAAAGCCCCTTCCTACCCCACACTCCAACAGGAGTCAGCCCTGGTCTCTTGTCCCCTCACCTGACTTCTTTCTGGCTGCCGTGCTTGATGATCATGTCGATGTAGACTGACCAGACATCTGTGCGTTTTGGGTAGGTGCTCAGTGTGTTTTCAAAAATGGCTTTAGCCCGCTCCACATCCCCGAGCTGGAACTCTAGCTGGGCAAACTTGACAATCACATCCACATCTGTGGGGAAGGACAAGTCAGAGCCAAGACAATCCAAGAACCTCACCACAGCACATCCATCAGCTTTTCTAAGTCAGAAGTGACTCCACCTTTTACAAGCTGCCAACTGCCACTTTAAGCATCTGTCAGTCCTGAGTGTGTTCAGGGAGGAGCACTCACGTTCCTTGGTAGGCAGGCACTCCAGGGCTCGCTGCAGCACTCGGTGACTGGCCCCAGCCTGACTCCTCCCCAAAACAAAGGCACCATATTTGATCCAGACAGCCTTCTCCTGCCGGAACCGTTTCAGCATCCGGTTGTACAGCTCACCAGCTTCCTGTGGGAAAGACACAGTAAGCTGAGGAGCATGTGGCACTTCAGAGGGACAACAGACAGGCCATGTTCATGGAAGGCAGACTTGGCTAGGGTCCTGAGGAGATTGGGAAAATCTTCAGGAGAGCACAGTGCAGTGACATAGAGTACTAGGGGCTTCCCTAGTAATCCGTGATGTAGTCTCACCTCTGTGGGGAAGGGAAAGGGTCTATGAGGCTGAGATGTGACATCATACGGAACTCAGAAAGTAGGGTTCTCACAGACTGCTGGCCCTGGCCTGCTCAAGAGTCTAGCATCTGGGGCACCTAGGCACGGGACTTAACACCCTACCTTAAACTTCTCGGACTTGGTGTAGATGTCAGCCAGATGCAGGAAAACCTTGAGAGGCTCATTGTACTGCACAGCTCGCTCGAAGACCTTAGTCAGGGACTCCTGAGAGCCATACATGTTTTCTAGGTTCAGCAGCGCCACCCACACGTTCAGCTTTTCCTGCTCCTCTCTGGAGGTGGAGTGGGTAGAACATAAGTTCTGTCAACTCAACGTTGGATGCCCACGAACTGTTTCTTTCTCCCAGGCAACAACTGTATCCTCAAGCCCACTTATAAGTACAGACACTGAGACTCTCCCCCTGCAGCTTACTGTAATGGGAACCTGTGCTACCCTATCTCTTACTGCCAAGTCTGGGGCTCCCCTGATTTCTCCCCCCATTCCTGGGAATGAAGCCTCCAGATTACATGCTGGGCCTCTGTTCAAGCTGGAACAGAATCTGGGTCTGATTCTCTCTCCCAGTGAAGAGAGCAAAGCATAAGACAGTCATGTCTCTACACTAGGCTTCAGAAAGCTCCCCCCGCTCTGCGGAGAATAGAGTAACCCCAAATAATGCAGAATTCTCCCCACTCTGCTTGTGTTACTGGGAATCTTTCTGGCACACAGACTACTAAATGTCGCCAGAGCATTTTCATTGAAGAGGACCATAAAATATGAATGAGTGATCTGTTTTAGGTGGCTACACTAAATAAGACTGAGCCTGAAAGACCATGGGCTGCTCCTGGCCTGACCAGGAAGAAATGAGCTGTGGAAGCAAATTCTGTAAGCCAAAACAAAGTGCAAAAGCCTAAGCCCAGACCTGAAGGAGATGGTCTTCAGGGCCCTCTCAGCTACAGCCCGGGCCTTCTCAATCTCGGTGGCCTGTAGGTGGAAAGCCATGTACTGCAGCCACAGGATGGAGCTGTTGGGGGAACTCAGCACTAGCCGGTCAAAGTCATCCGCAGACTCGGGCTGTCGCCCAGGGTCCATGAGTGCCTCCTCAATGCGCGACAGCTCCTTCTCAGCCTTCTGCTTCTCCAGCTCCCTTTCCTTCTTCCCCTTCTTCTTCTGTTATGGAAGGAAGAAAAGTGAGTCATCTGCTCCTTCAAGTGCAGAGGGATCTGAGGTAGAAGCCATGGGTTCACAGGACAATCCATGGACTCTACCCAGGAAGACACCTAAGCCAGAAAAGGGCACTGGAGTTGGGAGTGAGGAGTTTCTGTAAGAGATGCGATGTCTTGGAAATACAGCACCTTGGCTTGGTGTGGCTGTTCATCCTCCTCGCTGTCTGAGCTCTCTGCTCGGAGTGGCAAGGCTGGAGTCAGAGAGTCGAGCCCCACATCCCAAATGAAGCCTGAAGACAGCCGCAGGCGGGGCACCTCTGAGGGTTTTGTTGGCTTTGCCTGCAGGGTCAGAAAACTGAAGGTAGCACAGGCCAGGCTGTTCCCTGACCCCACCTACCACCACACCGAAAACCTGCCTCCTTGGCCTCTGTCTGCTGAGGGAACAACAGTGACTTAAAAATACTCTAAGTCACTTCGACAATGACTTTATAAAGTGTAAACAAACACAGACACACACACACACACAGACACACAGGTCTGGAACAGAAAATCGAGGGTGGCAGGGGTTGGCAAAAGTCCTGCCCCATGGATGAGACTTCCAGAGCCTTCTCCATGGCTCCCACTTGTGAGGAGCATGGGCTCATCCAGGCTGTGCCCTCTCTTTATCTGCCCACCTCTTTCATTCAGTTCTTGATAAACATGTTATTAGTGTTAACAGACTCAGTCCTCAAGGAAGTATACTGGCTGAGGTAACTGCTTCATCACCTACTGTTTTATAGAGAACAAGGATGGGGCTGGGACAGCTCAGCTCTGGGACGACAAGGAGCTCCTCCCCGAAAGCCTTCCCTCCACTGGGTGAGCTTACCCCGGGAGGCAGCTTTGGCTCCTCCACCTCATCCTCCCCTTCCCGGTAGTACACTTCCACACCACTGTCGTCTTCTTCTGGTGCCCCAGACTTCTTTGGCCTCTTGTTCACGAGTTCCTGAAATGGTGGAGGTAAAAGATGGGAAGTTTCTCTTTGCCCTCATGGTGCCTACTCAGAGAAGGCTGGGTGGCCGCAGCTCACCTCTCAAGTACTTCTTATGGGTGAGGTGAGGTGAGGCCGGATGCTCCCTGGGGGAGGAGGACTCACCTGCTTGCTCTCAGACTCCGGGTGCTCCCGCTTGCCCTGCCCAGCCCTCTGTGACTTCTGGGGCTCTTTCTTCTCCCGGATGGACAACCCGGACTCCTCTTGCCTCTTCTGGTTCTTCTCTCTCCTTTTCTGGCTCCTCTTCTCTCCTCCTCCCAGGCCCTCCCCAGCCCCTCCTTTCCTCTCCTCTTGTTTTGGAGGAGGTGGTTCAGGGGAAGTAGAGAACACATCCGGCTTCCCGGTGTCACTGGGAAGGAGTGACAGCTCTATCAGGTTCTTCATGAGGTTCACGCTGATGCAGGAGAAGAAGCAGAGAGTAAAGGCAGAGGTGACTGGGCACCATAGGCGTGTAGGCCTTGTCAGTCAGGGCCCACCTGCCTCAGATGCTCAGTATTCTCAGAGACAGTTTACACATTTCCCCCGCTCAGTGGAAAAAGCCAGGGAGCATCTAGGTTGGACGTGCTTGATCGACAACAACAGAAGCCATGTCTACTCCCGGACTAAGGCTGAAATTGAGGTCAAAGGGTTCCATCGAAGGTTTTCACTCATCTGAACACTACATGTATCATGACCCCATGCCTTTATGTTCTGAGTTTACCTCAGAACCTCCTCCCAGGGCAGGGCTCTCATAGACAGGGGTCTGATTCACAAAGAAAGAGGGACAGAGAGGGCAGGGAGAGAAGACACCTACCATAGGATCTTGGCAGTGACCAGCTTTCCCTCAGGGAGGCATCTGTTATAAAGCTCTTTCTCGGGTGGAATACACTCAGAGACATGTGAATACTTGGCCAAACCCAGAACTGAAGGTCCAAGGCTGAAAAGAGACAGACAAGAGCCCTGTAGTATAAATACAACACAACCCTACCATACCTACTGCCCCCACTTTCACGGCCCTCAAACTGTGATAGGATATATGAGACGGTGGCTCGTGCCACCCAGGAGGATAAAGCTGGTTTTGGAAACTGGAAACAAATGATCATATATAATGAAGGTATGAATTGGGATTTTATTCGAACTACTGAAAATCCAACCCAGGCAAGCTAGGCAAGGGCCCCATCAGTGAACTCTCCAGCCTTGGCTGGCCTGGGACTCAGAGACCCCCTGCCACTGCTGGGACTAAAGCTCGGTGCCACCACACCCAGCTCCCTAGTTATCTTTCATGCACTCTAGCACCAGGATGTCCAAACCACAAACGGCTAGATAGACACAGAGAGGAGAGGGGACTCCAGAGCAGGGAACGGCAATGCCGGGGCTTAGGAACACGATGTGACCGCATTAAGATGCGGGAAGCTGGGCGTGGTGGCATACGCATTTTTTTTTTTTTTGTCTTAATCAATACTCAGGTCACATGACAGGTGAACAGCCTGATCTATTCAGTAAGTTACAGGACAGCCAGAGCTAAAGAACAAGACCCTGCCTCCAAAATAAATAAATAAACAAACAACAACACAACAAAGAATCATGATCAAACACTAAAATCAGAAGATATCCAGAATTTGATACTGAGAAATGTCATTCTTTTTCCAAAACACCAAACAAGAAATAATTCAAAACTTAAAAAAAAAAAATCATTTAAGACTCTGGGACTGGAGTGATGGCTCCATGTTTAAAGCACTCGCTCTCTTCAGGACCCAGGTTTGGTTCTCAGCACCCAAAGGGTGTCTCACAGCCATTTGGATCTCCAATTCCATATGACCTGGTGCCCTCTTCTGGCCTCTGCACACACCAGAGCACCAGGACCAGACGTGATGCAAGTACACACACGCAAGCAAAACACTCAAAAGATAAAAATAAGTATTTAAACTCAGAATTTTACCAACCGGTAATACATAAGCTCTCCTCTACTCTTATCAAAGTTGAATGGAGGAGGAGGCAGCAAGCCCAGGGCCAAGAAGGCAGCTTGGGGAAGCACCTGGCTCTCTGCAGTCAAGCCCCAATGCCTGTGCCTGGCTCCATTACTCACCCTATGACCACAGCACTCGACAGGACAGATTTCACATAGCCCCGCAAGAGCTGCCCTTCCTTGACATCTTCAATGGAGTTGACTTCTGGATCTTCTATTTTACTTTTTGTCTCTCTGTTTGTCCTAAAGGAATACAAGACTCACATATACATCTAACCATTGCTGCTCTCCCCCAGAACCCCTGCAATAATCACATTGTGTAAGACTCTGTCTCTGTACCTAGAGGACTGTAATCTACTCAGTCCAGCCTGCTCACTCCTATAGTCCTGCCAGGCCAGGGCTCTGTGTCTGACAGCTAGCTATGCAGAAACAAGCCAGAGAGAGGCCACGTTTAAAGCCTGACCTTACCCAGTGGAATGCTGGTCAACCCCTTCTAGTCCACACTCACCCCTGACCATGAACCCTGGAACCAGACACCCGCCCTCACCAGTATCATCTTGTTACCTTGAATGCCCACAGTTAGGTAAGTAAACCATCCCCTTCAAGACAAGAGCCTGGATTCTTCCAGAAACTCAAATGCCTCCCCCAACCCCAACCCATCACTCACATTTAAATAAAAATAGTTCAGTGTGCAGACAGGGGCAGGGAGGAAACTCAGAGTTTCCCTGCCAAACGCACGCACGCACGCACGCACGTTAGCCTGTCTGCTGAGTTGTCTCTTCTCCGTTCTCACCCCAACACCACCACTCACCGGGATGATCGTAGTGACAAAGCCAGCACACGGTGTGCTGTGGACAGGATGTAACATCTGGAACAGGAAAAGAGGAGGATGCACTCAACCGTCAATATTTCTGGATACTCACATGCATGAAATTAAAAGTAAGATAGATCTTTAGTAATTCTACTCTTTAGTCAGGTAGGTGATATGCTGCAGTAGGGTACTCTCACAATACGGGGCAGCAAGCTGAGCTCCAGTCAGCCACGCGGCCACAAGGTGACTGAATGGTGTTCTACCCCGCACTGTGCTCCGAAAGGGTTTGCTAGGTTAGAAGCACTCAGTGCGTTCTCAGCTTCTGCTATCTTCAACTTATGAGTTTATCGGGACAAAGTCTGCCAGGACTTGACAGAGATCTGTACTTAAGAGATGAGACTGTCCCCACATTAATTCTTATAAACCACAGAACATGACCCAGGGACAACTGAGTGGAGACAGAGCAGCCGTAGACTTGGAAAAGGGAAAGCGAGATTGACTCTCACTAGTTTCCAAAGTAGCTTAGGTAAAACTAATGCACTACGTAGAAACTGAGAGGATTATAGAGCAAAGACCATGGCCACAAGTCAATGCAAACATTCCCACAGCAGGTGTGTGCTTCTCCCAAGCACCAGAGCCCTGGACACTGGAAGCAGGCTTCAGGTGCTACCTTGAGGCAAACGATCTCCTACTCACATCTGACAGAAGAAGGGAATTTTAATTGCATGCCACTCACAGGTCTGGCTGTCGTTGCTAAAAGTCACACTGTCATTTTGTAAGCTTAAAGAGGCAAGCCAGAGATGACCCGTGTGTCTTGGAATTCACTGAGGGTCTGTCTTCCGCCAGGCTCTGGGTAGCTCTGTGCTGTTCGGTTTGGATAAATACTCGACAACTCAGGCGAATGTCAGGAGCTGGGCATTCGAGATGGGCTTGGGCCATGACTGCTTTCTAGGCTCTGTCTCCTGGAGGTAGGCATTCTACTTTGTCTTGGCTTACCAGCCAAGATACACACCTTGAAATCTGGCTCTTCAAGGCCTCTTTTCTCAGGCTACAAAAATGGTCTTAGAACTAAGAGTGGGGCTTGTGGTAAGTGGTACTCCTAGAACCTGGAACTCACTAGATCCTCTAAGGAGGATCACAAGCCTGAGGCCAGCCCCGACTATATGAAAAGACTGTCTGAGCTCAAAACCAACCAACCAACCAACCAACCAACCAACCACAGGTAATTCCGACCCAGGTTTGTTTGTGAGTGACTAAAACAATTTATAAAGTCTGCACTCCCAAGGGTGCTATCCTTTTACAAAAAACATGTACACATTTTATTAAATTAAAAATATAGATGATACAAATAAACACAAGCAACTGGCTTGGAAAACAAGACCATAGGAAAAAACGTGAAGCGACAGCATAAGAAATGCAAACTAACAGGCTGGAGATGGCTCAGCAGTAGAGTACTCTCTGTTCTCGCAGGGGACCCAGGTGTGGTTCTTAGTACCTATAGAGCAACTGTACAGCTCCAGTTCCAAATCCAATGCCCTCCGCTGGCCTCCACAGGCACTTCGTGCACAAGGTACATTTACATACACATATAAAATCAATATGTTTAAAAGTCTAACTAAAAAAAATGTAAATTAAAATAAAAGATCAATTTCTGACTAAAATAAAAATTAAGAATATCCAGTCTGGGCTGGAGAAAAGGCTCAGCAGGTAAGATTATTGGCTATTCTTTCGGAGAACTGGGGTTCAATTCCTAGTATTCACACGGTGGAACTCCAGTTCCAGAAAATGCAACATCCTCTTGTGGCTAGTGGGGGCACCAGGCACCCACATGATACACACATACACGGGCCTCATACATAGGAAACAGAACAAAATGAACAAATCCAGTCTTAAACCCTAACAAGGAAGCAGAGGGAAGTAGTCACCACTGTTAGGGGACAACTAAGTGAAGGACAATTTTCCAAAATATTTAACATCAGTTGGTCCATTAAACTTACTTCTATAAATGTATTTCAAAGTTGTATTATAATCCAAACATGCACAAAAGACAGGCATTTCAACCAATGAGAACTGATTAAATAACGTTAGATAAAAATGGTGTAATGCAAATAAATACTAAGGTGAAAGAACAAAATATTAGCATGAAGGAGAGATTCGCGATAAACTGCTTTGAGAGAAAAGCAAGTTGCAAATAATATATACAGTGAAGCTGTGCCCTAGCTGCTCTCTAATTAATGCCACCCCTAGCTCTTGGGCTCCAGTTCAAGGAAAAGATGGTTAAAGTACTGAGGACTCTATGCCATGGTTCCTGTAAAGCCGACTGCTGACAAATCCATACACAGGAGAAGCTAGCCACTAAAGATGCTTGCAAGAGTGAGCCCTCTATCAGCAGAGTGAAGAGAGCGCATCATCACAGAAACAATGGATAAACTATGTGAAATTAGATGCAACTGAGTCCACTTCATTTCTTTATTCAGAGGAAGCAAGTGAGGCCTATCTGATTGCTTTTTGCAAGACATCAACTTGTATGCTATCCACACAGAACTTGTGATATCTATGTAAAAAGATACCTAGCTAGCACTTTGCATGCATGAAGAACATGCTTGAGAATCAGATCTGGGGGCCAGAGGTCAATCAGTGGTCTTAAGGGTACAGGTGAAAGGAGTCAGGCCCCAAGAACACAAGACGGAAGTACAGACTTACTCCCACAGTTGTCCTCTGACCCACACATGTGCTAAGATGCATGGAAGCACTTCATCTTCAATCTTGTTTTCCTCTCTCTTCCTGCTATCAGCAGTTCTAAAGTTAGTGATATTTTTCCCTATGGAGTCAAAAGGAACCTAAGTATGTGACAGTAGGAGAGCAGGGACAGAAATCAGGGATTAGCAGCTTTTCTATTTTCACCAATGGGTGAAATTAATAAACATAGGACATTCCAGTGAAAAGGCTTGGGCAGTTCAACTTGGTCGCAATTTTAAGTATGTAAACCTGTTAAAATTTTCAGGGTAGGGGGGAGGACTAAAATGAGACATACATATATCACATATCCGGTAAAAAAAAAAAATCCCACCAACTTCACACATAGACAAGAACTCTATGGCTCACCTGACAATCTTCTGAGGGCAGAATTCTTCCAGGGGTGCCTCGGAGTATGAGTCACTCACATGAAACATATTGACTTTCCCTGTCTTCCCAAAGGGGAAGGAGATGATCAGTCCCTTGTTGGGTATCACCGTTAACACTCGGCCCATGGCTACTTCACCTTCTTCAAGTTTGTAAGGACCTGGTGGGAAGAGGAGACAAGAAAGCTGCTGATAGTCTGGCCTACTATAGCCCAGGGGAGGTGGAAGCCACCCAGACTTGAAGAGGCTCATTATAGCTTGAACCCATGACCCCATAGTTATGAGACAGATAACCCCTTCTAAAGGACCTAAGAAAATCAAGTTTAGAAAAAAGAGACCTAAGAGAGCGACAGAGTTACACAGGCTAGAGAATAAAGCCCAAGAGAAAACTAAAACCAAACAAATACACCCTTTCCCCAGAATGCTCTGTTCTGGATTTCTGACATGGAAAGTCTCCAACCTTGGTAAGTGAAAGCTTCCCTCCCCAGTCCCTTTCCACACCATGTCTTTCCACACCTATGAGTGACAGACATAAGAAAGCCCTGGGGACGTCTGGGCCAACAACGGTGGCCTTGATGGCCTGCCCAACCTGGAACTTCTTCTCAGGGTGTTTCAGAACCTGAAAGTATTTAAGAAGAAAAGAGGTTCTAATGGCCCATAAAGGCCTGTCATTTACCCACACACATAATATTCAAGTCTCTGCCTCCCAAACCACCAAACCCCGTATTTATTCGGGTACCCCATATAACCCATGTAAACTCTTGAATCTTCTCTACAGACACTGACCTTGAAGCTGAGGGAAGTGAGCAACAAGGGAATTCTCCCTCGGATGTCCGGTCCAATGTCCACTTCAAGCCACTTCTTCATCATATTGTACTGTGGGGGGACAGGGCAGATGTAAGAGCACCCTTGGCTGGCCCAGCACTAAAATGTACTCTCTTAGAAACACTGAAAAGGATGAAAAGGCCAAAACCCCTTATTTCCCCAAAGGATAGGAATCCATCCTGTGGCCACACCCACCTCCACATCTCATGGCTTCAACCAATCAATGCACACACAAATAACTAGAGCTGAGCACAGCGTGTAGAAGTGCTGCATGCTACAGGAATATACTGGCTATCAACAAGCACATAAGGAGGGAGATGTTGACTTTCTTTTTTAAAGATTTATTTATTTAATGTATGAGTGCTCTATCTGCATGTGCACTTGTATGCCAGAAGAGGGCATCAGATCCCAGTATAGATGGTTGTGAGCCACCATGTGGTTGCTGGGAACTGAACTCAGGATCCCTAGATGAGCAGATAATTCTTTTAACTGCTGAGCTATTTTTCCAGCCCTTAGATGCTGACTCTTCAAAGGATACTAAGCAGAAGGAAAATGGACAAACCAGGCATAGGAACCAGCATGATAGACAGGAGGAAAAATAAAGATGGTTGTCATGGTGACTGGGATATGTAATGTGCAAACAGATCATGAACAACCTTATGTGCTGTGTTAAGTCATTGGGATTATGAAAGTCCTAGGCAGGTGACTAGCGGGATCAAACATCAGTGACATGCCAGAAAGATGATGATGGAAGAGACTCTGGCAATGAAAGACTTCGTGCCAGGTATGGAGGTACACGCTTTTAATACTTGTACTTGGGAGGCACAGGCAGGGGGATCTCTGAGGTCAAGGCCAGCCTGGTCTATATAGTAAGCTCTAGACCAGCCAAGGTGTAGAACCCGGTCTCAAAAAATCCAAAACCAAAACTAAACCAAAAAACCCAAACAGTGGAGAAAGACTGATCTTTCTTATTTTACTTATTTCTTTTTAAAAATTTATTTATTTATTTTGGTTTTTCGAGACAAGGTTTCTCTGTATAGCCCTGGCTGTCCTGGAACTCACTCTGTAGACCAAGCTGTCCTCAAACTCAAAAGTTGGCCTGCCTCTGCCTCCCAAATGCTAGGATTAAAGGCGTGCGCCACCACTGCCTGGCTAAGGACTTTTCTTAATGCATCTGGAGAGGACAGTATTTCAGCATTCACTCTATCTAGCACACAGCACGCATGTCAAAGGGAAACCTGGGAGTGGACTTGATATCAAAAGTGAGTCAGTCTGAGACAGCTCATCTTGCTCAGCCAAGGCCACACTTGTTCCATGGAGTAGCCTGGCCCTGCAGCAGCTCTATGCTGAGGTCTAGGCCTACCATATCCTGGAACACATGTCCACTTGGTCCTGAGCAGTATCAGGTCTAGTGTGGCTCATGTCTTCCACTAGACAGCTGCAGTCGGCCATCTAGTGTCTCAAATGGTGCTTTAGTTTCTCCATTCATAAAAGCAGAGACCCCCAGATTAACATCACATTCACTGACTTAACTCAGGCCATCGACTTGGTTACTTTGCCCACTGTCATAGTTTGGACTCTGGTGGCCGACCTGTCAACTCATTCTCAACCAGCTCATCACTTGGCTCTTCCGCCATTGTCTGTACTTATCTTGAAACTTCAACGCTGCCTTTCTGATGGTCGTTTAAATGTTTGGTCCTTTAAACCTATTCTTCTATATTAAACAGTTTTAAAGATTTACTTTTATTTTACGTGTGAGTGTTTTGCCCTAACGTATGCATGTGTAGCATGAGCGTGCCTGGAGCCCAGGGAGGTCAGAAAGGTATAGTGAATCCCTGGATGCCCAGAACTGGAGTTAACAGACACTGTAAGCAACCAGATGGGTCCTCTGGAAGACAAATGCTCTTGACTGCTCAGCCATGTCTCCAACTCTCTATTACATTTTTGGTGTTCTTACTCAGTTCAAACTTTCAGATGGACAGATGTATCTTCAAAGGTTGGAAAGACCGCTCGTTGGAGTCAATGACCAGAGCCAGGACAGTGTAGAAGGGACACTAGTGGAGGTATGTCTGCTCCCTGCCACCACTCCTTTATTTTGATCCCACCAAGGTTTTTTCGGGGGAAGAGGCCAGGTATCACAACCCACAGTCCTACATGGCAGTAAGGACAACTCCGAATGCCCAGTGCAGTCTCTGACTCTAGTTTTGCCCACTTTGCTTGGGAGAAAGGTCAACCCTGCAATGAGGACAGCAACTCCTCACCTTCTTAAAGAAGCAAGTCACCGTCTGCCCAGCCTGGTACTGCTTTATCTTCTCCATGGGGCTCACAGAGTGAGTATTAAGAGCACTGTAGCCACCCTTCAACTCACTGAAAAAAATCAGAAAAGAGTAAGCCAACCTCTGGGTAACTTCAAAGACCTCCCTCAACTGGGGGTGAGGGACTCAGCTATTTTTACTCTCATGGACAATCTCTTTCATTAAAGGAGAATCTTTTCAATAATCATTCTCGGACTAATCATCTCTTTTCTGAGTCATTAATCTATGTATAAACTAGGGGCCAACTAGCTCTTGAGTCTTTCATAAACATAGTAAATAAGTAAAATTATTTTGGCTGGGTGTAGTGGTGCATGCCTTTAATCCCAGTACTTGAGAGGCAGAGGCAGGTGGATCTACAGGAGTTCAAGGCCAGCCTGATGGACAAAGAAAGTTCCAGGACAGCCAGGGCACAGAGAAACCTTGTCTCAAAACAAACAAACAAACAAGTAAACAAACAAAAACTTATTTTCATTCTTCCCATAGTACTTTAGCTATTGCTTTGGTTTGCAGAAATGCTCTTACAAACAATCTCACTGAGCTTGCCCACAACCTCTTGTGTGAATTAAGCGTGGACAGTAACTTGACTGTCTGCTGCTGAGCCAGGAGCTGAAGTCAGAGCTTAACTCACAGCCAGGCCCTCTGCTGAGCTGCTATTATCAACGTATTTTCAGACATGCAAGAACATGTGATCTGAAAGTTGTCAATCCACAACTGACTAGATAGAAAAAATTATAAGAAAGGAAGACTTGCTAGTCCAACTTCCCCACTCAGATGGTTTCTAAAATAAGACAAGACTCATCCACACACTTGTAGAGTGGTGCTATTTAAAATGCAAAGGATGGCTGCATATGCTAGTGAATGCAGAGACTACTATCACTCAGCAATTCCACACAGGAGAAATGCTCACACGGGAGCACAGGGGAGTGAGTCCAGTGCTGTTTGCTGCGGCACTGTAAGAAGTCTTCTGTAATTTTTACGAAGATCAGAAACAAGCCCAAATGTAAACCATCCTTGGAAAATGAGTACAGTCATCATTTAAATGGATGCAGATATCCCCCAGAACTTCTTTTCAGCAGTACTGGGCTCTTGTATGCCCTAGATAAGAAGTCTGCCACGGTGCAACAACCAACCATTCGAAATGTCTTTTTAAATGCAACAAACTATTTAAACCAGTCCTGACACACACTGAAAGCTCACAGATGACAGACAGACGTAGAGAAAACATTAATAAAAGCCAATCTTAAACTAAAGGAATCAGAAAAATATATGAAGCCGGGCAGTGGCGAGCACAATGCCTTTAATTCCGGCACCTGGGAGGAAGAAGCAGGTGGATCTCTGAGTTCTTTGTTCAAAGACAGTCTGGTCTACAGTGTGAGTTCTAGGACAAGCTAAGGCTACACAGAGAAACCCTGTCTCAGAACACTGAAGTGGGGGAAGAAAAATAAGCAAAGGTTGCTAACGAAAAGATACGACACAGCCGTGCAAAGGGAAAGACACTGCACGAGAGCCACAGCATGGTGAAAGTGCTTCATTTTTCACCAGGACTGTAGACAACATAATTATTTTTTTAAAAAAAACCAACAACCTGTAAAACTAAGGAAACCACAGAGGGGGAAAAAAAAATATGTGGTCTATGCACCAAAATATACTAATAATCTAAAATTAATGTGCTGAATCTGAAGTTTCAAAAAAATAGCCGACCAATGGAACTCCACACCCCAGAAATAACCCCATCGCAGACAGAAGCCTCCCCAGAAACTCTGGTCCCTCAGGCTGCCAACCAGACGTTACTCGGAAGTTATTCCAAAAGTCTTTCCGTGACACCCCTTGCTATGAGACTGACAACCTGCCAGACCCCGGCTGACCCATGTGGCATTCTTACAGTCACATGTCCTCAGAGTGGTCTACTGATGATGACCCATCAACCCCAAAAGGCTGGAGTCTTTTGTGGAGGAAACAGGAAGGAGCAGGGCAAAATGGTTACAATATGAGAACAGGGACATCACGTAGGGACCAGTCTCTTACAGTGTCACTCTGCAGAACCCATCAGATGACCTACACTGTCAGCCTTCTGTCACCAGGCACTGAAGTTGCACATGTAGTCTTGGCTACCTGCTTATTTCAGGAATTACTGAGTTCTAGAAAACTGGGTTGACAGAAAGGTTCTTTTTGTTAGACACTAGCACACCTGCAAACTGTGTTGACATTCTACTCTACAGCCTAGCCTGGCCATCAATTTGCAGCAATCCTCCTGCCTCAGCCTCTCAAGTGCTAGGATTTCAGGTATGAACCTTTATGTCACTGATTTTCAACCTTCTTAACACTATGGCCCTTTGATACAGGTCCTCTTGCTGCAGAATCATAAAATTATTTTTGTTGCTACACTTCGTAATGGTCTTAGATGACCCCCGTGAAAGAGTGGTTTGACCCCCAAAGGTGCCACAACCCAGAGGCTGAGAACCACTGCTCCACGCCCACTTAACTTTCATACCTCTAACTAGCCTTAGGAGGGTTAAAAAAAAAGGAGCCCAGAGCTTGAGGAGCGTGTGTGGTTGCCACCCTCAGCATGCTCAAACAAAAGCATGTAGTCAAGAATTTCTCCGTTCTTTAAAAACAAGCAAAGTGTTGTCTTTCCATGAGATGAGATGCTGAGCTGGACCTGTAGGCAAGCTTTGCATCTGCACAGTCTCTTGAGGAGAAAAGGCTGATTAGTGACTCCATAGAGACACAGACTCAGTGTGTCAGCAGGGTAGAGAGATAAGGAGACTTGCACACAGAGAGGCAAAGCAGCCCTAACACTTTCAGGCTCAAGAAGAACTTGGGGTTATTGGTTCCAAAGACCAGTGTTCTCTATGAGACCACTGCTAGGTTTTTCCTCACCTTGGCCGAACACTCAGCTCCAGAATGGTCAGAACAAATCTGGGGTGACTTATTGGGAGAAACCTAGAGAGAGAGAGAAATCAAATCACTTCTTAGTGTTAACATGATGATCCCAGATAACAACCTTTCTGCCTCACCCTAACCCAAACTGATTACCACCCACCTCACACCACCATAGTAGGCTGACAAAGGTCCACTGAGGGTCTTTAAGGACTGTCATATCAGGTACTGAAAAGATGTGACTTACTGGAGATCCTATGCTTAATTCTTGAAATTAATATGCTATCCATTGGCCAGATTTTGAACTCTTCCTTTTCTTGTAATAGCAAGAAATCCAATATGATAACAAGACAAGACTTAGAGTAAGAGGCCATTAAGACAGCTTGTGTGCAGGCCTGCCCACCTAAGGTCAATCTTCAAGATCACACAATGTGGCAGGAGAGAAAAGCTGTCTTCTAACTGCCACGCATGGGTGTGTATGTGTGTTAACTAAGAGAAAATATTATTTACATGCAATCCCTGTCTATGTTCCCATTCTTCCCATAATTGCCACAGTCCCCTCAAAGCCAGTCCCATCTCCCCAAACCTCATACTTAGATGTCTTCACATCTCGCCCACCGATCACTCTCGCAATGACTTTCTTCCCAGCTTTCAGTGTGGTCATAGGAGAAGTGCCCACTGGGACATCATCTAGGATGCGGGAAGCATGGATACAGCCAACGAAGCCGTCATCTAGGGCCACAACAGCATGTGTGGCCTTCACAGACTTAATGGTCCCAGTGACTTTGTCCCCAATAGCCAGGCTATGCCTCTTCTTAGACTTCACAGTCAGGTCCTTCTCTTCCTCTTCTTCTTCTTCTTCCTCCTCCTCCTCTTCCTCCTCCTCCCTTTTGTCATCAACTGTCTCTGAATCCCTCTGAGCTGGCATCCTGGTCCTCTTAGAAGCTGGCCCTTCCACAGCCAAAATCAGACCGGTTACTCCTGGTTCTGTGGTCTTGAGGGTAAGGCAGACACCCTGCCCCACACGTAGCTTCTCAGAGTCAAAGTGGAAGGTATCATTGAGGTGAGAGATCAGAGAGAAAGCCACAAGGTGGCCAGTCTCCACCAAGGAGGCCACAGCAAAGGACTCTTCCAGATGCTGCACGATTCCCTGGTGTCTACTGCTTTTTCTCAGCTGGAAAAGGGAAAGTCATATTCAGTCTCCCCACACAGTGTGGTTACATATTCATGGACCCACGTGGCAGTGTATGAAGAAGCTCCCTGATACCCAGAAGACTGGGTTTTAAGCAACTAGTTTTCTCTCCAGACACGGCTTTCTTTCCCTGAACACTCAGTGCCCAGAATCCCCAGAAGCCCCTTGGATTGGTTCTTTTCTTTCAGACAAGGTTTTGCTATGTAATCCACAGTGGGCTAGAGCTCACAAGACTCCTGCCTCAGCCTCCCAAGTGCTGGGATTACAGTGGTATGCTAGCATGCCTGGCTTCGGCTGTTCTGAATTTAAATTCCTAGGTTCCGTCCTAGAACTTGGGGTTATTATGGTGAATCTGATGTGCAGCTTGGAGACCACCAGTGGGCTGCAGATGGATCCTACACTACTTGTTCCCCCACTGAGGCAAGAGACATTACTGATAGCTCTCCATGGACAGAGTGCTCTGTTCTGCTTGTCTCACAATCCCAGTGTGTTCAGGCTCTGCTGTGCCTGAGCTTTACTGGTACAGTGGGATGGGAGGGTACCACTAAAACAGAGAGCGGAATATATGGACGCTTCCTGTAATGCCAGCACCCTGGGACAACCACTGAGAGTTCTGGACCACTTGATCTCTAGGACAGCCTGGACTACACTGCGAGAAACTGTCTCCAAACAAAAACAACCAGCAACAAAAAAACGTTTGGGATACCGATCAAATGCAGACTGAACATGCCTAAGTGAAAAAGCTCAAGCCCGTGCTTTTGAGGTCACTGGTACAGGAGACTTCTGGAGTTTTACACCGCAGGCATTTCAGGTCTCAGGTCTTTTGAATTAGGAATACTCAACCAGTAATGTCTGTGTAAATATTCCAGAGTTCAAGAGTCTGAGGGTGGGCTGAAGAGATGGCTCTGCAGTTAAGAGCACTGACTGCTCTTCCAGAGGTTGTGGGTTCAATTCCCAGCGACTACATGGTAGCTCACAACCATCTGTAATGGGGTCTGGTGCCCTCTTCTGGTGTGTCTGTAGACAGTGACATTGTGCTCATATACATAAAATAAATCTTTAAAAAAAAAAACCAAACAGTCCAAGGTTGGCTAACTCACTGGTATACACTTGTAATTTCAGCACCCAGGGAAGGGAAGGCAGCCAGTGTCACAGAGGGAAAAATTCTAAAACAAAACCTGAAAATTTTGAATTACTTCCCATCCCATACATTTCATTTGGAATAAGCAATATACAGCCTGTACAACTTACCCAGAGAATAGTTCTACATATTTTGAGATTTCCCTTAAACCTGTCCTTCTTTTTAAGACAGGGTTTCTGTAGCTCGAGCTGCCCTGGACTTCGCTCTGAGGACCAGGTCAGTCAAGGGATCTGCTAGCCTCTGCTGGATTAAAGGAATACATCGCCATGCCCAGCTCTTACAGAGGAGTCAAGACAGAGTGTGGCTGTGCTGTCTGGACATGGATGCCTAGACCAGATTCATCTTTCAGTTTGTTTGTTTTTTTTTAAATTAGTTTACAACATTTTCAACATTTATTTCTAATAAAAATCTAAATTCTGCCTTCTCCTATTTTTTTAAAAAAAAAGTATTTGAGAGGCCAAGGCAGGACTGAGTTCAAAGCCAGCTTGTCTTGAAAAGCCAAAGAGTTAGGTCGAGGTTGGTGTGGGGTGCATGACATCATACATTTACCAACATTAGGCCCAGATAACAATTGGATGGAGCCAAACAGTCTGTGCCATGTGAGCCAGGCACCCATTTGCCAGGCTGTCTGGTTCTAAGCGCTAACCCTCCTGACCTGTATGTTCTACTCACTCACTACAGTACCTGATTGGCCCTAAAGATAGCTGGACCATAAAATCTGTCACCCGAACCAGCATGAAAATCTGTCCTACTAGCTACATAAGGCAAATATAAAACAGAAGAGGCCCTGGTCAGAAGCAGGCGCACAGTCACTCCAACGGTCAGTTCTCAGCAGTGAGAGCGGTGTGGAAGTGGAGACAGAGAGCTGCAAGGTGGAGGCTGGACATAGCTTACCTTCTTAGTTTTCCTATTCACCAAGTCCCGGTGAAGGGAAACATGGACCTCCAGCTTCAACAAGTCCACGTGTAGAACCACGACCTTCCTCTTCTGCCCAGGCTCTACCTCCTGCCCTGCAGAGACAAGCACAGCACCATCAGCCTTGTAGGACAGGGGAAGGGAAGGCAGCTCTCCAGGACCCCTCAGTGCAAAAGGCAAAGACAGAACATTTGCTACATCTACACGGCCCAGAGTTAGGGAAACCAAGGTGGTCTACCACACATAGCTAAGGCTAGGCTGGGCCTTAGTTTATACAATTTAATAACATAAAATCCCAACTTTACACTACTAAAATAAAGACTCTTCTGTCTTAGTTTCTTGATGCTGTAATCAAATACTCTGACAAAAGCAGCTCATGAGAGAAAGGTTAAATCCATCATGGTGGGGAAGTCAAGTCAGCAGGAACTTAAAACACTGATCAAATTGCACCCAGTCAAGAAGCAGAAAGCAAAGGATGCATGCTGCTGTCCAGCTCCCTTTCTTTACTTACATAGCCCGGGAGCACGGTCCATGCCATCCCATTGAAATTAACAAGCCAAGATCTCCCACTCCCTAGACACGCCCAGAGGCTGGCCCAGGTGATTCTAGGACCTGTTCAGCTGAGCACTGACACTGACCATCCATGAGATCCACACATAAACATTTACCCTGCTGTCAGTGGTCTTGATTTTCACCCACACTACTGAACTAACTCATCTGCTATACAATCTTGGAAATTCTGTGTCCAGCAGAGGGAGAAGCACAGGGTCTCATCAACCATCCTGATGAGAAAACTCACCTGCCCGGTGGTATCTGCTGGCTCTCAGGATCAAGTCAGGCACAGGGTCCCCACTGAACACAACTGAACCATCTTCCAACACCTCTTGTACCATGGCGTCAAGGACCATCCCTGGGGTCATGTCAGCCACTGTCTGGATCAATACAGAGTCTACCAAAGGCCCAAAGAAAACAAGGGATGAGTGAGGGACACTCTCAGCAACCCTTTCCTCTGGAGCAGAGAACACCCAAATCAGTGACACTGAAGGAGTGGGCTCACTGCATGTAAACTGTCCAGTGGCAGACTAGTCATGGTAGTGCATGCATTGAGTCACAGCACTTGGGAGGCACAGGCAATCAGATCTCTGTCAGTTTGAGGATGGCCTGGTCTATGCACAGTGAGTTCCAGCCAGCCAGAGCTACACAGTGAAACCTTGTCTCAACAAGATAAATGAAACACAGCACAAAACCAAAATCATTTAGTGTCAGGCCAGTGAGATGACCTGAGTTCAATCCCTGGGATCTATGTGGTGGAAGGAAACAACCAGTTTCCATTTACTGTTCTCTGACCTACACAGGCCTGCTATAGCATACTCACATTCTCTTGTATGCACACACAAATAAACAAAATTTAAAGAAGAAAGCAAACAGGTTAGTAAATCCACAGTGTAAAGCCAATGCCACAGAATGCAGAGAAATTCTGATTCTAGAATAACTGTGGTGGCAAGGGAGAGTTGGTAGCTGCTTGCCTAGAATGACTTTAAAAAACCAAAACCAAAACCAGGGCCTCCTATAGCCCAGACTGCATTAGAACGTGCATGTAGCTGAGGATGATCCTGAATCCCCGATCTTCCCATCTCCACTTCTTAGGTTTTAGGATTACAAGTGAGTACCACTACACCTAGTTTAGATAAGTCCTCTAGCACACAAACTATACCCCCAACCTTTTTATTTTGGAGGGTGGGAGCAAGGTCTCATGTAGCCCAGGATGGCCTCAAATTTGCTATGTAGCCAAGGATAACCTTGAACTCCTGATCCTTCTGCCTTCGCTTCCCCCCCCAAGCACTGGTATTATAGGTGTGTGCCATCCCATCTGGTTATGTGGTACTAGGGATGCTACCCAGGGTTTTGTAGACGCTAGTCAAGCATTCAGGCAGACCTTAATGCTTCACCTTAATCTGGGTAGTAAACGGGTATTCACTTCATAAATACATAATGCTCACTTTATGAACATTTCCCATTGAAAAAGCCTAGATGGGCATTATGGCTCAGGAGAGCACCTGCCTAGCATGCTTGATGGTCTAGTTTTTTGTGGTTCATGTCTAGTACCACAAAAAGAAAAAAGGAGGAACAGAAAACAAAGGGAGAAAAACCAAAGAAAAACAACCTTGCTAATGTGGTGTGCAAGCTGTAGCTTGTGGTGGGCTGTAGCCCAAGGTACTGGGGAGGCTCAGGCACAAGGGTCACTACTCAGACCCATGGGTTAGGAACAAACTGGCCACACAAAGACTTCATCCCTCGAACCGTGTCAGCTGTTTTAGATTACGGATAGCCCCACTCACCCTAACCACAGGTACAATGAAAGCACACACTGGCGGTGTACCGAGACCTTATCCTCTGCTTCCGCCTCTACTAAACATGCCCCACCTTGGTTGCTCATGAGGCTGCGAATGCCCTGCAGCTCTTCCAGGCACTGGCACAGGAGGAGGAAGCTGGTGCTGGCCGAATCCCCCAGACTGCAGTCTGACAGACGCAGAGACAGCAGCATCCTTTGCTTCGACTCATCCACATTGGTCACCTTAGCAACGACTGTCTGACCCTCCACAAAGTGTTCACTTGGAGTGGTTACGAACTTGTCACTCATGATCTGAATAGTAGGAAGAAAGTGGGGGAAAGTCACTGTCCATTAAGACAGGCTGGGCTACGGACAAAGAGGGCCTGCATAGCCTCCCCAGCTCTCTGAGCAGTTTTATTCCCCTTCCACAGAAATGAGAGGCCCTGGCTGTGCAATCTAGTGTTTATAGAGATGACCTCCATTTAGAAGGCACATTACTGGCAAACCAAAGGAGTGGAACATGTTGTTGTCTCAACACCCAGGGGCAACACTCTGTCCTTCCCCTTTTTTCTGGCAGGAGATACACTGAGAACGTCCCTTCCAAAAGTTTAGAGAACCAGGCCAGTGGAGAGTTTGTCTGTTTCTTGAGCTAAGTCTCACTAGGTAAACCAGGCTGGCCTCCTAAGAGCTGAGATCAGGAGTGTGCCAACACACCTAGCTGAGAGAGAATGTTTATGAGCAGTCTGGCAGGAGTTAGCCCCGTGCTGCTTGCTCAGTGTTGTCACACATTTGTCTATGTCCTCCAGGACTCAGTTTACTCAGCAGGCATGAGAGGCTCCACTAAAATATGTCTGGATCTTTTTCCATCTGAAAAGTTTACAATTCAGTGGCACAGAGGAGAGAAAATCCCAGGGATATACTGGTGTCTTCACACTTTAAAAACCCTAGGAGGCTCTAAAAACTACACTGGGCTATTCTGGAAAATTTACCCTGACCATGCTATAGACACAAGTTCAGTCCTTTTTACAATGGAACTGTCGCCCACTACTGCTGTGTGAGACAGAGCAGGCGGGAGGAGCACCCAGAGGCTGTGCTCACTCTTCCCCAGTGGCCTTCATGCCGTAAGTGCTTCCCCTTGACCTCCTTTAAGCATTAAAGTCTCCTGCTGCTTCTCAGCTCAAATGCCCTTGTGCACTTGTGCATAGAACTGAACTTACAGTTTTGGGGGACAGTCCACTAAGACCTGAGGGGAACTGGACAAACACTCCATAGTCCTTGATGCACTTCACAAAACCAATGAGCAGCATTCCAGGCTGGATTTCTGAGAGGTTTTTGGGGTCCTGGCCACCTTCTACTGTGGACACCAAAGCTGGCTTCCTGCAAAGAAGCTAGAGGAACCTTATTAAGGAATGTCCCAGAAGACAAACAAAAGGTCTTTTGTTCCATTTCTTCTTTCTGTTCTACTGACTTGGCGATTACCATGGGTCTCCAGACAGAGAACCACAGCAGGAGCAACACACTAGAGGTTGGAGAGGCCATGTTCCTAAGCATTACCTCAGTGCTGAGGTTGAAGCTCCAGTGTGGCCTTCTTCCAGAAGCTACTGATGCTAAGCCATGCTGCACAATTTTACTCCTTCCTGCTAACTTCCCCCTAGATCCCTGGAGGTCTGCTAACAAGACCAGTGCAAGACCACATCCAATGGTAAGGTTGGCCAGTGCAGCCCTCCACTGACTCTGTCTTGTCACCTGTGAGCCCTGCTACCCTAAGCGTTTCAGTCCTAAAGTTAGGAAGAAAAGGTAGTGCTGGCCTAAAACCCACCCACAGGCAGCATCAAGGGAACAGTTCTGAGCCTTAGACCTGTAACACAGAGGACCTTTCTGGGCAACTGTCACCCAGCCCCTGGCAGTACTTCTTGTACTTGTTGTGCCTTCCAGGGCCAGACCATCAACGTGGTCTTATGAAAGCATTTTTTTAAGCTCAAATAGTTGGATTTTTTTCCCTCCTAGTTCTAGTCTAGAATTTCCCATCCAAGTGCCCATGGCTTCCCCAACCCCAGATACCAGTCAAGGATACAATATGTCTCTCACTCTGGCTCAGACACAGAACTCGGTGAAGGGTATCACCTGTCTGGAGCCAGTGATGCAACAGTGGGCCATTGGCAACATGGTCAGACAAATGAGGTGTGGGGAGGAAAGCAGGGATGTTGTGAGGCAGGATGGTCACCTCCAGCCCATTTTTGGTCTTCTCCAGAACCTTCACATCCACCAACTGCCGGAATCAGAAAGGTAAAAACTAGCAACCTTCCTGAGCAAAGAGCTCAGAGGTATGGGATCAGGCCACCAGAAAGCTAACAGCAAAGGCACTTCCCTCTAGACCCCACATCTCCACCCACATCCCACACCAGGACTCCTCTGGAGTTCCCCTTGCCAGGTTCTTTGCTGATTCCTGGAGGAAAAAAGCAACTGCAGGCTGGCCTTAGCAATAAGCGAGGAGATTGGCAAATCCGTGCCATAACAGTTTGCTCTCATGCCAGCTTCCGTTTGCTAAGGCAGGCAGGAAAGAGGGCCCAGGAGTTCAGAACCACCCCTTTTCTTCCACAGGTTCTAGTACTTCTGCAGTAGCACTGTCACTGTGAGACACTGTCACTGTGAGACACTGTCACCTGTCCAGGTACCTGCCCAATGTTCACGGCTCTTCCTTTCTTCTGACTGTTCTCAACACTCTCATCCTTTGGCTCCGAATCACTCAACAGTTTGAAGGACAGAAGCATCCTCTCTCTGGAAGGCTCACAGCTCAGTACTGCCACCTTTACCACCTGGTGAGAAATCACATGTGTCTAGCATCTCCTGAAGCAGCAAGCAGGCCTTCAGAACCTGGAGCAAAGTACCCTCCATGAGCTCCGCAGGGGCCTGGGAGATCCACCAGGGCCTTAGGTCAGATCAAAGGCAGGGAAAAGATGATGTATACAGAGGCCATATTAAACGTTCTTCTATAATCAAGACATAACTAACTTCTGGTTATAAGCTTAAAGTTTTAAGAAGCTCTTTTCAAGAGAAATAAACACAAACTCACTAGACCAGCACTACTTCTCTGGTGTGGGCTTCGGTCCATTGGATTCCAGTGAGTACTTCTGGGTTATCACCCACCCTCGTTTTACTGGCTCAGGCCCACTTTATTTGTGCTCCCTCCTTTTCCTCTTAAAAGCAGCTATATGCTTACTGCTCTTTTAAAGCTGTGCTCAGAGAGTCACTAACGGTAGGAGGCCTGTGCAGGGAAGGGTTACCTGGCCAGTGTAAAAGACCTTCTCTGGGTCAGGGATATGCTGGGCACTAAGTTCATGCTTAGGCACTAGCCCCTGCACATCCTTGTAGAACTTTACAATGCAGCCATAGTCCTTGACCCTTATGATAACACCATGCGTCTGTAGGCCAGGCTTGGCATCCTCATAGCAGGTAATGGCAGGTAGCTTGGATGTGACAAGGGTTTTCTTCAGGGTCATTATTAGCTTCTTGGCTTCTGGCTCACAGAGCAAAACCTAAGGAAAAGATAGAGGCTATCACCAAGTCATTTGTTAGGAAGACAGTCACTGACTGGTCTGCTACCCCATGAACCCAAAAGCCATTCTCCAAAAGGTCATTCTCCAAAGACCAACTACCTTTTACCTCTAGTAAGCACAGCTGTAAATCTTTTCTGTTTCCTGCAGGATGGCCATCTAAAGCACAGAAATCTTTCTCTTCAACAGCACCTAGCCTGGAGTTTTGGAAATGTACAGTAGCACACCTCATGCCTGGTGGGTCACCTTGGCATATTGTTAGTGCTATGTATTAATTATAATCTAAGACTGAACAATCCATTACCTATTTCTAGTTCCTCAACCTCACTACACAGAAAATTGCACCAATGTGCAATTATGGGCCTTTATGAGTCAATAATAATGAAGTATAGTAAACGTAAGAAAACCCAGCTCTAGCCAGTGGTATGTTTAAATGAAGCATCATGCTTAGCACACAGGAGGCACTGAGTTCAACTATCAGTACCAGGACAAAACAGAAGCAGGGAGTCCCACTGCCTGAACCCTCCAGGCCCTATGCTGGGCCCTTGGAGACTATCACACAACAAGGTTCTCCAGGGATTCAAGTATCTGTTGGAAACCTCTCATGGTTTTGTGGCATAACCTGGGCCGTTGTTTTTTGGTTTTGTTTTTCAATTAAGTTAATTTATTGTATGTATTAAAGGGCATATATGTGCCATGGTACTTGTGTTTGTTTGTATATAGGAGAGTGGGGGGCATGTATGTTTGGGGGCAGGAGGAAGGTGTGCAGGCACCATGATGAATGTGAGCACAGGTCAGAGAGTGGTTCTCTTCCTTCACCGTGAGGAACCTGGGAACCCGACTTAGGCTACAGCAAGCACTTTTGCCCACCGAGCTACCTCCCAGTGTCTGAGATACTTTTTAAATAAGATTTTGATTGGCGTGTGTTTTATACACAATAGGTTTTGCTGCTACAACATTTTATGGCTGCCTCTGAATCTGACATGTCCCCGCTCTTCCCAACTTCCCAACCTTGTCCACTGTTTCTAGTTTAAGCTCCACCTTGGTCCAGAAGGTATTATTAGCACAGGGGCTAAATCTGAAAGCTGGTACTGCCAGTTACTAGCTGAAGGGCTCTACAGATACTTGGCTTTTTCTTACCCTGGGAAACAAGAACAATATAGTTACTCTGTAGAGAGATTTGAAGACATAAAACATACAGTGTATGGTAGTGGCTACTGGTATACGATTCTGTAGCTGAGTCTCACCCTTCCCCCTTTGGCTCTGAGCTCTGGCGATAGCATAGAGCCGGTACCAACCCACGTGGCCAAAGGTCACATACCTAGCCTGCTCATTTTTCCTGTATGGATATTTTAACTTAAAACTCTACTACACAAGCTAGGCCTCACTCTTCTCTTCCAAATGCTAGGTAAAGTACAGGATACTCCTCAGAGGTTATACACTCATTCACAGAAAAAGGTAGGAACTTCAGTTGAGAACCCCTCTCTCCCCAAAACCCCAACATGGACTCCACCAGGGGCTCACCCTGCACTTGACCTCATCCCCTGTGTTGTACTTCTTCTCTGGGTTCTTCATCACGATGTCAGCCAGGTGCATGGAGGGTACCAGGCCTTTAATTTGCTCACCCACCTTCACCAGTATCCCAAATGGTTTTATGGCCAGCACTGTGCCCTATGGAGTCCAAAGAAAAGACATATGATACTAGAAGAACAATATTTTCTCTTACTAGAGTTGTCCTGTCTGTTTCCATGCCCTCCTTCACGATCTCACAAGGGTAAGCCACTCCGTGCCACCAACCCAAACTTATCTAGGCTTATGTATAAAGCCTTTTATGCTTTCTGCCTAAGCATGTACTCCCTGTCCACTAAGAAGGAACACTCTCTAGAAGGGACTATATCTCTCAAGGCTCCACCTAAAAAGGAGCTGCTCAATTACTGCTACCTGCGGGAGGAGCGGTAACTGGACCTGTTTCTAACATCACATAACTAACCTTCAATTTGCTCTTACACCTGCCACCAAATCCTAAACCCCAGGACACTGTCTCTGTTGGGTGGGGCTAGTAAGACTTTACTTTAAAATTAACTTAAGTCACCCAAGGGAAGAACAGAGATTTCAGTTTTTAGCTAGCGGGAACATGTCTTCACATGAATTAACAAGAGAACTAGTGAGAGGACAGCTAACGTAAATAAAAGGACCCATGGACTGCTTCAGTTCTTACCTTTACTACTGTCCCTGTTTTGATGTCATGATATCTAAGAAATGGAGCTGCAATAATTGATCTAGAACAAAAGAAAAATATATGATTACAAAGTCTAACAAAGGGGTTGCCTAAAATCCGGGACCTCCACAATCATGCCACCAAGAAAGGAAACTTTCATCCAGCAAGACCAGGGGAAAGAAGAAACACATTTACACGTGTGCTAACACTTACTTCCGCAGAGAGAGCAAGGCCAGCTCATCCATTTGGCTGTAGTCAATGATTCTACACTTGTGAGTGCTCCCCAGTTTGAAGGCCTCAGCATTGAACATTTTCTTAGAATCAGAGAGATGGCTGAGCTACGGAATATCAAATGAGTGAAGTTAAGTCAGAAACATAGCTCTGCAGAGTTCAAAACACACTGAGATAATGCAGTCATCATCTACTATAAAAATAGTACTTTGTGAGATGGAGAGATGGCTCAGTGGTTAAAAGCACTGGCTGCACTTTTAGATGAGCCAGGTTTAAGTCCCAGCACCACATGGTGGCTTATGACTCTAACTCTAGTCTCAGTAGGTCAATAGATGGACATGTAAGCAAAATATCCACACATATAAAACTTAAACCCTTTATTAACACAGAATCATATGAAGAAGCCCAGAGCATGAGTCAATAGACCACACTCATATGCCAAGTCTTACTGGATACACATAGCCTGTGGCTGCTTTCGTGCATCATGGCTGAGTTGCTGGCAGATGACATAACCTAACGCACTCTCCATCTAGCCCCTTAACAAGAGCTTTGCTCGCTGTCCTGGCTGGTTCTGTGTCAACTTGACACAAGCTGGAGTTATCACAGAGGAAGGAGCCTCCCTTGAGGAAATGCCTCCATGAGATCCAGCTGTAAGGCATTTTCTCCATTAGTGATCAAGGGAGGAGGGCCTCTTGTGTGTGGTGCCATCCCTAGGCTGGTAGTCTTGGGTTCTATAAGAAAGCCAACTGAGCAGGCCAGGGGAAGCAAGCCAGCCAGTAAGCAGCATTCCTCCATGGCCTCTGCATCAGCTCCTTCTCCTTGACCTGCTTGGGTTCCAGTCCTGACTTCCATTAGTGATGAACAGCAGCATGGAAGTGTAAGCTCAATAAACCCTTTCCTCCCCAACTTGCTTCTTGGTCATGTTTGTGCAGGAATAGAAACCCTGACTAAGACAATCGTACTGGAGGGACCGCTGACTAGGAAAGTGTGTGTGTGCTGCTCTTGCACAAGACCTGGGTTCAGTCCCCAGCACCCATGATGGGTGGCTCACAACCTCCTGAAATTCTAGTTGCAAAGGATCTGACATACTGCTCTAGTCTCCATGGGCACTGTACTCAAATGTACAAACCCACATATATACAGTAATTTAAAAAATTAAAATCTTAACAATAACTACAAGAAGGCTTTGCTGAGCCTTGGTCTGGATTCTATTTTATTCCTATCCTTTCTTCCCACTGGCCAGGTATCACACATGGCACGCAGCTGCTAAGCATTCTGAAACAACAAACAGGCGTTGTTCTGACTTTGTGAACAGCCTTTCACATGGGAGGCTATCTAAGAATAAGAAATTATTATCAAGGGATGAAGGAAGTAGAAAAGAACCCATCTTCCCTAAAGTCCTTCCAGTGATGAGATCCTTGACCAAAGAAGCCTCCTTACCCGAGCATAGGCCAATACCCCATCCTTCAGCCTGAAGATGACCCCAGCCTTCTTGAAAAAACCCTGAACAGGAACATTATCCAGCACAGCCCCTAGATGCTGGTAAGAGATGCGGGTGAGTGGACGCCCAGGATGCAGGAAGATGGGACGAAGGCTCAGTCGCACAACTCTGGTCCGAGGATGGATGCAGAGGATGCAGGCTTTTACCTGGACAAAAGAGCAAAACACGCAGATGAGCAGGAGGTGTCCACATAATACAACAGAGAGCAGACCTTCAGGGTGTTATCCAGGTTACTACTAAAATCTTGGAACCAATGTCAGCCGTGTAATCAAACTGTGGAAAAGTCAAGCGAATGTCCCAGAGGGACTGACTGCAGACTAAGTGTCTGTCAACATACCTTGAATACCCATCTGACCAATGAGGTTAAAACACACAGATTGTGTCAACTCTTCACACAGATATGACTACCATCAAACAGCACCAGAAAGTTCACTATGACATTAACAGTGTTGGCCCAGATCAGGAGAACGTCTATTTTCTCTTAAAACATTTTTCTCTATAAGATACATTAAGTATGTATGTATGTATTATTTTAAAAGTGAAATGGAATCATTTAAGAATTTAAAAATTCTAAATAACATGCATTTTAAAGTACTCATTTCATTGTAGAAATTTTAACATAATTAGGTATCTGTACACAATCCACCAGGGTTACTACTAAATGCAACTATAAAACCAGTGTTTTAATCAAGTAGACCTTTATTTTGTATTTTTTAGACGTCAGATCTAAGCTGGGTGAGGTAGCTTATGCCTGTACTGCCAGCACTCTGGATGGAGAAACAGGAGGGTCAGAAATCCAAGGACATACTCAGTTACACAGTAAGTCAGAGGCTAGCCTGGGCTATAAGAGACCCTGTACAACAGACAAACAGAGCCAGCAATGTGGTTCAGTGGATATCAGTGGGTAAAGGCAAGGTGGCTCAGTAGAAACAATGGTGAACAGCATCTGTCTCCAAGCCTGACAACCTGAATCTGACCCTCAAGAGCTACATGGTGGAAAGAGAGCTGGGTCCCACCGAGCTGTCCTCGGACCTCTACACATGTGCTGTGCATACTTACTTCTCTTCCCCAACAAACAAGTAAAATGCAATAGAAAAATCTACCCTACTTACAGAATCACAGAGGAAAAGGGGGGAGGGGTAGGTCTGGAGAGTTGGTTCATCTGTTAAGGACGTGGGCTGCGTTTGCAAAGGACCTAAGATCAGTTCCTAGCTCAAAAGCCCTGTAACTCCAGCTTTAGGCAACCCAACCCACACACATAATTAAAAACAAATCGTTTTTAAAAATGGAATATTGGGGTGGTGAGTGCTGGAAAACCAAAACAAGAGTTTCAACAATGCCAGATAAGTACTCTAACATGAGTTATAGGCAGCCGTCATAGACCTCAGGGTAAGGGATGAGGAGTATGTGAGGTGTTGGGGGGTTGGGGTAAGTGATGTGTGTGCACGCATGAGCGAGTTCTGACTATCCTGACCTTGGCCAGGCTGAGACCTCAGACCTAAGCTGATTGTCCTGCCTCCATCTCCTGAGTGCTACAACACAGGATGAGGCACTGTACCCGGCCTCATAAACTCTTTTCAACCACATTTTTCTACTTGAAAAAACTGTTCTCCTGTACTAACAATTCATCCTTTAAAGTAAAAGCTAAAAGCTGCCTTCTGTGGCTGTTCCTTCTCTCATCTCAGTCCAGCCACTGGCCATTTCTTGCTCCTTCCAAAGCACCTTTCAGCCTCTCCCTTATCTCACTGAGAACTCCACACATGCAGCCCTCAGACCTCCCCTGATTAGACACCAACAGCTGACCAAGACAGCTAGGAACCAAGAAAAGCCAGCTGGAATGTTTCTTACTGTTTGCTTTGAAGAATATGATCCCATTTTCTTGGGCTCCAGATGCATGAAGTCAACCAGGCCCGTGAAGAATGTAAGGAAATTTAGCTGGAGTCCAAACTGAGTTACCTAGAAGTAAACATAACAAGTTATCTAAAGAATTCTATGGAGAGGCCTGAAATGCGAGAGAGAATTCATAACAAACATTGGATTCCACAATTATGCATGTCTCCTCCCATAGCTAGCCTTATCAATATGAATCATTTAATTTTATTAAAAAGCAAAGAGTCTTTGAATAGACATTTCTCCAAAAGCTACACAAACAGCCAGTGTGTAGTACCTCACTGGGAAGACGGGAGAAAGTCACTTACTGTTGGGAAAACACCTAATCAAACTCACCAGGAGATACCACTCACACACACTGGGAGGATGCTTCCCAGGGGGACAAACAAGTGTGTGACAAGGGTGTGTTCATCCCTAACACCCAAATAAGAGACAGAAAGACCATCAATGACTAGGACCAGGCGTGGGAGCACAGGCCTTTAATTTCAGCATTCTGAAGGCTGAGGCAGGTAGATCTTGGAGGTCAAGGCCAGGGGGTTCTACATTGTGAGTTCTAGGACAGTCAGGAATGTACCTCACCTCAAAAAACTGAAGCAAGAAAAAGAAGAAAGGAAGGACAGACCATGACTATAAAGCCAATCCCAGAGACGCTAAGATAAGAGGATCGAGACTTTGAGGCTAGCTTGATCTATACAGTGAGATCCTGTGTCAGACATACAAATTACAAATAACAACATATGTGTTCATATATTAGTATACATAAGCATATTAATATCCTTAACTTTCCTAAAAGTCTGCTACCAAGCTTGACAACCTTAGTTTGATCCTTGGAAGCTATATGATTGAAGAAGAAAACTGAATCCCACAAACTGGCCTCTGACTTCCACACGGGCACCATGATATGTGTGCTTACACACACTCTCTCTCAGTGTGATTTTAAAAAGAAATTTTTTTTAGATTAACTTAGTTTATGTGTTGGAGTGCTTTGACTATAGTACATGCACATGTGCATGTCTGGTGGCTGTGGAGGTCAGGAAAGGGAATCAGATCCCCTGGAACTGGAGTTACAAATGGCTCTAAGGAATCACATGGGTGCTAGGAACAGAACCCAGGTCATTAGCAATAGCAACAAGCAAGCATTCTTAACTGCTGAGCCACCTCTCTAGCCCCGTAAATATAATTTAATTGTATTTAAAAAAAGAAAGAAAGAAATTTGGTATAATGATAGCTTACCTAGGACATAGTGGCACATGCCTTTTATCTCAGCACTTGGAAGAGAAAGGCAGAAAGATCTGAGTTTGAGGCCAGCCTGGTATCTAAATAGTAAGTTCCAGACCTGCCAGAACTATGTGATCTAAAATAAACAAACAAATACAATAATTTTGTCCAAAGTACTGTTATATCAACAATGGCAACATTCCAAGTGCTCAGTGACCAGAAAGATCTACTGGATACCCTCTGACAGTAGCTTTATTAGGCTGCATATTAATATGTTGGTAAAAATTACATTTTACAGGGGCTTACATAGGTCAGTGGCTAAGAGTGCGCACCTCTCTTCCAAGGACCAGAACGTGGTTTCCAGAGCCCACACCAGGCAGCTCTAAGCCACCCGTAACTTGAGCTCTAGGAAAACCCAGTGGCTCTGCTGTCTACAAGCACTGGACAAACACGGACACCCACACCCCAAACACGGACACCCACACCCCAAACACATACTTGCAAATAAAATAAATTGCTTTGTTAGTTTGTTTTTTGGGACAGTGTTTCTCTGTGTAGCCTCTGGCCTCTCTGTAGACCAGGCTGGTCTCAAACTCAGAGATCTGCCTGCCTCTACCTCCTGAGTGCTGGGATTAACTACCTGTCAAATAAATCTTCTTTTATTGTTTTCAAAACATTAGTAACAACCAACAGCTTACCTTCTGCACCTGGGCTTTGACCACCAACCCTGGCAGTAAGTTATTCAGGTTCCAGCTTTGCTCCTCAGTTGCAAAGGCAGCAGAAACCTCTGAGGGCTCTATAGAGAGACCCACAACTCCTCCATTGCTTTTCACCTCTTCAACCAGACAGGTCAGGTACTGGCCGACTTTGAACTTAGCACCTGCAAGGCCAGTCCAGCACCCAAAAGGAAATTATACTTTATGAGAAGGGTCCTTAACCAAGCAAACCTGGACAGAACCATAGCCCACCTACCCAATGAGCATCTGATACTCATAAGCCAGGAGAACGTTAACCTAACTGATCTAGAATTCAACTATCTCAAAAAATATGAATAAATAAGCCAGCAGTCATAGTTTCTGGGAGCCCAAGTTCAGTCAAATTTCTGAAATGAAAACTGAAGCCAGACCACACAGAAACTTTGTCACTCTCTGGCCCTTCACGCATCTTCTTTTCTATCAGCTGGCATTAATTACGGATTTCCCCAAAGCCAACCAGCCTTCAGGGTCCCCAGTCTGTCTTGCTACTAATCAAAGTGGCATTGAAACATAAACATTTACATATAATCCCACATGCTTGAGCTCACTCCCATGCGCCAGCCACTCTCTGCTCCACCTCACCTTTGTTCTTCTGTCGAATGTATTCTTGTGCCTTCTGAAGTGACAGAAAAGCTCTGGTCCCACCAACACCGATGTCCACTAGGTAGCCATGGTCTTCCAGGCTTGACACTGTGCCTGTCAGCAGCTGGGGGAAGGGAAAACATTTCCAGAAGTTTCAGGTCAAAGGTAAGCAGGGCACCCACAAATTTCACTACCATTCAAACAGAAATGTTATAAACATACTGCTCACTAATCACGACACTCAACCCTGTAACCATAGCTCCCTACCGGAGAAAAGAGAAGACATCAGCTTTCTCGTAGAGTTTAAAAGGTTTTCTTTCCGGAAAGTGAGCAGTGTTATATACAGGTCAAGTATGAAGTGACACATAGATACTTTTGTATTATACAAAGAGCAATGGGTTTCATGGCTCCACAGGTCAAGCCCTGAGACCCAGGAGAATCGGAACAATCCTCTCAGCTTCCATTCTTGTCCATTTCAGGACAAGCCGTGCAGCTTTGACATCAGCTGCTCCCTGTAAAGTCACTGAGATCTCAAAAGGAGAAGGGAGGCTTCTACTGCCTGAAGCAGTTTGCTGTGAGAACTGCACCAGACACAGTGACTAAAAGCACTGTCATGGAGCAAGCTCCTGACACTTGTCAACTTGCTGCAATGTGCTTCACTTTTACTCTCTGTAGTGAACTAAAGCCTAAGGCCTTCCCCAAGCCCCACTGCTTCTAAGCAAAACCCTCAGGATCCATCTGACCCTCAGTCCCCAACCACTCGAGTGCAGCTCCCTCTGTCATACCTAGTGGATTTGGAGGCTCTAGCCTAGAATAAGTCTACTGCAATCTCCAGGGTTGGAGGCAGCTGGTAAGCTGAGTGCTCTGGCCCCCTGCTCCTGCATTGATTGACACTTCACAGAGCAAGGTTCTGGAAAGACTTACTCTGTGAGAACTGGTGAGTGAACAGCAGGATTTCACCATCTCCAAGCTGCCTGTGAATGCTTGACTGTGCTACTGAAGAAACAGACTTTCCCTTCCTCCTCCCACTGTAAGAAAATGAGCTTCAAGCCCTCCGTGTTCATTAAGTACCTAACAGACCACTGCTCCAGACCTCTTTCCTAAACAGCTATTAAGCAGAATGAAAAAGGTGGCTCAGACCACACCCTCAGCAGACAGGACACAACATACTCCTCTTCCCTGAGGCATCCAGATACATACCATGCCAGGCCTCAGGGCCTCAGCACTCAGCACTTTGTTGACACGTTTGGGGTTCACAGAAAGCTTGACGCTCTTCCTGCCACTGTCTGTAACATCCAGGCTGCTCACCACACACCTCACCAACATTCCAGGTGAGAAAAGCTCAGGTAAGCGAAGTAGGTCCTGCAGAACCGTAATGAGAGAGATCTGATGCATACATTTCCTCTAAACCAAGAATCCACTGCTCAGCTTCTCGTGTTCAAACCCCAAAGAACCCAGAAGGCAGATAGACTGGGTAAGCTTATTCGAGAGGAAGCATCTACAGTTCTGTCAAAATCCTGAGTTTAGGCATATTCCATAAAACAGGTAGATGTCAATGACTGATCAAGAGTTGTTTGTATTTACTGTGTCTATTTCATCTCCTTTTTAGCCTCCTATGAAATTCTTCCTCTTCCTCTCAGTTTCCTTTACCTGCTAAAATAGTAAGCTCCATAACACTGTCTCTGTAGTCCTCTTTTTTTTTTGGTTTTTTGAGACAAGAGTTTCTCTGTGTAGCCCTGGCTGTCCTAGAACTCACTCTGTAGACCAGGCTGGTCTCGAACTCAGAAATCCGCCTGCCTCTGCCTCCTGAGTGCTGGGATTAAAGGCGTGCGCCACCACTGCCTGGCTCTGTAGTCCTCTCATATGACATTTATTGGTACTGTGGACTGCACTCAAGGCCTCACACATGCTATATAAACACACCTTATAACCCTGAGTTAGGCTTTCCTTTCTATCCCACTGGCCCCTCCTGCTGCTTCTAACATCAACTCTGCAATTCAGCATTTACTCTAGACTCAGTCTTTCAGGCTCTTCCCATTCTAAACTGATCCCTGTAAGCAGCTTCTTCCCTTTCACAGCTTTATCTCCATCTACACAAGTGCCACACACTCATTCCCAACCAAGACTTCCTCAGACTCAGTAATCACCTGTCCCTGGATATCTCAAGTGTACCTCAAATTCAACATTGCAGCCTAAGAATAACCATCTCTCCCATCAAACCATACACAGTGGAAACCTTACAACTGGCCCCCAGTCCCTCTCTGCCTCACTATCCATGTCACTTATCATCAGGCAATGGCTTTACCTCCTCAATCCTTGACAAATCCTGGCCCTGAGCTGCCATGATCTCAGTGCCTAGGTTAACAGCAGTAGCCTCCTAACTCATCTAGGCAGCTGCTCGTGCCATTTTAGTTTATTTGCTTTGCTGTCTATATGTCATCCACTCCGGTGAGAGCATTCCATACAGCACCCAGAGCTACGTACAACCTGGCTCTACACAGCACCTAGAGCTACGTACAACCTGGCTCTACACAGCACCTAGAGCTACGTACAACCTGGCTTCTACACAGCATCTAGAGCTACGTACAACCTGGCTCTACACAGCACCTAGAGCTACGTACAACCTGGCTCTACACAGCACCTAAAGCTACGTACAACCTGGCTCTACACAGCACCTAGAGCTACGTACAACCTGGCTCTACACAGCACCTAGAGCTACGTACAACCTGGCTTCTATACAGCATCTAAAGCTACATATAACCTAGCTCGACACAGCATCTAGAGCTATGTACAACCTGGCTCTACACAGCACCTAAAGCTACGTACAACCTGGCTCTACACAGCATCTAGAGCTACGTACAACCTGGCTCTACACAGCTTCCTCCTACATTGCTCTTCCTCTCGCTCTTCCCATGCTAGCAACACTGCCTTCTCTGCTACAGCCTGACCTGCTTCATCTTCCTTTCTGTATTTGGGAAACATTCATCCTGCAGATGTCAGCTAAAACGATCCTTCCTTATGGAGGTGTTCTAGGTTCCCTAGACTGAATCAAAACTCCCCGTATTGTTTAAGAAGTACACCCCTTGGGCCAGCACAATGGTCCAGCAGGTAAAGATGCTTGCTGAATAATTCAGCCTGAGGATATGTGTTGGCTCCCAGGAACTCACATGGTGGAAGGAGAGATCTGAATCTCAAAAGCTGTCCATACGAGCTCCACATGTATGCTGTGGTACGAGCACACTCACACAAAATACATTGAAAAGATTGAAAAAACAATGTGCTCATGGTACATGCGTTTTCCTTTCTTGGCGTCTGGCAAAGAGTCTACATCTGTCTGTGTCTATTCTAACTCCAGAACCAGCTTCATTCTGACAGCCCTTACCTCCAGAGGTTCTTCTTGTGCCACCTGCTCGTTCAGCTTCTGCGTGTAGGCGTCAGAGATTTCAGTCACTTGCACAAACCCTTGGAGGCCATTGGGAAGACTGACTACCAGCTCCAGCTCATTCACTTCTTTCACACAACCCAAAAGCCGCATCCCCTCACATAGGGACTAGAAAGGAAACCATACACAGTTAGGTAGACAGCCAAGATGGGAGTCAGGAGGACTGTGGCGTTCTGGTCCCAACACAGATGTTAAAGGAATTCTATTTAAAAAGGAAAACTTATGCATGTGCATACATCCAGGTGCATCAGCCATCTGGCAGATGCCATGAAGGATCTTGATGAGAAACAGCATACCAGGCTGGGCTGCTTGAGGAGGTTTCACCTTTATTGTATCCTAGCAACCCTCACGTAACATCTGGAAGACAGCATAATGAATCTACGGGCCACTGAACAACGACACAGCTCCTTGAGATCCCAAACATGGGAAAAAATGGGCTTTCTCTTGTCAGTACTTTGATCTCAAATTTTTACATGAAATCTCTAGTTTTCTAAAGTGCCACCAAGTTAAATAAATTTTTAAAAATATCACATTAGAAAACAAAATATCTCTGCAGGCAAATGACTTTTTTTGTTTTGTTTTGTTTTTCGAGAGATAGGGTTTCTCTGTATAGCCCTGGCTGTCCTGGAACTCACTCTGTAGACCAGGCTGGCCTCGAACTCAGAAATCCACCTGTCTCTGCCTCCCAAGTGCTGGGATTAAAGGTGTGCGCCACACTGCCCGGCAAGGCAAATGATTCTTTACTGTCAGAATAATTTGGCTATTTTTCTATTTTAAAATGAACATATACTGGGGGGGGGGGGGACAAAATATAAAAATTTAAGAAGCATAAAACCACACCATTTATCTGAGATCATTTTACATCTACAAAATGAATGAGTAGAGGCCATGTATATGGTGGGCATACCTTTAATCCCAGCACTCATGAGGCAGAAGCAGGAAGATCTTTTAGTTCAAGGCCAGTCTGGTCTACAAGGTGAACTGGAGACTAACCAAGGATTACATACTAAGACCCCGCCCCCAAACCAACCAAAAATAAATAATCAGTGGGTAGGATTAGAATTACTGCTAAAATTACTGTCAGTTCTAACTTCTCCTAAAACACAAGCAAAACCACACTTATCTTTAGCCATTCCCATGGTTTGCTTTGTTTATTGAGACAGTCTTATGTATCTCAGACTAGTCTGGAATTCATGGATGACCTTAAGCTTCTGATCCTGCTAACACCAGCCCCTAAGTGCTAGAACTGCAGGCATGCACCACCACTTCTGGTTTATGTGATGCTGAGGCTCAGACTTGGGCAGTCAGAGGGTTGGGGTAGAGGAAAAAAGGAGACAGGATGGCAGCACACACCTGTAATCCTTGTACTTGGAAGGTGGAGGTCCTGGGCTATATAGAGAGCCTGGGCAGCATAGGATCTTACCTCAAAAAAACTCCAAACAGGAGTGGGGCTGGAGCTAGCGGGGCTGGAGTGAGAAGGAAACAAAACAAAACAAAACAACAACAAAACCCTAAACAGAAAAAAAGACGCCAGGCACTGGCAATCAAATGAAACAAAGCTCATTTCTCATTATTTGCACAAACCTCTATAGACACACACAGGAAACATTAATTGTGTGTATGTATATACATGCAATGGAAGAAAAAGAGGGAAGAATACATACAAACTTAAGTAATATATTAAAAGAAAAGCAAATGTTAACGAACCTCAAGACTAAGGATTTCAAACTTCTCTTTCACAGATTTGCTGGATTTTTTCTTTTCAATTTTCATTTTTTTGGTTTTTGCTGGCTGTTTCTGGTTCTTTTTCCTTTTAATGGAACCTTCTTCTGTGGAAATCTAAAGGGGGAAAAAGATCCATAAAGACGCAAAAGGATGAGAAGCAGAACTCTTAGCCATTATCCCACATTTAGGGTCGCGTTATCTTTCCCTGTTATTCTAAGCTCTCCCAAGCCACTCCCCTATCTTTTCACGTCTGCTGCACTCCCAAGCCTAGCATCCAGGTACCAATGTTCCCCTTGCCCATGACCTGAGGAGCCTCCTTCAGCTTCCTATGTTCTTCCTCTGTTGAGCAGGGTGGTCACCAGGGCTCCCCAGCTGAGAAGCCATGTGTCACGGCGCACAGAAGTCATGTAAAACGCCAAAGCTCTTCCACAGGCAGCTTTGTGGTTTCAACTAAATATACTGCTTCCCTGAGCCTCAGTTCCTCTGCATGGAACCATGACTTCTACTCTAAAATACACATGAAGAGATTCTGTAATGCCTAGGCTACACACCCAAGTGGCAGTTTCCTTCTCTCTAGCATCTAGACCACAAACTAATCTATGAGGATGTGTTTCAATACAGACTCTATTTACTAGGACTCCCTTTAAATAAATGCACAATTATTAGGACTGGAGCAATGGAACTCAGGAGTAAAGTACTTGCCCAACAAGCAAACCGTCCTAGGTTTGATCCCCAGCACCAAAAACAAAGCAAAATTCAATACCAAGCACCCCTTTCTCCCATCCTTAATCAAGTGGTACAGACTCCCTAAGGACAAATTACAATAGCACTTCAACATCAAATACTTAATGTCATGCTTCAAAAAAAGCCTGAGATGACAGAGCCTCTTTAACAAGTCCAATTTAGAAGTGACATCAAAGAGAAATAAACTGGAAAAGAACTGCTGTGAATGAGGCTCAGTTTTCCCAGAGATGCTACAAAGTTTCTGGTCTTGCCAAAGCAGCACACCACTTACATCAAATAAGTTGTCCTGTTCAACCACCTGCTGGGAAGATTTCTCTGATTTGTGGGTTTTCCGTGTTCCCCCTCGGGGGAAGCTTTCTTCCAGGTTGGCCATGTTTGGGTCTCCTGAAGCTAATGCAAAGAAAGATAATGGCGGGCTGTAGTATCTATGGCAGACTTCATAGAGCACATGATTAATGGGCAAGAGAACCTTCTAGCAAAGAACAAGATTTAAGGGTATGATTAAATAGTTGATATGCTGCTGAGCGGTGGTGGCACACACCTTTAATCCCAGCACTAGGGTGACAGCGGCCAATAGATCTCTGAGTTCGAGGCCAGCCTGGTCTATACAATGAGTTCCAAGACAGCTAGGGATGCATAGAGAAACCCTGCCTTAAAAAACAAAAAAAAAAACAAAAACAAAAACCAAACAAACAAAAAGACATGTCAGGCTCCTATTAACCCATTTTTTCATCTTTCTAACATTGTCTACCTCAAAACCACAAACTATACACTGTGCACGATCTTCGGGGATATAGATTCTATGTAATAAATGTTCATTTGGTATTAATCACTGTAGTTATGTCAGGTGTGTGTGTATATAAACCTTTACCACCAAACATACATTATTTAGAAAACAAAATGTAAGTAATTTAAAATACAAATCAGATTCTAAAGCATAAACAAAAAAGAAGTGGCAGGATTCAGTAAAGATGAAAGTTTCATAAGAATGATGCTTTTGAGCTATATATTAAATAAATAAGGAGCCAGGTCTGGTGATCCATGCCTTTAACTCCAGCACTTGGGAGGCTTAGGCAGGCCTATCTCTGTGCGTTTCAGACCAACCAGGGCTACATAATGAGTCCCTGTCCCAAAAATAACTAATAATAATAGTAAATAGAAATATGATGGTAGACAATGTGAAAAAAGAAGAAAAAAAAAACCAGAGAAACAAGGAAAAGCTTATTTCTCAAAATACACCAGCCATTTGCCTGCCAAACAATTCTTCAAAGGCTTTCTAAAAAGCTGATTTATTCAATTAAGCTACAGGGAAAATAAAGCATAATAACAACTTACATTTTAGAAAACAATTTGGTTTTTTGGTGAAAGATAATTAAAAATTAATAGTTTGTGTTTACTTGGTACTTCAGAGCCTTGGGGAACGTGACAAAATAATGAAGAACAACATTCTTCAGTCTACAGATTGAACAGAAAAAAAGTGAAAGCGAGTGTAAGGATTTAAATGATGCACATCAGGGAAACCATGAGAGCCAGGACTAGGTATAAATGAAGCCGCAAGGCAGCCTGGTGGCTTCTGAGATACCTAGGAAGAAAACTTTAGTAACCGAATGAGACTGTGAAAGAGGCGACAATGGAGAGGAAACGTTAAGGTTTGTTCTGTATGGGTGCATGCTTCATAGAAACAGTATAGCTCACGAGGTCTACCTTGCTGGGACTCTTAAATCCCATTTTAGACCTGATGAGACTGAGGCCCCAGTCTGGCGATCACGTGCAGAGAAGACACTTAAGGTACCTAAAGTGGACATCCTGACTTAAAGAAACTGCTAGCGCAAAGGGGATTGAGGGATCAGACATCCCATCCCAACCCAACTGTGCTTAGCAGGAAACTAGGAGACCCAGGCCAGTAAGCCGAGGTGACAGGCAGGAGGCCTCCTCCCTCCTCGCCAAAGCTCCTGGGCCATCAGCCCCACGGCTCCCATCGCTGCATACCTCACGGACCGCTTCAATGCAATCCCACGCGCAAGAACAGCGAGCCGACAGCCCCACGCGACTCTTCCAGAAGCGTAGGTAAGACCAGGGCTACTTCCGTTATGACGTCGGGTCAGACGCCCGCTGAAACAGGAAGTAAGAGGGCGGGACTTGACGTTATAGTCAATCCACGCAGAGGGCGGAGTCGCCGCGGCCTGTCTGTCGAGTGCGGGGAGGGGGTGTCTTCCGGTTGGACCGTGCTAGTCACTGGGATTGTTGAAGGACATCGGCTTCGGAGTTTGTGATTCGGACCAAGGTGGGTGAGAAAATGCTCTCGGTTGTTCGGACCGGTAACTGAGCTTTGTAGAGTCGTCTAGAATCTGGTCGTTTTTCCCATCCCGGAACAGCGTGAGGTTTTCTTTTTGCGGGAAGAGGACGGTGGGGAATGGGAAAGGCGCTGGAGAAAATGAGGGTCAGGGCCCCGAGGCGTATCTAGGAAGCCTCTGCACCGTGAGTTACGAGCGCCCCAGGCCTCGCACGGTTAGCGGAAAGCCTTATGTTCCACTTTCCAGTGTGGATTGGAGGTGAGACCCGTCGAGGGGGGAGCTTCCCAAGGTCATCCAGTGATAGAGTGTTGGGAGAGATTTTTGGCTTTTGATCCCATCTCTGGCTTGAATTCATGTGTCGTGGCCTGTATGGCCATAGCGATTTGTTTTCTCTGAGCTGCAATCAGGAAACCAGGCCTCCCATAACTGTTGGTAGCCTTTGTCAAAACCAGAGTAAACGTGTAGTGGTCCTGCGGTTCTCCAGGCCTGGGCGCTAAAAACGGGTTAGATTTTATATTCCAGAAGTTCTGAACCTGTGGATCGGGACCGCTTTGACAAACCTCTATCTCCAAAGATATTTGTTTACATTACGATTCCTAACCGTAGCAAAATTACAGCTGTGAAGGAGCAACGGAATAATTGGGGGGGGGGGCTTTCACCACAACAGGAGGAACTGTATTAAAAAGGGTCGCAGCATTAGAAGGTTGAGAATTAAGGCTGTATCTGATCAGTGGAAGGGTTTTCACAGAAGCCGTTTGTTGCTTGTGGTCCCTGAGTACATTTGACTTTCCTTTTCCTTACACCTGGTGATCGCACTGCTCCAGATAGGTGCCCATAAGACAGGAGAATAGCTGTATCCAGGAACCTATTACAAAGCAAGGGCAATTGCTCACCCCAAGACTTTAATGACATGCCCATTTCATTTGGAAAGACTAGTGTTTAGCGGTAGTTATTGGGTTATTTAGAAACAGAAGCAAAACCTGTCAGCTTAGACTTTCTAGCAGGCTGCTGTTTAACAGTATTACATATTTAAAAATATTAAACACAGGCTCACAATTATTGGTCTTAGGTGATTTTTTTTTCACTACTGTATGGCTCTAAACTTGCGTGTGACTTCAGAGAGCACATGTTAGTTTTATTTATTTATTCTTACTGCCAGGTGCGAATGGCTTGTGCCCTTAGTTCCCACACTGCCGGGCAGATCTCTGTGACTTAACTGTTAAAAGGGGGTCTGGGGAGGCTCCTGATCATTGTCCTAAAACAATATGCAGTTTGATGGAAGATGCTTTAAGCCTTAATATCACCTTTGTTTGCCTTGTGGTGCCACACACCTTTACTCCCAGAACTCAAGAGGCACAGGTTCAAGACCAGCCAGGCCCACAGAGTGAGTTCTAGGACAACTAGATAGAGAAATCCTGTCTCAATAGTAGTAGTAGCAGTAGTAATAATACCACCGTTGCTTATCCCACCTTCAACACCACTGTTCTTCCATCTAAACTTCCTTTAAAGCCCCAGTTCCTATACCATTCATTTGTTCTGCAGTCTGAATTAGTTGTCTTTGGAAAACATATATCATCCTTATTGAAGTTTCCTGTAGAACGAAATGTAAAGCATCCCAATATTAACCAGTTGTGTAACCCTTCCTCCTAAAGGTGACAGGTTATCAGTTAATGAGTTGAGAAGGTCAATGAATTGGCAAAGACAAGAAGACTTAGTTTTCCATAAGATTTCTCATGAGAACCTACTTCATAACTTTAAAAAATGTATCATGAAGTAAGTGGAGAAGAATGCTTTGGTAGGTGTAGTAAAGGGAAACTTGAACTATGAAGGTTTTTGTTTATTGTCTTTTAATGGTGATTTTTCTGCTTTGACTAGATTGGCCAAGATCTGTGAAAAAGGCCCAGGGAAAGTTAAATTTTCTTCATTGATCCAGTAACCATTCTGAAAGTATTCAAAATTAAAGTCTCAAATTTTGTTGCATGAATGCTTCTGAAGCCTTTGAATGGTTAATAGAGGGGTGCCAGTTTCCATAGCAACAACACCCTTCTGTTTTCTCCTACTCCCATTTAGAAGCTAGCCAGTCTACCACTCTTGCCTGGACCTTGACCAGCTCGTGCTCATTTGCTACTGGAATCTGTGGCTCGGTTGTGGTAGGTAGGCCGTCATACACACAAAACTGAATCGTTTTGAATTCTGCTGTGACTTTCTGAGTCTGTCTGCTGTTTCTTTTAAGTTAGCAAACACTGTCATTTTACTGTATTTTTCATCCTTTTCCCTCTGTCCACTCCACCCTACTCCTTACTGCTGGAATAGCGTAGCACTAAGCATGGGTATGCAAATATATTTGTGGTCTGTTGGCTTAGTCTTTCAGGTAGATCCCAGTGGAGTAACTGGGTTGTGTGGTAGTTCTGTTTTTAACTTTTTTGAGAATCCTCCCCACTGACTTCCACAGTGGCTGCCCCAGTTCACACTCTACCAGCAGTAAGGATTCCTCTTGCCCCATAGCTCACCAGTACTTGTCACTTTCTTTTAATGCAATCTCTTGCATAAAAGAAATAAGGCCAGGTGGTGGTGGCACATGCCTTTAATCCCAGGATTTAGAGGCAGAGGCAGTCGGATCTCTGCAGTTCCAAGGACACCCTGGTCTACAGAGTAAGTTCCAGAACACAGAGAAACCAAAAAAAAAAAAAAAAAAAAAATGTTCTCCAAGAGTTTTCCCCATATAATTATTGAGCATTAGTTTTTTTATTTTTTGGTTTTTTTTATTTTTTATTTTTGGTATGTGTATATATTAAAATTACTTAGAGGCCTTTTAAGACAAATAACTAGGCCAGGGTTTCTAATTCAGTGACAGTGGTAGGGACCTGAGGATCTACACTTCTAACAAGTTCCTGTTGGTTTCACGCTGCTGGTCTAGGGACCAAACTTTGAGAACCATTGATATGCCCTGTAATACCCAGAAGGAGGATTGATTTTTAATATTTAATGTCACTTGGGGCCTACTTCCATGTGGTACACTCATCTATGTGTCCTTCAATAGCAACTGTCATTTATTCCTCCCATGTTGGATTTCTGGTCTTTCTCCTTTAGTGAACAGTGTTCAGTGATGATTCATGAACCATATATTTCTGCCTTGTGATAAATTATGTAAAGGTAAGTTCTTGGAGAAGAAACGCCTCAGCTAGATAGAAGTGGTATATTCATTATATGATACTCTAAATGTTTGCTGCTATTCCAGCTTATACCACACAGTGTATTACAGCCAGTTAACACTGCCAATTGTAACTTATCTATCTAGTGTGATAGTTAAATATTGGTTTGGTTTTACATTTCTTTTCCTTTTTTTTTGAGAGTCAGAGTCTCTACTTTTACCCAGCCTGTCTTGACCCCCGCAGTGCTGGGGTTCAAGGCCTGTGTCACACCGGCTGACAATATGTTCCCTTGTGGGGTTCAAGGCCTGTGTCACACCGGCTGACAATGTTCCCTTGTGGGGTTGACTCTTTATACTTCTTTCCTTTACATTTTCTGCCAGGAGGTTTTGGCTTACACTCAAAGTCCTTTATCTGTTTGGGCATAAGGAGTAAGGTTCCAGCTCCAGAGCCCCCTGACTGGTGTCAATGTCATCAGTAGACAGTCTGTCTCCCAAGGGACCCTAAGTGATTTATAGGAAGAAAAACTGAAAATGTCTGTTACTCTGTTCACTTGGTAGTTACTACTGAGAACGTTTGAAAAACATTACAAGCTCCAACTTTTAGCTGGTGATTTAATTCAGTGTTTACTGTAACACAGTATTGATAGAGCCACAAATGAAAACATTAAGCTGTACTGAGTCAGAGGAGAGTTGATGCCGACTCTCTTCTCTTCCTATGCCGAGTGCTTGACCATTCTGGAGTATCGAGGAAGAGTGAGCAATGGTGAAGGAAGGTCCTACTAACGGTCCTTACCAGCTTTTCCCACCAGCTCCACTATTGAAATGGCACTTGAATCACAAATGAGAGATTTTAATACTGAAAGAATTTTATTTTCTTATAAACTGCACCCAAATTGTATTATTGTTTTGTCTTTTAGGTTGAAGTCATGGCTGGTGCAGAAAGTGATGGCCAATTCCAGTTCACTGGTATTAAAAAATATTTCAACTCTTATACCCTCACAGGTAGAATGAATGTAAGTATTAATTACATTTTTAATCGGTTATACCTTAGAATAATAGATATGACAACTTTCATTTACATTTTTCTTTTGTTCTCAGTGTGTTCTGGCCACATATGGAGGCATTGCTTTGTTGGTCTTATACTTCAAGTTAAGGTCTAAAAAAACTCCAGCTGTGAAAGCAACATAAATGGTAAGGAACTGCCACTTCAAAGTGTGTGACTTAGTCATTTTGATGGTAGGGTTCTTTCTTTCCTTACACAAACTGTTGGCACTCTTTGAAATTCGTTGTATACCTGAAAGAAACATTGGGTATAATGTACACCTATAAACCCAACAGAGAGGGGACAGAGCCAGAAGGATTGCAAGTTCAAGAACAGCTTATGCTGCATAGCAAGACTTAGTCTCAAAACAATTCAGAGAGTGACCAAGGATCTGGGTGCCCTGTCTTCTATTGTAATCCAGCAACACTGGGAAGGATGAAGCAGAATCACTGTGATTTTGAGTCTGCTCTGACTCAAAAATAAAACAAAGCCCAAGAAAGGTATTACATCAAAATGGTTTTGAACTTATTCTCAGGGTTAAGTGCTTTCCCAAAGAATTATGGGGCATCTAGCTTTGTAAGAGGTATATCTTTTACCTCAGCCAGTATAGATTTTTGCTAAATTGGTGTTAAAAATTCTCTTGAGTTTTGTTATTGAAGTACTTTTCTCTTACCATTTGTATTTTTCTTAACACTATTCTTGTGTCTAACAATAAGATAACTTCAATGAGGGGTTGGGGATTTAGCTCAGTGGCAGAGCGATTGCCTAGCAAGTGCAAGGCCCTGGGTTCGGTCCTCAGCTCCAAAAAAAAAAAAAAACTTCAATGAAATGACTTATTTATTTTTGAGAGCCTACGTCCTTGCACGCTCACATGCCAGCACACTGATGTGGAAGTATGTGGACAGCTGTAAGGAGTTGGTTCTCTTTTCACTTTGCTGAGGCAGGGTCTTTCTTTCCTTTCCTTCTGCTGTGATGCTCCACTATGTATTCCCAGCTAGCTGGCGTGCACATTTACAGGCTGGTTTTCCTGTCTCTGGACATCTCTACATAAGAGTGCTGGAGTTACAGATGTGCCACTGCATCTTTTTTTCCCCCATAAATTCTTGGGACCAAACTCAGGTCTTCTTGGTCTCCCCAGCCCAACTATAAGCTTATTATGTAATTTAGTTTTGGTTGGGTTTTGTTTGTTTAGGTTGTTTTCAGACAGTCTTGCTTATAACCCAACTGGCCTCACAGTTGTGGCAATTCCTCTTTCTCAGCCTGCTGAGTTTTGGGTTTATAGGCATGTCCTTTTCTGGATTCTCATACATAAACACACACAATTAAAAATAAAAGGTTGGGTTGGAGAGATGGCTCAGAGCTTAAGAGCACTGACTGCTCTTCCAGAGGTCCTGAGTTCAATTCCCAGCAACCACATGGTGGCTCCATCTGCAATGGGGTCTGGTGCCCTCTTCTGGTGTGTCTGAAGAGAGCAATGGTGAATACATAAAGAATTATGAGCTGAAGTTGTGGTACTAGGGATCAAACCCGGGGCCTTGGCAGATGCTAGACTGTCATTCTGCCTCAGAGTTACAGCCCCAACCCTAACCAACCTTTAGTACATAAAGTTATAATATTTGCTGGGGTTTTGATAGCTCTGCATTTTCATAGAGTACCGGATTCTCCCTCTGAATAAGCAAACTCCTTTAAGATTTTCATACAGTCCCTCAAGCCCTTTTCTCTATCCAGAAGTCAGTAAATAGGGTGTTGGCAGCAGCTGCGCAGAAGGCTAGAGAACTAACACTTTCTTCACTTGTTTTTGTTCTGCTCTTAGCTTTACCATCTTGAATCCTTTTAATTTAGGGGACTGTGAAGTCCAGTCCATGCCTTATTCCTGGTAAACAGGCAGTTCTTTGCCCAGTTTTCTACATAAAGTTACTCTTAACTTTGGGAGGGTGGTAGTATCCCCATAAAAGTTGTATCTTGAAAACTAAGTAGCAGACATGTATCTTACCTATTTACGCTATTTAAAAATGTTACTTTACAACTAGAAAGATAGCCCAGAGGTTGAGAGCACCTGTTGCTCTTGTATAAGACTAGGATTCAATTCCCAGCACCCATGTTGGTTCACAACCATTCTAGGGGATCTGATAACCCTCTTCTTATGTCCATAGGCACCAAGCACACAAGTGGCGCACAGACACACACACACACATATACACACACACAGAGGCAGGCAGAACACTCACAAAATTAACAAACATTTTAAGTATTACTTTGTATACTAAATTTTTTCCCAGTAGTTTGCTTTTAAGGCTAAACTGAATTATTGGCAGTTTCAACAGCTACTTAAATTGTTTAAGCTGGAACATTAACCACTATATCAACCTGAAGGAGATGTGTATGCACACACAAACACACACATATATATATGCCCTACTGACTCCTAAGAACCTAGTAAATGTACATGTTACTTTGGGGATTTGTGGCAATTACTGATTGTCATAAAAATAGAGTAGAACACATTTGTGTCAAACTGTTTTTGCTTTGTTTATAGGATTTTGAAATGTCTGACCTCATCTGTTAAGTCCCATACCTGAAGAAGCTGATGTGAACTCATCATGTGATACTCAATTTGTACAATAAATTATGAACCTGGAAAAGCTGGTTGTCTTTATTTACAAGATATCAAAAATATAAAACTGTACAAAATGCAACAAAGGCAAAAACTGGCAGTGACTTGGTCTAAATCTCTTAGTTTTCCAAAGCAAGGCTCAGTACTGGAGGTAAGCAACTGAAATGTCTGTCTGACTTCAAGTGTACTCGGTCATATGTAGCCACATAGCTGAATAGAGTATGGAATCTAAATCTCTTCACCTGTTTTGTAAGTGTTCGATTGCACTCCAAACTTACAAGGTAGGAATTAAGATGTTGGTGGATGGTTGGTTGTACATCTAGATCTTAAGAACTGTAGTCCCCTACCCAGTTACATCCAGTCCACTATCACGGGTGAAGGAAAGCATGTTAGTGGGTCATTTAACACACTGCTTGAGTGCTGTGCAATAACTTCACTTACAGCAGACACACACATGCTCATAGGACCCTTCAGTACTCAAGATGGTACTGTATTTCTTAACTTGAATCTTGAAGCAGAATGAATTGTTTAAATCAAATTGATTTTTTTCTAAACATAATAAATTAAAATAGCATTTGAACAAAAAAAATGCATAGTTTCCACACAATCCAAAGCACCATAAATGTCCCCTCCACGAACATAATACCTCTTATTCAACTAACGGAAATTAGTTAAATGCGGTTGCTATAGAAACGTGGAACTGTCCTGTTCAGATTTTCCAAGCAGCATACTTCCAGATCCATGTAGACAAAAACATTCTTTGTAGCTTAAATACTAATCACTGAGGTATTTGCTTTCAGTCTCCCTTTTCCAAACAGTAGCTCCCAAAGGGTCTCTTAATACCGCTGGTTTACTGCGGACTGTAAGCTCCTGCAGCTAGAACCAAGTTTCTTCTTGTAAAATGTAGGTGTACAACTGGTGTTGATTTGGTCATATATGTGCCCAATAATAACTCCTGGGAATTCTCAGGTAGATTTATGTGCCCAGTGGCTGTAGTAAAGTCATCAGTCTCTAAATCTTCAAATGCTTTGATGGCATCCCATAACCGGACTGTATTATCCATTGAACCTAAAAAAGGATGCCAAAGGAAGCCATTAGTGTGCAGCTGTCCCATCAAGAGTCTGACTTTTTCCCTATTTTTCTATGGATACTTTGTATTTACTGTATTTCTTTTCTTTCTTTCCTTTTTTTTTTTTTTTTTTTTTAACAAAGACAACCTTTACCCCAAAGCCATTAAATAATTTACCTGATGCCAAAATTTCACCATCTCTACTAAACCTAAGTGAACACACTGTATCAGTGTGGCCTTTTAATTCTCCAACCATCAAGCCATGTCCAATATCCCAAAGAAGTACTCTTCCATCTGTTGCTCCTGTAGCCAGGAATCTCCCATTGGGAGAAAATGTCAAGGAATGAATTGGTCCCTAGAAAAGAGCAAAGTAGCGCTAAGTGTATCTAATAAGACCAAGGTAGAATTGTAGTTTAATAACATGACTTTATCTTTAATTGTTAATGCTATTGGTTAGATATTTCAACTTTGAAAGCATCTTTGTGTGCTGGAATAATGAAGGGGTAAAATACCTTGTGTCCAGTGAAGATCCTTACACAGTTACCATTGAGGACATCCCAGAGCCGCACAGTTCTGTCTGCAGAGCCCGTAGCAACGTAGTTCGAATTTGGATGAAATCTAGTGCAATTCACATCAGCGAGATGGCCAGCAAATATCCTTAAAGGCTGATAGTGATCTGTAGCCCAAAGCCTGAAAATAAAAGTATTAATTTAAATAATAAGATTTAACCCAAAATAGAGGTATATGCAGGTGAAAGTCAATTCCAAACGGTTCCTCCTTATCTAACTCAAGAAAGATAATAACTGGGACTAACAAATGGTTTCTTTTTTGAGATAATGTCTCGTGTAGCCCAAGCTGGCTTTAAACTCACTGTCCTGTTTTCCATATCCTGGTACTGGTAGGTTTGGGTTTGGGTGTTTATTTGGTTTGAGACAGGATCTCACTTTGTAGCTGTCCTGAAATTCACTATGTAGATCTGGCTAGCCTTGAACTCAAGAGATCCCCCTACCTTAGCCTTCCAAGTGCTAAGACTAAAGGCATGTGCCACCATGCCAGTTCTCGAATGCTGGGATTACAGGCATATAAATTAGCTTTTTTTGTTGTTTTGTGGTTTGTTTTGTTTTAAACAGGGTTTTCTGTGTAGCCCTAGATATCCTGGAACTCACTCTGTAGACCAAACTGGCCTCAAAATTCACAGAGATTTACCTGATTCTGCTTCCCAAGTACTGGGATTAAAGGTGTGCACTGACAACTGCCTGGCTTAAATAATTTATTTTATATGCATTGATGTTTTGCCTACGTGCATGTCTGTGCAAGGGTGTCAGATCCCCAGGAACTAGAGTTACAGTCAGTTGTGAGCTGCCATGTATGTGCCAGGAATTGAACCTGGGTCCTCTGGAAGAGCAGTGAGGACTCAACTGCTGAGCCATGTCTCCAACCAGCATGTAAATTCTTTAATTCTTTTATACCCACTCCTAATGAACAGAAAACCATTTTCCTATAGTTTGGGCAATCACATAATTTCAAGAACAGTTACATCAAAGGGGACTTTAGAATAATGGGAGACAAAGGCATTCATAGTAGAAATGGGGATCTTGGTGGAGACATGGGAGGGAGGTAATACTCCCCTCTCACATTTTCAAACTACAGCTGTGAATTATCTTCTCAAAAGGTTAATCCTGGCCGGGCAAGTGGTGGCGCATGCCTTTAATCCCAGCACTCAGGAGGCAGAGGCAGAGGCAGGCGGATTTCTGAGTTCGAGGCCAACCTGGTCTACAGAGTGAGTTCCAGGACAGCCAGGGCTATACAGAGAAACCCTGTCTCAAAAAAAAAAAAAAAACAAACAAAAAAAAAAAGTTAATCTTGAATAGCATGAAAATAAAGTTTGCTGGACTTTTTATTCTTGACAAGAAGCAGTTATATTCAGTGAGTAAACCCCATTAGATCATAGTGTTCTTACCGAGCTACTCGGTCATGGCCTCCTGACACAAAATAATATCCATATGGAGAAAATTGCGTGTCCCATACTGGGTAGTTGTGTCCTTTATACCCAACCAAGCAAGTGAAAGTCTGAAGGCTCCAGAGTCTAACAGTTCCATCCTCTGAAGAGGAGAGGAGGTAGTTCCTGAGGAGAAGAGGTGATGTTTGAGTCTCAGTACAATCTAGTTACCTGTCCAAGTTTCTTCCAATCTCACCTTTTAACAAATGACATGCGCCTAAGCTCGTGGGAGTGGTAAGACTCAACCTAGAGCCTTGCACATGGCAGGCATGCATTCTACCACTGAGCTATACACATCCTTAGCTCCCTCACCTGTGTGTATGGAATGCAGCATGCATGGGCATGTTTAGGCGTCTTCCTTGAATCAATCTCCCAGATGTACCCAGAGCTTGTCAGCCTTCTCCAGAGACCCCAGCTCCAAGTCCAGAATACTGGGATTACAGCAGAGCTGCCAGGCCAGGGCAGCATTTATGTGGGTGCTGGGGATCCAAAATCTGATTTTCACACTTGTATGACAGGCAGCTTTATTCACTGAGCCATCTCATCCGCAGCTCTTTATTCTTATTCATAGTAGATAACAAGAGCTAAAAGTATTTAATGTTAAATGAAATCGTGTTGTATTATATCCTGAACACGTACTGTATAAAGCTAATTATGAAGCAAAACAAAACAAACCTGTCAAGACTATCGGGAGGGGTCACAATACTTTGGAAAAAAACTAGTGTGATGGCTCATGTGTAGTCTCAGAATTTGGGTGATTGAAGCAGAAGGCTTGCTGCAACTTCAAGGCTAGTGTGGACTACTGTGTTGAGACCCTATTTTCAAAACACCAAGAAACTAATATTGAGGATAATAAGCAGTATGATTTCCCAGTCAGTCTAGAAATGAGGTGTATCAATTTTAGATATGTTATTTGCTATCTGCATGGGCTATATCTAAAATAGAAAAGGAATCAGGTATAGCTCAGTAGCAGAGTGCATGCCTACTATGTGCTCAAGGCCCTATATTCAGCCACGACTCCATTCCCCCATAGAATACTAATGTTCTTCCTTTTTCAGAGATAAATACAAAAGTCAACAGTTTTCACTGAAATCAGACATTGTCTTCAAATAAAAAGTACCATTTGGCTAAATCCTATAAGTATTGGTTTTTTATTTTTTAATTCTCAAGATCTCACAAGTACAATGAAAACTCTAGTGGTGAAAAACTGAAATCTACGAATACACAAGATAACATGGATGAAAACACCCTTCCCCAGCCGTTTTTTTGCAAAAATTTGGAAATGAAAATCAAGAATTACCTAAACACATATGGGGCTATTATTTCAAACCACAGTCTGGCTATGATGATGCCCAGTGAACCTTGAACCACAATTCTCCTGCCTTGGCCTCCAGAGGAGCTCGGATGGCAGGAAGGCACTTACCATGACTCTTACCTTTCTTCTGTCTTCCCATTACAGAAACCTAAATGCTTCAGTTAATAGCTTTTAATGCCATTAGTATGAGGAATTACTCTTAAATTTTATGAAGTGCCTTAAGAATAATCCATGAACTCAAGCAATTCAACTTCCATCAGAGGGTTATTCAAAGATAAAGCTAAATTTTGGAACCAGTGAAGCCCTGAATGTATATCTTGATTCTGTAAATTCAGTACACACTTAGTCGCTATTTTATATTCCAGTACCCCCAAATAAATTAGCAATTGGTCAGATTCTAATTCTAAAAGATACTGAACTGCAGGCAAGCATAATGTTTGGCATTTGCATTATCTCTAGCCGTTATCTTTGTAGTGTTTATCAGCATTTAATTGTGTTTGGATTTTACCTATCAGGACTGAAGCTGGCTCCATAGACAGGCCCACTGTGACCGTACAAAATCTTCAACTCACTTGCAGTTTTCTCATCCATGATTCTCTCTAAGACATCATCTGATTCTTTGTCTATAAGACTAAGATCTAAAAAGGTCCAGAAATATTATTTTAGGTATATTATTTAAAGCAATTTGTCATAGTTCAGAATTAACATTTCAACATTTCTTCCTCTGTACCAACACCACCACTATGGAAAGCTAAAGTAAGTGATATGTCTCCTTGTATAGAAGAAAATGGGTCTTTAAAACAGTTAATAATCTGCTAGACCACATAGTTATTCCGTACGAAAACAAGGACTGATTCTTTAGTCTCTCTACTATGCTACATTTCACAAAAATGAAGCTATACAAATCCTAAAACAATGTAAACATACCATTTAGGAAAAATCGCTGTCAAAAAGCATTTCAAATCCTGACATTAGGGGTTTGGTTTTTTTGTTTTGCCTTTTGTTTTCATTAATTTTATATGTATCAATGTTTTACCTGCATGCATATGAATGTACCACATGCATGTGTTGAATCCGCTGGATCTAGAGTGATGGCTGGGGATGGGAATCTCACCCAGGTCCTCTGCAACAATGGTCAGTGCTCTCAACCAGAGTCATCTATCCAGCTCCTTGTTTTGATTTTTGAGACAGTCTTTACTTTGTAGCTTAGGCTACTTTGAACTTACAGTGATTCTCCTGCCTTAGCCCTTGTATGAGTGTGAATTTGAGCATGCATGCCATCACACACAGGTCAGAGAACAACCTGTAGAATCAGTTCTCTTCAACCCTGCGGGTTGTGGACACTAAACTCAAGTTTGCAGGTCTGGTGGCAAGCACTTGCCTTTACCTGCTGAGTTACCCTGCCAGCCCTCACTAAGGTTTTCTTAAAATTTATAGGCAAATTATCATCTGATATCAGAGTTTTAACTTTAAAGAGTTGTCTGACCTAATTCCTTCATTCTATACATAAGAGAACTGGGGACCAATGGAATAATCATTGCCATCCCCAAAGGCTCTTTCATTTATTTGAAATGTTATCTTGGTTTGGTGTTTGTTTTGGTTTGAGACAGTTCATTTAAGGTTTGCAGGCTGGTCTTGAAAACACTGCAGTCTAGGCAAGTCCTTGAACTCACTCTCTTTTTAAAAATTATTTAGTGTCTATGTATATGTAGATGTACACATGCCTAGCACATGTAGGGAGGTCAGAGGACAACTTTTGGGAAGCGGTTCTCTCTCGCACAGGTGGGTTCCAAGGAATTGAACGCAGGTCCTCCGGCTTGGTGGAAATGAGCCATTTCCCCTGCCCAGACCTTGAATTCTCGGATCCTCTTGCCTCCTCCCCCTAACTTGTTTGTTATCACAAGCCTAAACCACCGGGTACAGATAAGACTGTAACCCTGGAATTCAAGTAAAATCACTTCTGCAAAAATCACAATTTCCTGTCTAAAGTCTATGAAATCAAATTGATGTAGACAAATTTCAAGTTTATACCAATAGTTCGTCTCAGTTACCTGATGCTTGTTTGACACTACGAAGCTTTTTAGGGGTCACAGACCACACTCTGACAGTTGAATCAGCAAAACCTCCAGCAATCAGACTAGAATCATCAGTGACATCCACTGCAGTGAGGCCCTGATAGTATTTAAAAAAAAAAAAAAAAATGTATTACAAGTCTTAGATAACATTGTGGTAGGGAAGAAAATTCCAATCATATCTAAAAAATGTATAATGCTAGACAATGGTGGCACACACCTTTAATCTCAGCACTTAGGAGGCAGAGGCAGGCAGATTTCTGAGTTTGAGGTAAGCCTGGTCTACAGAGCAAGTCCCAGGACATCCAGGGCTACACAAGAGAAACCCTGTCTCAAAAAGAAAAAAAAAATTGTAATGGGTATTTTTTCCTATATGAAAGATCATTTGACAACTCTGAACACATTAACAAAATTAAATTAATTAGTTTTATATATATATATATATATATATATATATAAAAACTATACACACTCACACACATATTTGTACGGACATGTAATAATTAGATCATAATGTGGGGGACACAGGGAGAGCTGAGGAGAAGCAGAAGTAATGTTCATGCAGTGCTCATGTATGAAGTTCTCAAAAAAAAAAAAAAAAAGTAATTAGAACCAAGATAAGATTATCTGAGTTACATTATCAAGTAAAATTCCCTGTCAGAAGGCACCGAGGCAAGGAGCATCTATCACTCCCTTTTCCCCCTCTGTATGTGGAGTAGATAGTAGAAAGCAAGTGTTAGCCATTTCTGTACTTTACTAAGTACATCTTAGTATTATAAGAATTCAACAAAGACATTAAGAATTAAATTAAAAACGCCAAATTTATATTATTTATTAAACTAAGTTCAAGAGATGAACCAGATGAGCGTGGAGCTTCTCAAAGCTAGAGAAACAGAACTCCAATCAACCAATCAAGGGTCAAGTAAGAGCAGAATCCTACTCTTACAAGTTACTAAAAGGCTTTTAAATTCAGGCATCTATTCTGACCAGGGTATGCCCTCCCTCTTCCCTCCCTCCCTCCCTGCCTGCCTGCTTGCCTGCCCTTCACAGTTTTGTAGTCCTGGCTATCCTGGAACTCACTATGTAGACCAGCCTGGCCTCAAGCTCAGACCTGCCTACCCCTGCCCAGACTGCTGGTACTGAGAGTGTGCACCGCCACACTGCTTCCCTTTGTTCGTAAGTTAAATAATGCAGAGAGCTTAAACGGAAAAGTCCACTTGAGTTACTTTTTTCTCGGTGGTAAATCATTTTACCTGCGTTCTGGAAGAAACTGCCCGATTATATTACTAACCTGGTAGGCATTAAGGAATGTATAGAAACAAATGGAGGGCAAGCAGTCCGGCCCAAGGCGCACTCGTTTGGTAGTTTCTTTCATGTTCATTATTCTGTCCAATTTGTCTGAATCTTTCAACTCGGGAAGAGGGATTCTATCAGAGAAAACAGACTAAGCATCACTCTTTGAATATTAATAAACTTCAACCCTCCGTGACATAGCTCTCCCCTGTATGTAGGTTTCTTCCCCACCTGTTTTGAGGTGGGGCATTGGGATCTTGTTTTTTGCTTTTAGAACCAATACTATCCTTTTTAGGCTTCTTCTTTTTAGGTTTTCCTTCTTCATTTTCTCCTTCTTCATCTTCATCATCCAAAGGCACCTCAATTTCTGGCTCTTTTAATAAACCAAAAAATACCTACAAGTCAAAAGAATCAACAGTTTTTAAATTAGCTTTTGTTCAATGTATTTGGTTACGTCATTTCTCTTTTCAGGCTCTCTTGCAGCTACAAATGACCACATGATTCCAAACCACAGATACACGCAGAAGCTGTCCTGGTTTTAAAGACTCAGCAGGCCTTTTGTTGTGCCCCCTACTCTTCCCTGGATTCAGCTGCATTGCTATAGCAGCCATTTGAGAGTGTGTGCATACACATGCCCCACATTCTAAAGATAGTGGGCTAGGAGCCACAAGCCAAGAGGTACAGACAGCACTTTGGAACTATTATGCAGGTCTCAGAAGAAAAGCAAAACCAAAAACTCTTGCTTGTCTTAGCTGCTGCAGTTAAGGCTCTGTTACATGAAACCATTCCCAAATCCTTGCATACACTACCAATCCTTGGAACAACACATTTTAAATGCAGTGTAAGATTATTCCCAAGGTATCTATAAGAAGAATGAATACATAATTTCCATTATATATTGGAAATCCTACAATGTTCCATCTACATTAGATAGTTCTAGGTTTGCTCCCATACCTTTGATTTGTTTGCTTCTCGTTTAGCCTCTCCTGCCAAACTTCCCACCATGGCATCTATCTGTTGCTTACTGCGAGGCATCCCATCAAAGATGTCAATGTAGAGGTGCTCCTGAACTATGTTCCATATCTGATTGTTCTGTTTCTCCTGAAGATGCCGCTTCAAGAGTTGGTATGAGTCACGGGAAATGCGCAGAACAAATTTACTTGTCCGAAAGTCCAGCATGGTCTCATTCCCTTTCATGTGTTCCTTTTTGGTAAGACTAGATAATACTCGTAGGTCATCCTGGTAATAACATTCCTGATCTCCATGGAACCTGTTTTAGTGATTTTAAAAAGTCATTTTTCAATATGTCATTAAGGTAATCTGCTTCTCCTTCATACATTTATAAACCATCCCAGAATCATCTGTAGTTAATATATAATTATATATTATAAAATATAATAATGTAACTATATAAATAACTCTGACTAGGCTGTAGGATCAATAGTAATATATTTCAAAATGATTATAATTCAGTTCCTAAAATCACCCTTAAAATGACCAGTCTCTCTGATAAAATGTATCATAAGCATTTCAGAAGAAAGTTCTGAAATAAAGCAGTGAATGAGATATCTGAGCAGACATAAGACCCACTATCAGTATGTATTTCTTTTGAAAACCATCTTTGACCCATGGTGACACACGCCTTCAATCCCAACATTCAAGAGGCAGAGCCAGAGCCTGGATCTCTGAGTTCGAGGCCAGCCTGGTCTACAAAGTGAGTTCTAGGTCAGCCAAGGCTACACAGAGAAACCGTGTCTCAAAAAAGAAATTAAAAATGTCAGAATCCTTGCTTTACTGAATTTTGCGCTTTCTCAAAACCTCTTTAAAACTTTTTATTAAAAATATTTCAAACACAGAAGAAGAAAATAGTATGCCTTCAGTGTACTTATCACAGTCTCAATGATAATCAGGACATGGATTCTTATAAGCCTATACATTTTAATTACTTATGTTAAGACATATTAAATATCAATATTTTAATAATGATAAATTAAAGAACAAATATTGGTACTAAACAATGAGCACTTTCAAATTTTCACTATTACCAAGGCAATTAAAGAAAGCCTTCAGTCTTGGTTGTAACTTATAGTTTAAATATACTTTTGTTTTTACAAGTCTTGGCTTGTTTTGCCCTCATTTGGGCATGGGGTCCTAGCAGACTGTCTGTAATGGGAACAGAGAGCCTTTTATGACAGCCCATCTTCCTACATGGAAAGGTGGCTATTCCAGGAGACTGAAGGAGCAAGACTGATGACGGTACCACAAAAGAACTTAGCTTCTAAGCCGGGCAGTGGTGGTGCACGCCTTTAGTCCCAGCACTCTAGAGGCAGAGGCAGGCAGATCTCTGTGAGTTCAAAGCCAGCCTGGTCTACCGAATGAGTTCCATGACAGCCAGGACTACACAGAGAAACCCTGTCTCAAAAAATAAATAAATAAATAAATAAAAATTGGCTTTTAGTGTAGAAATGTTATTATCAGCCAAAGAGAAGGGAGGGGGCTGAGCTACAGTTTGCTTTCTGTACCTTTAATTAGGAATCCAAGTGTAATGGGTGGATAATAGCGTTTAGGAGTTCTGGTCTTCCCCTATAACCACGGTCATTATCCGACAAGTCCTGACTTCAGCTGCTATATAGGGGAACAGGATTACATTACAGAGGGACAGAGGGACTATTGACAGACCGGTCTTGGAAGGATTGGGTTTTGTCTTTTGTTTTTTGTTCTTTTTAATTTTGGTTTGGTTTTTAGTTTTGTTTTGAAGACAGGGTTTCTCTGTGTGGAACTCATACTGTAGGAGGCTGACCTCAAACTCAGAGACCCACTTGCCTCTGCTTCTCAAGTGCCAGGATTAGAGTTGTGCACCACCACGCTGCACAGGGTTATTGGTTCTTAATGGGTTCTTAAAGTAGTCAAAAGTACATTTGAATTGGAACTAAAGATTAGTACCCCTACTTGACACAGCATGTCCTCCTTCTCTAGGGATTTCTGTCAGGAAAATCGTCCTCCTTCAGAGGACACACCAGAAATCAGGATTATCAGTGGTGCCTCACTTCCACATCTAACACAGCATGTGTGGGGTCAGCCTGCTTTCCGCTTCACCAGCAGAGTCTTGTTTCTAAACAGTGATGCTACTGATATATTGGGCAGGACAATTCTCTGCTAAGTAGGACTATCTACACATCCCATAATAGTTATTATTCCCTCCTCCCCAACAGTTAATGACAAACAGATATGCCTCACCATATTTCTAAGTGTGTATGAAATGAGGACTAGCTCCACCATTAAGAAGCACTTGATAGCCCTAGTCGTGCAGAGTCCTGTCCCTCACATCTGCTTGCCTCTTTGCAATGCCTTTTAAAATGCGTATTTGGGCCCTGGTGGGGGGACCATGCCTCTAATCCTAGCACTCAGAAGGGAGAAGCCAACAGATCTCTGCACGTTTGAGGCCAGCCTGGTCTACACAGTAAGTTCCAAGTTAGGCAGGACTACACACTAAGATCCTGAAAAGGACAAAAAAGGCTGCAATTAATGAAATGATCCTGTAACGACATCTAGAGCAGAGATGTCTCACTGCCACCAAATGCTCATTTTAACTTCCATCCTCCATAAGGGAACACCCGGACTATTAGCTGGGGACAGGCAGTTCAGGGGGACGGCACTTCCTACATGTGTGGCTAGGGGTAAAAAGTTAGGAAAAGAAGCGTGGGCGTCTTCCAGGGGTGTGAGCCTTCCCTGCTGACTACAGAAGCGTTGGGACTGCTCTCCAGGTGAGGACCAGCTTGTGCCATAAAGCGGAAGCCTCATGGCAAGGACGATAAACTGATGAAGGCCACATCCCTGATGATAGAGGACTCTCCCATCGGCCCTAAGCTCCCTACCTGTATGAGAAAACCCAACTTACATTTCATTTAAGCCTGTCATTTGGGCTGTCGGTCATCTTCCAGTCTAATCCTGACAGTTTCCTACTGCTCTCAGAATAAAGTTTCTATTCATAATCACTGAGTTTTCAGGGACTGTCAATCAAATCTAACCTTATCCAGCACAAATCCCTCTTATTCCTATGACAAAGATCATCAACATGTCCAAGAGCCTGCCTGCTGTTCCCAACTAAATGCTGTATCACAGCCCTGCACCATTCCCTGCCTCAGCTACTAGGAGCTTCTTTTAGCCTCTGCAACTACCATGATCCCCCCACACACACACAGACCATCCCAGGTATGCTCCTCTCTTCAACTGGCTAATTCCTAGCCCTTCTTCAGATCTCATTTCCTAAGTCTGTTTCCTCTGGAGAATCAATCCTCCTGCCCCTGTGTCAGGTTCATATTGCCCAGGCACCTATCCTTCACAAAATACCTCTGAGTTACAATCTTACATTTGTGTGGTTACAGATGTGTGTTTATACATACATAGATAGATAAATATGTTAAGATTCACATACTTCTCAAAGAACGATTTTGCTTCATTTTCATGTTGATTATAAACTAGCTCCAAGTACATATGTACAAACAGAGGATAAAAGAGTTGGGATAATTCTGCTCGATGGCAGTCCAGAGAACACTCAATGAAGTGTTTCAGTCCACTGTAGTACTCTTCATACATTGCAGGGTCTCCTTGTTGGTTGTAGGCCGACAAGACAGCACTGACGTCTGGCTGGTCTTCCACAGCTACACTTGCAACTGTTTAAAAAATGAATGACAACTTTTAAGAAAATAATCTAAAATGCACCAAGCAGATGTGGTTTTGCTAAGGCCCCAAGGACAGCTGTTTCTCAGAACTGTCCCTTTCCTCCCTACTTCTCTTCCCCAACACAACCATGCATCTCTTTCTTTTTTAACTTGAATGACATTTGCCTATTTTGTGTTTATGTGTGGCTACGTATGAGGGTAGCGGGCAGACAAGCCATAATAGTCATACGGAGATCAGAAGACAAACTCAGTGGACATAACCTCCTTCCACAATGGAGGTTTCGGGGGCCTACCTCAGTTTGCCAGGCTTGATGGCAAGATACTTTTACCTGCTTGCTCACAGTCACAAAACCTTTGAATAGGGTTCAGGGTGTTTGGAGTAACCCAAGCCAAAAACCCTTCAGTTTGACTTTATCTTACATTTTCAAATCAATAACAAAAACAGTCAACATTTTTCCTGGAACTGTGTGATTTTAAAGACATGGTGTGCATACAGGATTGGGAATGTGCTAAGTAGCTAAGATTTGTCTAGAATGCACGAGGCCCTGGGTTGAACTCCCAACACCCAAATAAATAAATGTGCGAAGCTTACAATTATGTTAATCTTCTCCCAAGGCTCAGTGCAAATGGCACACATCACACTCAAGTACCTTGTATATCACTCCTGTACTATCAATCCTGTGACACCTCATATTCAAGCATTGATCACCTCATAAAATATCAGCATTTTAAGGAAAAAGGGGAACATTTGTTATAGCTCTGGAATATAAAAGACTACAACTCAACTGCATATGCTTAAAGCAATTTCTATAACCAATCATTTCAAGGTAGAAAGCCTGAGTATTTGTAATATAGCAATATAAAACAAAAATGCTCTTTTTAAAAATCAAATCAGAATTTGAATGTTGAAGATTCTGGTAAACTACAGTTATAGTGCCATACCTTTTAATGTTTTTTAAAACTGATTATACATACTCTTTACTGAAAAATTATAATTAAAGTTATAATTTTATAGTCATTCTCATGGTTTCTTTTTCTTCTTGATTTCTTGAGTATAGTCTAAAAAAAAATAAGTCAAGTTTCTTGACAGATGAGAGATATTAGAAAAATAATATACTAATATAAATTGTTACAATACAGTCACAAAATTTAGCATACAAAAAAATCCTCTTTCTCAGGCACATTTCCCACATAGTTTTACTTATCACTCCCTTCCCCCATAACTGAGGATGGCTTTGATCTCATAGTAATTCTCATGCCTCAGCATCCCAAGTGCTGGCATTATAAACATGACACATTTCTATTTACAGACCCCAGTGCCATGTGTTCAAACTTCCTGTCTGGCAATGCTCTCACTGAAATAGATTAACATGTCTAGAACCACTAACCTGGATAATTTAATTCAATATTTACTGATCTCCTTTGAGAGCTTCTACTTAGTATGAGTTTTAAAATGTTAAGGTTGGTGTATATTAGAGACAACTTCCACCATATGGTTTTGAGGACCCAACTCAGGTGGTCAGGCATGGCAACATGTGTTTTCACATGAAACATGTGTTTTACTACATGGACTTGTGACAACAGTTTCTGGGAGAAACGTGGACATGAGTTGTTAGTAACTGGATTCAGGAACTAAACTTTCAGTACTAGGCACATTACACATTACATCTTAGCATGATAACGTAGTTAAAAAAAAAAAAAAAAACCAGGGAAAAATGTCTTTAACTGACATCACACAAGGAAAAGCAGGAGAGACAAAAAGGTCTGCCCCTGAGTTTTCAAAAGCACTCCTTAGAAGCCTTATGGCAGATTCCCAGACTCTACCCCTACAGAGTGATGCTTAGAAATCTGCATCCTCTAAAACACTTAACACCAGTGGTTCTCAGCCCACATTCTAAGAAACACTGACTACCACTACTCTGGATGTGTGACCCAAAGCAAGCACTCCGGCTTTGCTCAAAAAATCCGTTTCCTCGTCTCAAAAGGAGAGATGAGAACTATACAAATGTGGAAAATCAAGACACAGGAAAGTACTTGCAGTCCAATAGTAGCATGGAAATGGAACAGTACTCTACTCGTGTTCACGCGAACCTAATCCTAGGTTCCTAAATCCAAACACCGAAACCCTAAGGTTCCCCTCTTCTGTCAATCCCCGGTCCCCTGCACCTCCCTCAGCTCCACTGCTCTGCTCTGCTCAGCCTCTGGCTGGAACTGACAGCTCAGAAGAGGGTTTGACTGCGCAGCCGGCGCAGTAGCGAAAGGGGCGGGCATGTGGCCCTAGAGGCGGGCCCAGGAAATTCAAAACAAGCCCGCAGAGGTGCAGGCCTGCCAGCCCTTGCCTTCCCCGCTAGCTCCCCTTCAAGCCGGCGCTCCTTACCCGGGACCCCGAGACTCACCCTTTCCTGGAGCCGCAGGACCTGAGGCTGAACCTGAGAACACAGAGGTCACCGAAGCGCCCGTCCCCGGAGGGTCGGGGGCCGCAGAGCCGGGAACTGAAGCGGTGACCCGGCTGAGAAGCGCGCTAGCCGCCTCCGCGCCAGCCCCGTCCAACTCTCCCGGAGCTCCGGAGCCCGCCACCGCCTCCTCCAGCAGCCGGGCCTCACGGCGCAGTGCCTCTTCGGCCTCGCGGAGGTTGCTCTGCCGTAGGAACTGCAGCACAGCCAGAAGAGTCTGTCGGTCGTGGGGAGCACCGGCCTCCGCGGGAGCGGCGGGCACCGGGGCCGCCCCCGCCGGGGCAGCGGCAGAGACAGCCACCACAGGCTTGGGGGTCCCGCCGTCCCCACCGGCCGCTGCCGCCACCGCCACATTCCCGCCGCCGCCGTTGGGGCCGTTGTTAGGAGTGCCACCGCTACCCTCGCCTGCGCCGTCGCCAGCCTGCGGAGGTAGCAGAGTCGGCGGTCCCTCAGGCTCTAGCTTGACCGCCACCTCCGTCTGCTCCTCCGCCAGCGCCGCCATCTTGCGGCTGAGCCACCTCGCGCCGTCAAGCGTGACTACGTTTTCTCCACATGGAGGGCGGGGTAGGGCGTTTCACGACAGCTGGGGCAGGCCATTTACGGCAGTAGGAGGAGCTAGCGAGGAGAGAAGGAATGAGAAAGAGCTACTTTCAAAACTGAGTGAAAGGCGGTCAGGCAGGCAGGAAGTGGGAGTTGGTTACCGTCTCTATTACATTTGCCCGATAATTACCGTTTATTGCAGGCAGGGTACTTTCAGGCATTGAGATAGCCATTTTACATTATACGAGCTCTTTTAATTCAACAGTTTAGAAGGTGCTAATCCCTGGAGTCTTTACGGACGCCTTACCCGGAACCCAAAGAGGTTAAATAACGTGCTAAAATCACACACTAAGAAAAAAGATTCACGCCCAGGTATTTAATTCAAAAGCACATACCATTTATCAGAAAGAAGCCTCCTAGTTACTGGTAAGGCTCTCTAATACTGTAAGCTGAGCCGTGGTTACTTTCTTTTTCAGTTTTTATTCCTGTAAAAATCTAGCTTTGTGAACTTTACATATATATATTTATATACATACATATATGTATATATATATAAAATATTGCTTTTTTAAAAAAAGCCTTTAAGCTGGATGTAGTTTTTTAAAATAAATTTAAGCCAAAGATAGAGGTCACAGGGTTGCCTCAGCAACTTCTAAATCAGTCAGGGCTACACAGAACAAGAACAACAAAACCAAAACCACCAACAAAATGAATTATAAACTTAAAGAGAAAAAAAAGGTAATTTTTTTTTTCATTTCCTGTTACCAAATAAACCAGGGTCTTATGTATCCAGGCTGGCCTTGAACCTGCTGTGTAGTAAAGGGAGACCTTGAATGTCTGGTCCTCCTGCCTTTGCCGTCCAAGTGTAGGGATCCAGCTAAAAAGTTTTTATATAGAAGTTTTTGTGACTGAAATGTTTCCACTGTGTGTTAATTACCAACCGCTACTATTTTGTTGTTTACGGCAGTACTGGGAAGTGACCCTCACCCTACCTCTTGAATACTAGGCAAGTGTTCTGCTGCTGAGCTAAGGTAGCAGCCCTTAACTGGGAGGAGATCAGAAGAGGGTGTCTGACTCAGGGAAGTATGGCCACCTTTGTCCTCTCTATGTGGGTCTCTGAAATTCCAGTGTCTAGGCTGTGCTTTAGCTGAGGTTAATGAGGTTAAGTACAGTGATTCTGTTCTACCAAAAGAAATAAACCCACTGGGTACCTAGGAGACCCCTTTTTATTACCTTGTTTGTCTTCCTCCTTTCGGATCCTGCTCCCAGCGTCCTCCTCATTCAGAGTCTGAAGTTTATCTGGATCTTTGTAGGGCACCCACTCCTTCTCTCTAGCTATTACCCTTTCTTCTGATTTTCTTTCGTTTCATAGATTACTATTTCATTCTGACATTTTTTCTGTAAGTCTTCATACTTAGTAAGCATGTCTGCAAATATTTCTTCTTTCTCCTGTTCCTCCTCCTAGGAAAGTGTCAATGGATAGTTTTGTCTTTGCGGTCGGTTGGCAGTTTACACTTGTTTAGAGAGTTTTTTCCCTCCTATCTGATTTTTTTTCCAGTGCAGTAATACATTTTTAGCCTACAACTATATTGCTACATTTATTGAGTTTATTTTCTTCAACCGTTGTATTTTTCATAGTATTTTGATTTAATTCTTCGTTATTTGTTTTTCCTGCCTCCTGTAACCCAACTAAATGATTTTATTCTCTGTAGATATTTGATAGTACGTGCAACGTTTTTCAAAGATGCTTTTGGTGTCTAGAATTCAGAAATGCTGTTTGACTTTCTAAAATGCACTTCCTCAAAAAACAGATTTTGGTTTTTTCATAGCCTAAAATTATTCAACCCAAAATGTTAGTGCTGCCAAGGTAGCAAGACCCTGATGTAACATTATGAACAGTTTTGATGTTTTGTTTTGTGGGGTTTTTTAAAAAGATTTATTTATTTATTATATGTAAGTACACTGTAGCTATCTTCAGACACTTTTTTCTTCTCTGTCTGGCCCCGCTCCCTCTGGCCCCGCTTGCCCCACTCTCTCTAGCCCTGCTCACTGTAGCTGTCTTCAGACACCCAGAAGAGAGCATCAGATCTCATTACGGATGGTTGTGAGCCACCGTGTGGTTGCTGGCATTTGAACTCAGGACCTTTGGAAGGGCAGTCAGTGCTCTTAACTGCTGAGCCATCTCTCCAGCCCCTTTTTTTTTCTTTTTTGGCAGATTGTCACTGTATAAGCTGGTCTGTGATTCACCATCTTCCTACCTCACCTCGCTAGTACTTAGAACTGTTACAGATATAAGCTGCCACTCTCAGCCAGTATGAACTGTTCTTTTTAATATTGGCTTGGGGGACTAGAGAGATGGCTCAGTGGTTAAGAGCACTGGCTACTCTTCCAGTGGACCCAGGTTCAATTCCCAGCAACCACATGGCAGCTCACAACTGTCTGTAACTCTAATTCAAGGAGATGTGACACCCTCAGAGATATACATAGAGGGAAACACCGACGCACATAAAATAAATCATAAAAAAAAATAAATATAGGTTTGAAGCCCACTGCCACCATCTGTGGTCCACCCCCATCAGGAGAGAAACAGAATGGAGGAGAGATGAGAGAGAGAGAGGAGTGGAGTCACTAGGAAGAGAGGAGGAACTGGGGAGGAATAGCCTGATGTGAGAGTAGCCTGCCCTGCCACCTGAGGCATAGTGAAGCCCTGCTCCCTGCTGCCCCTGAGGGCCATGTCTGGATCCATCCATAGCCATGAAGTAGTGGGGAGGGGAGATGTCTGTGTGGATGTCTGTGGGTCATATTACCACCAAAGGCCATGCAGATGTTTTTGTTCTGGGCTGCTGCTTGGGACTATGTTGATATCCAAGGGCTGTGTAGAGTAGTCTCTGCCACTCACTGTCAGCAGCACTTAGGAGAGCTGACTCTGCTCCTCTCTTGCCCCACCATGCCTAGGTAGCACAGTAAAACTGATCCTGGGGTGGGGCAGGGGCAGGGAGAGGCACAGATGATTCAGCCCAAGGGCATAAGTGCAAGAGAACTGGCCCTAACACTCTTATGTGAGGTGGTGTAGATGCAGGAGAGATACATTATTATTATTATTATTATTATTATTATTATTATTATTATTATACATTTTCTTTATTTACATTTCAAATGTTATCCCCTTTCCCAGCTTCCCCCCTCCTGGTTCCCTTACCCCCCTATCCCACCCCCCTTCCCCCTGCTTCTATGAGGGTGTTCCTCCACTCACCCACCAACTCCCTCCTCCCTGCCCTTGATTCCCCTACACTGGGGCATCTATCGAGCCTTCATAGGACCAAGGACCTCTCCTCCCATTGATGCCTGACAAGGCCATCCTCTGCTACATATGCAGCTGGAGCCATGTGTACTCCTTAGTTGGTGGCTTAGTCCCTGGGAGCTCTGGGGGGGTCTGGTTGGTTGATATTGTTGTTCTTCCTATGGGGTTGCAAACCCCTTCAGCTCTTTCAGTCCTTTCTCTAACTCCTCCATTGAGGACCCCACACTCAGTCCAATGGTTGGCTGCAAGCATCCACCTCTATTTGTCAGGTTCTGGCAGGGCCTCTCAGGAGACAGCTATATCAGGCTCCTTTCAGCAAGCACTTCTTGGCACCCACAATAGTGTTGGGGTGACTGTATATGGGATGACTCCCCAGAGACTGTCCCAGGAGAGATACCTTTTACACACACACACACTTAGCCCTCAACTCTCACCACCTGTGGCAGGAGGGAGAACTGGCCCTGAGGTCATGATAGCTGGAGAGCTGGCCCCACCTCTTGCCAGCTGTGGCATTGGGTGAGCTAGCCAGGGCAGTGCTAGAGAGCTTGCCCTGGTGGCGAGGGTGCAGTAAAGCTGTTGGGCTGACCAACTCAGCTACCACCAGGACTTTGAGTTGGCCCACCCCCAACATCTACCCCACCTATGAACTTCTGGAGCATGTGAAAGGGCCGGCCCTACAGATGGAAAGCCACAGGATCTCCATGACACAGAGCAACAACAGGATATCGTATGGAAGAAGAGTCCTGGTGAGGATCCAAAAGTGATAGTGTAGCAGAAGCCTCAAGCTAGACCTATGACTCACTGCAATGAACATTGCAGGTAACGATGTGTGGACGAAAGGGTGCACTGTGTGACACAATAGGACACACTACAGCTTCAACAATGAGATTTTGTTTTATATTTTGTGTTATTTTATTTTCTTTTGGAAGGGAGAGTTACAGAGGACAGATAAGAGACAGAGGATGAGTGGGGTTGAGGTGCTTGATGTGAAATTCACAAAGAATAAAAAGTTTTAAAAGTTAAACAAGAATATGGGTTTGGCACTTAGGGAGGCGGAGGCAGGCGAATCTCTGGGCTTGATCCAATCAAGCCTGGTCTACAGGATGAGGTCCAGAATGGCCAGGGCTACAGAGAGAAACCCTGTCTGTAAAAAACAAACGAAAGAGAATGTTTGGGGGGCTGGAGAGATGACTCCGCTGCCCTTCCAGAGGCCCTGGATTCAGTTTCCAGCACCCACAAGATAGTTCACAACTGGGGGTAACTCCAGTTCCAGGGGATCCAGCCGACACACATGCAGGCAAAACACCAATGCATATAAAATAAGGATTTGTTGTATCCACCAGAGAAGAGTGCTTGGACATGGTTCTAACTAATACAAAGTCTATTAGCTTACACACACACACCACAGAGAGAGAGAAAGAAAGAAAACATATCCTGGGTTAATAAATTTCAGTTACCAAGAACAGTTTTCCCGAAAAGGAAACTACTTGAAGCCAAAATACAAGGATGGTACATTTAGACTTTCCCAAAACTATATAGATTTTGATGGATTAGGTCTTTGTTTTCATTTTGGTAGGTAGTACTGTCTACATTGCTGAGTTTCATGACCCGAATGGTACTTTCATCATGGAGTCAGTTATGCTAAGGTCTGGGGGCCTATTACAAGTTATCTTATTAAATTCTTTTTCTATCTAATAAATTTATTCTGTTGCACCTTGTAATAAGAGTTTTGGTTTCTTTAAAAACACAGAAATATTATAAGAATGTGTTTTCATTTTAATCCTAGGTGTGGGTTATGGGGATGGTTCAGATTGTCCACAGTAGCTGACTATGATTTGCTTTGTGCTCTGGTAGGGGTGTGATTTTGCCAGCTGCAGATAGTTTCTGTGGTTGTGTGATGTTTGGAATTCTGGGAAGTCTTCAGAGGATATATAAAAGCTAGGGCCTGGAGAGGTGGTGCTGCTGTTGGTGGGTTGGTGATTGCTGGTTGTTGTTTGTGGTTTGTTAAGTAGTCATGCATAAAGAAGAAATAAGAAGAAAGAATTTGGGTCTGGAGAGATGGCTCAGCAGTTAAGAGCATTGACTGTTCTTCCAAAGGTCTTGAGTTCAATTCCCAGCAACCACTTGGTGGCTCACAACCATCTATATTAGGATCTGATGCCCTCTTCTGGTGTGTCTGAAGTACAGCTACAGTGTACTAATATAAATAAAATAAATAAATCTAGAAGAAGAAGAAGAAGAAGAAGAAGAAGAAGAAGAAGAAGAAGAAGAAGAAGAAGAAGAA
>JADRCH010000209.1:1109386-1142458 GCA_019843965.1 Rhynchomys soricoides | reverse complement strand
AAGAAGAAGAAGAAGAAGAAGAAGAAGAAGAAGAAGAAGAAGAAGAAACAAATTAGATATCCTGACAGCAAAGATCAAACTTGCCCCAACGAACTTGAAGCACCTAGTCATCAGGAAGTCTAAGGAAAATGACATTCCCTTTCCCCCTCTATCCTTTTTTGTCTCCTATCTAGTGTTGGGGTTGAAAGGGTGGGGAAAGGCGGAGAAGGGTAGGAAAGGAAAAAGGAACCCACAGAGGAGTCAACAGTCTGGCCTCAGCATCTAGTTCAACTGGAGTTGAGCTTCTATCCATGTTTCATTATATCTCTCCATGAATTTTCAGTTTCTTTGGATAATTCTCTGTGTTCCTTTTGGGGTCCCATGACCTCAATTGCCAGCTCCCCATGCACACACAGCATACAGCCACTGGAACCTGTAAATGAAGATATTGTATGATTCGGAAAACATTCCTGAAAAATCCTCTCTAGACATCTTCCCAGAAGCAGATGGGAGAGGCAAGAAAGGCTTTCCTCCAGCTCTACACGGCCTCCTTGGAGCCACAGCTCTGTCACTTTGAGCAGCTGTCACACACAGGAAAGAGCATACGGGGTGTTGCTGTGGTTGCAATGCTGCCCACTTCTGTACCCCTAAAGATGTGAGTGTGGCTTAGGCAGTCCCCACACGTGGTTACTATGATATTTGTTTCTACATTGTAGCTTTTGCTGAGCACATAGTCTATTTAAAACCACCTTTACCTTGCTAGCTGGTAAAAACTGGGGACCTGGGTGCAAAGGCTGAGAGAAGCCAGAACAGATCCTGGAAGAGTAAAACTATTGAAGCTAAAACAAACAATAAAAACCAAAACCAAAACCAACCAAACAAAAAACCCACAAACCAACCAACCAACCAAACAAAAAACTGGTAATTGTTACTCCCTTTGATTGCCCACCAGAACTCAAGGTAAAATCTTAACGCTGAAGACTCACGTGCCTTAGCTGCAAGACATTGAGTAATCAAGCTGGAACTGCTGTGGAGGCTTCCACCCCATTCCTTAGTCCTCAGCTCAAGAACGGGCTGTGCAGATAGCACGGCATGACGTGGATAGTCCACTCTTGAACTCACAGCAACGGTGAATACTCCTGGGAGGTGTATGGTGGTGGGGGATCATTATCCCCACTTCCCTGAGGACTTGTATGCAGTTAACAGTTAATGGTTATTGGGCCATTTAAGTGTTTTGCCTGAACATATGTCTGATGCCTTTGGAGCCCAAACTTGAGCATGGGATCGCCTGAACCTGGAGTTAGGAGCTTGTCTATGTGAGTGCTGGGAACCAAACAGGTTCTAAGGAAGAGAAGCAAGTGCTCTTCTGAGATCTTAGGGTTCTTTGAGTCTACGCGGCACACAGTCTTCTCTTGTTCTGAGTCCAGGCCCAGGGGTATCAGAGGAGAAACACAATAATGCTTAAATGAGTCAGACCCTGAGCTCCTGAGCTGGCATGGTGGCACATTCCTGAAATCTTAGCAAAGTGGAGAAAGAAGCTCAAGATTATCCTGGGCTACATAAATAGCCCAGAGGCCATCCTGGGCTATTTGAGACTCTGGCTCAAACAATTACAAGAAGACAAGAAACAAACAAAAAACTATGAGTCCTAGCTAGGTGTGGTGACACAAACTTTTAAACTCTGCACTCAGGAAGCAGATAGATCTCTGTGAGTTTGAGGCTAGCCTTGCTCTACAGAGCAAGTTCCAGGACAACCAGGGCTATATGGTGAGATGCCTCAAAAGTAGAACAAAACCAAACCCCAAACAGCAAAAAAACTATGAGGTGTAGTGTCCTCTGTCAGCTGGCTGTTACTATTCCCATCCTAGAGACCTCAGAAGACTTTATGGTCCTAGAGCTCTTATCCGAACCCCACTGCAAAAACAGGATGAGGTGCTTTACTCTTTTGACCACAACTCAGTCTTGGTGCCTTTTTTTTTTTTTAAAAAAAAAAAAAAGTTGATCTCTAACACTACAAAGAAAGAAAGAAAGAAAGGGGCCCTGTTTGGTCCTGGAAGACTCAGTCCAAAAGGTCTGTCAATCACCTGGACCAAAAAACAAACAAAGTAGCTGGGAGCTAGAGAGATGGCTCTCATCAGCTGAGGATACTTCCCACTCTTCCAGAGAACCTAAGTTTGATTCTGAGAATCCATGTTGGCCAGTTCACAGTTGTCTGTAACTGTAGCTCTAGGGGATCCAAGGCCTCCAGCCTTCTACTGTACCTGTGATCACATGCACATACCCACATGCAGATACACGCACATACACATAATTTAAAATGGTAAAAATAAATTCTCTAAAAAGAAATAGTGTAAAGCCTCTTTGACATTTATACCACCCTAGGGTTCCTTTGCAAGGGCTCCTTTGGTAACTGTCCATCTTCACTCCTTGTACTAACTTCTGTCTAGTTCAGTAATAAACACCATGACCAAAAGAAACTTGGAGAGGAAAAGATTTATTTCAGTGTATAGCTTATAGTCCATCATGGAGGGAAGTCAGGGCAGGAACTCAAAGCAGGAACTTGGAAGCGGGAGCTGAAGTAGAGGCCATGCTGGTAATACTCTGAAAATACATCCAAGATTCAGTAGCAGGTCCGGGCCAGCTGTGGTGAACTCCTTGAATACCGTCACTTGAGCAGCAGACACAAATGAAATCTCTGAGTTTGAGGTCAGCTTGGTCTACATAGTAAATTCTGGGGTAGCCAAGGCTACATAGCAAGTCCCAGTCTCAAAAACAAAACAAAAGAAACCCCAAACCAAGCACACACACACACATGTGAGCGCGCGCACACACACACACAGATAATTAACAACCCAACAAACAAACACCAAAAAACAAAACAAAACAAAACACCCCCATGGCTCTCTTGCTACTAGCCACAACTGTGTCTCAAAAAATCAGTTCTCCAACAATGAAACCACACACACACACACACACACACACACACACACACGTCATAAATCCTGTTGTTTGTACAAAGCAATTTGACAAACTGGCACAGCATGGTTCACTGCCCCAGGTACACACATGGAAACCATCAATCATTGACAGAAAATAAACGCTAATGACCACAGTTCCAGGGGTTGACCAAGGGTCAGTCATAGTTCTAGATTTCCTTGAAGATAGAAAAGAATAGGCAGCTTCCCCTGCTGTTTTAGCTCTTCTCCCTAGATGACTAACCATTTTCCCTCAGCACGTTTTTTTGAAAAGCCTGTGTCAGCTTTAGTGCTTTGAGATACCCACTTGTATCAGGACTCAGGCCTCATATACGCACTAATTTCTTTCTGGATTTTGTCTCTTGTCTTGGGCTTACTCAAACAATGAGGTATACAGATGTCAGGCAGAAAGATTTATGGAACGTTCAGTGATCAACAGAGGTTATCTGTCAGTATCGATTTTCTTTATAGTGTTTATCAGTATAAAAGAGCCATATTTTTTAATTTTTCCAGTCTGTATTTTCTTTTGTCATTTGACATTTTAGAGACATGAGTGGCAAGGCAGTTTATGTCTGTAATCCTAGCACTTGAGAGGCTGAGGCAAGGGGGTTACTGGGTTCAGTGCCACACAGTGACTTCCAGGTCAGCCTAGGCTGCAGAGGAAGACCTTGCCTCAGAAAAAGGAAACAGCGTCAGGTATGGCGGCAAGTGACTTTAATCCCAGCATTCAGAGGCAGGTAGGTCTCTGAATTTGATGCCAAGCTGGTCTACAGAGTAAGTTCCAGGATAACCAGGGCTACACAGAGAAACCCTGCCTCAAGCAAACAAACACAAACTTAAAATAAGTGCTAGTGCTCAAAATATAAAGGCACTGCTGCTAAGCCTGACAACCTGAGGTCCATTCCTGGGACTCACACTGTGTAATAAGAGACACAACTCAGTCATGTCCTTTACCTTCCTGCATTCTCACCCACGCACGTACACGCAGAGTTATGAATAAATGTCATAAAAACTGAAAAGAAAAGTCTTCTTTCCTTCTTTGAATTTTCTTGGCACCCTTGTCAAGGGTTACGTGACTTAAATGTGAGAGGTTTTTTTCCACTGACTTCTCAATTTTATTCCAATTGATTTATGTGGCAATTTTTATGTTGTATTAATTTGCTTTTTTTTTTTTTTAAGAGGAAGAGAATATTTACATTGGCTGATGACCTCAAAAGATTTCTATAATGTATGTTGGGGCATCACTGTAGTGCCAGGAGTTTTGAGACATAAGTCTTCATGTGCCATTTGAATGAGGATGCAGAGAGCTCAATCCAGGGCCAGAGGTGGGTATCTTTCAACCCTGCCTGCAGTTCTCACCACATCTGGCTGGGCCACACAAGCCAGAGGTTTCATAACTCTCTAACAGGACACCAGTTGGGGACCAAATGTTCAAACATAACCCCATGGAGGGACATTCTATATTCAAACCATAGCATGTTCCCCTTGGTCCCCATAGGTTCCTGGGTTAGCTCAATGAAAAAAAATGTGTTTAGTTCAACTTTCAGGAGCCTCTACATCTTCTTTTGTTTGTTTGTTTGTTTTATTTATTTCAAGACAAGGTTTCTCTGATTCCCCTGCCTCTGCTTCAGAATGCTAGGATTAAAGGCGTGTGCCTTCACTGCTTGGCTCCAATTAAAAAGAAATATTTTATTTATTTTTACTTTTCATTTTTATGTGTAGGCATGTTTTGTTTGCATACATGTATGTTCACATGTGCATCCCTGGTGCTCCGAAAGGACAAGAGAGGGCATCTGGAACTGGAGTTAGAGACGGCTGTGAGCAGCTAGCTATTTGGGTGCTTGGAAGAGGGGCTCTTGCAGGACCTCTCTGCAAGAGCATCGAAGTGCTCTTAACTGTTGGAGCCATCTTTCCAGCCCAAGACGCCTCCACATTTAACGGTCCTAGGTCCCAACAGTGTTTAAAAGTCTGAAGACAGTGGTACACACCCTTCAGTAGGTAAAGTCTTGAGACAGTCACTTTTCTCTTCCTTTTGGAGACAGGGCTGTTGCAATGCTGTCTAAGCTGGTCTCAAATTCCTAGACTCTAATATGCTGCCTACTCAAGGCTGAAATTAATAAACGGGTCACCACACTTGGTTTATGTTTATGTGGCTATTCTTATCTAGGCTGTCCTCTAATTTTTTTTTTCTTAGAATTTTTTTTGGGGGGGGCTATTCTGGGTCGCTTTGTGTGTGTGTGTGTGTGTGTGTGTTAGAGATGAATCATGTCCTCACATGGGGTAGGCAACCCTTCCTCTACCTTTGAGATATATCTTTGGCCCCAGTCATTTTATTTTTCATGTACATCCACTGCCTTTAATTGGATTTGGTATGGTTCTTATTGACTTTTTTTTTTTTTTTTTTTGGTTTTTCATGACAGCGTTTCTCTGTAGCCCTGGCTGTCCTGGAACTCACTCTGTAGACCAGGCTGGCCTTGAACTCAGAAATCAGCCTGCCTCTGCCTCCCAAGTGCTGGGATTAAAGGCATGCGCCACCACTGCCCGGCTTACAATGACTTTTTTTTTTTACTATTATTATTATATTTATTTATTTACGAATCTACGTATCTATCTATCTATTTATCTATCTAATCTATTGGTGGTGGTGGTTGGGGCACACATGAGCCTTTGGCACAAGTGGAAGTCACAACTTTCATGAATCCGTTCTGTCCTTCTATCATGGGTATTGAACTCAGGTCGTCACGCTTGGCGGCAAATACCTGTTCAGCCATCTTAGGGTGTTTGTTTGTTTGTTTGGTGAGACAAGGAATCACTAAGTAGATAGATGCCATTAGCCACGGAAGAAAAACCATAATTAGTCCTCAAAATAAAACCATCATGCCTAATTCAACATCACATGGCATCTAGAGTTCAATGCTCTATGAATAAACTGGTGCAAGTAAAATACTGAAACTGTAGCACTTTAGATTTTCCTGAAGAGTGCACGGCAAGCTTCCAACAGAAAAACTGGGTGAGCTTCCTTTAAAGCGTGGTCCGCACGCCCCGCCCCCACCTGACCAGCTCTGCCTCACCTAGGCAGTCCATAGGCGAACCACATTTCCCAGCGGCCCCTGCGGAGCGCCGGCGCCTGCGCACTGGTACGAAAGGGGCTCGTGCTCAACTCGCGCGCTAGCGTCCAGTTCGCCTCGCCTCGCGCTCAGCTCGCCTGCTTTCTGATCCCCGCCATGGAGGAGGCTGAGACGGACGCCACGGAAAACAAGCGCGCCTCTGAGGCCAAGCGAGCCTCAGCCATGCCGCCACCGCCTCCTCCTCCGCCTCCCATTTCTCCGCCCGCTCTCATCCCGGCGCCGGCGGCCGGTGAGGAGGGCCCGGCGTCTCTGGCCCAGGCGGGCGCTCCTGGCTGCTCTCGCTCTCGGCCCCCAGAGTTGGAGCCCCAGCGCAGCCTGGGCCGCTTGAGAGGCCGCTTCGAGGACTACGATGAGGAGTTGGAAGAGGATGAGGAGATGGAGGAGGAAGAAGAAGAGGAGGAAGAGATGAGCCACTTCTCTCTGCGTCTGGAGTCCGGACGGGCGGACTCCGAGGACGAGGAGGAGGTATCAACGACCCTTCCCCGACCTGGCTGCTCCCGAGCGGCCTCTGGGACCCAGCGGGGCGCAGACCTGCGGTTGCCGTTGTTGCTGGAGCTCGCGGCACGAGTGTAGACTTCCATCCCCGCCCACCCAGGCGTGGCCTCTCTCCGGCTTCATTTATTTTGTGGAGTCCTTGCAGATCACTTAGGGCACTCTGGGTCCCGCTTCTTTGATTCTGTAGAGAAGTCTTTGCGTGACTTGGAGGGAGTTAGGTGTCTAAGGCTACCTCCCCCCCAACCCCAACCCTAACCCCGGCTCTCCCAAGTAAGACTGAAGCGTACTTATTTTTTTTCCTGAAGGGTGTTGAGAGGGTTTGGTTTTTTGTTTTTCCCATTTAAAAAAAAAAAAAACAAGCAAAAAACCTAATATGTGAAGAAAGGCATCCCGGGGATGGAGTGTAGCCCAGTTGATAAAGTGTATCTCTGGCCTGCTGGACTCTCAGAGTAAGAGGCTCAGCACTGTCTACACTGGATGTGGTAGTGAACACTTCTAATACTGTTATGTTACTATCAACATTCGTGAGGCGGAGGCTGCAAGTTCAGGGTCACCCTTGGTAATGTGGGGAGGCCAGGCAAGTTTAGGGGCTTTTTGTAAAACAACAAAAGAACAGGTGCCCTTCGCTGTCAGTTTACTATATACCAAAGAATTGGGACCGCTTAGGAATAGTGCTTTCTTTATATTGGGTATTTTGAAGGGTTGGAGATGCAATTATGTTACATTGCTTATAATGAAGTCTTGAGATTATGACTTAAATTGTTGCAGTCCTGGGTTTGAATCTCTGGGCTCAGATGTCTCAGCTGCCTTGAGAAAGTGGGAATATAGGCATTAGACTGCCTCCTCCAGCTGGTTTATGAATTTGAGAAGGAGAAGAAGGCTTGCATTCTAAGACTGTCACCATTGCATTCACAGCGCCTGATTAACCTCGTTGAGCTGACCCCATACATCTTGTGTTCCATTTGCAAAGGTTACTTGATAGACGCAACTACCATTACAGAATGTCTACACACCTGTAAGCATATGGCTCACATTTCTGAATAGTATTTTAAAAATTTGAAAATGTCTTTAAACCATCCTAAATTAAATACTTTGTCTTCCACTAGTTTGTAAAAGCTGCATTGTGAGACATTTTTACTATAGCAACAGATGCCCAAAATGCAACATTGTTGTCCACCAGACTCAGCCTCTTTATAATATAAGGTAAGAGTATATACATTTAAAATGTTTATCATTTAAAATAATTATCAAGTGGTTTTTTTGTTTGTTTGTTTGTTTTGAGATCTTGACATTCTGTAGTTGGGAGTAAATTCTTTGAATGCTATCAAAATGAGAAGAAAGGGAACTGCGTAAGAAGTGTATGGAGAGCCGGGCAGTGGTGGCGCACGCCTTTAATCCCAGCACTTGGGAGGCAGAGGCAGGCGGATTTCTGAGTTCGAGGCCAGCCTGGTCTACAGAGTGAGTTCCAGGACAGCCAGGGTTACACAGAGAAACCTTGTCTCGAAAAACAAACAAAAACAAAACAAAACAAAAAGAACCTGGGTCTTCTCCATCTCTCCAGATGAGATGATACACAACAGTTAAAACGCAATCCTGTCTTCAAGCTCACTTCTTACCAAGTGTACAAGGCCAAGGAACAATTACTGAACTGTTCAAGGTTCTATTGAATACTTCTGTTGTTTCTTAGACAGGTTTTTTTCTGTGTAGTCCAACTGTCCTAGAACTTGCTTTGTAGATCAGGCTGACCTCAGGCTCACAGAGATCCACCTGCCTCTGCCTCCCAAGTGCTGGGATTAAAGGCGTGCGCCACTACCGCCCAGTGAATACTTAGAATTACATATCCTTCCTTGGTTTTCTGAGAAGTATCTTTTAGGCATTGGGAGTACTGATTTGCTCTGTTGAATCAAGATGTCTGGCTCCTAACCTGTTGGTGGCTTTCACACCTTTAATCCCAGCATTTGGGCGGCAGAGGCAGGCAAATAATAGATCTCTGAGTTTGAGGCCAGCCTGGTCTACAGAGGGAGTTCCAGGACAGCCAGGGCTACACAGAGAGAAACCCTGTCTTGAAAATACAAAAAAAACCCAAAAAACAAAAAATAACAAAACAAAAAAAGAAAGAAAGAAAAGGGAATAAGAAAAAAAAGAAAAAGAGTTGTCTGCTCCTGAGGGAAATAGTGAATTAATTTTGTACCTAAATTCATTTTTTGAATTCTGAGACACTCTCCTTTTTTTTTTTAATTAGGTTGGACCGGCAGTTACAAGACATAGTATACAAATTAGTGATCGATCTAGAGGAAAGTAAGTTTCTTTTATTTCATAGTTGTGAATCCCAACGCCTCTGACCCTGTTAGTTACATTGTAAGTGTAATTTAGTCTGTTTTTTATCATTTTTTTAGGAGAAAAGAAGCAAATGCATGACTTCTATAAAGAAAGAGGTCTAGAAGTCCCTAAGCCTGGTAAGTTTGAATGTGTTCTCTACTACATTTATAGATTAAAGAACAAAGCTGTCATTGAGGTTCTGTGCTGTCCTCTTTCCTGTTCTGTCAAGTGACAGAGTAGACCTGGTGGGGCCATTTAGGGAAGAAGAGGTTTAGTTAGCTCACAGCTCAGGTTACGATCACCGCAGGGAAATCAATCAGGTGCCCGGCTCTTTGTCTCTCCCCTATAGTCTAAGACTTAATCCCAGGGAATGCCCATTTTTAGGCTGGGTCTTCCTAGGCAGATTAACATAATAAAAAAAAATTCCTCACCAGCCAGCTCCTAATCCCTGCCAATTGGAATGAAAAGGAAAACTACCTCACTGGTACTTTTAGAGAATGCCTAGTTAGAGTACCAAAGAGAAGTATTCTGAAGGTCACGCTTCAGTATAACCTAAGTAATAGTTTGTAAGAATTAAAGGGACTGACTGGGTGTAGTAGTCTAAGCCTGTAATCTCTGCACTCAGGAAACTGAGTCAAGAAGATTGCTTCGACTTCAAGGCCAGCCTGGGCAACATAATGAGACACTTTATTTAATAAAAGAAGGGGGGGGGGACAGACTCAGTCACTAGATTTTGTGAGTTTGTTCCTAGCACTACCACTTTATTAGGTTAGGTGACTTTAACGTTTATAAAATAAAGATGAATATGACATCATTAAACAAACACATTTCTTTTCTTCGTGGTTTCTCCGTGTAGCCTTGGCTGTCCTGGAACTCACTCTGTAGTCCAGGCTGGCCTCGAACTCTCTGAGATCCACCTGCCTCTGCTTCCCCAGTGCTGGGGTTAAAGATGTGTGTGCCACCACTGCCCTGCCAGTACCAGTACTTTTACTAATGCTGGGCACAGAGTGACTTTTATGTTTAATAGCAACATGGAACTCTGGTAGATTTGGATTTAAATCTTGGTTCTTCTGTTACTTTGTGACCTTAAACAAATTGTTTAGTCTACTAAGGCGCAGTTTCTTTATAAGTTTTTTTAAAAGTGTAGATGTAGTACATATTTATAAAGATTAAATGAGAGTATATGTAATGTGCCAACCTTAGTGATTGCACATGGAATCTAGAAGTGCTATACTGTTTTAATGAGCTCTCTGTGGCCCTGAGAAATGAGTCCTGTCTGCCTTCCATCGTGGAGTGGTCCCTTAGCTTGTAGCTAATTTTATTGTCTCTTTTCTTTGTATTTATGTTTTACATTTATATTTATTTAGAGAGAGAATACGCATGTACATGTATGTACACATGTGTTTGTACTTTCTTACACAGAGACCCACTTGGCAGAACTCGTTCACCTCACTATATGTGTCCTAGGAGAGAGACTTGGCACAAGCACCTTTACCAACTGAACCATTTTTCCCACTTTAAAATCATTTTTAAGGAAAAGGAGACTTGATCAGGATAATGTTTTATCATTTAGTCAACAGTTGTAATACTTGTGTGATTCATTCCTTAAAGATCTCAATTTGAAAATTTTGATCCTACATCAGCTTCTTTGTTTCCATCTCAAGCAGCTGTTCTACAGCCAGTCCCTTCAAGCAAAGGAAGAACCAAGAAAGTCCTAGAGTCAGTGTTTCGTATTCCACCTGAACTTGATATGTCTCTATTACTTGAGTTCATTGGGTGAGTGACCTAAAAAATTTATCATTTGCTTATTTTTGGCATTTTGAAACGAGGTTTTACATTGTAGCCTAGGCTAGTCTTAAACTCAACACAGTCCTCTGATTGTCATTCTCTTGGGTTTGGTATGCAAGTTTGTAAACCACCCTGCTGGGCCTCTCATTACCTTTTGGGGCTGGAGAGATGGCCCAGTGGTTAGGAACATTTGCTGTTCTTGCAGAGGACATGGTGGTTTAGCTCATGTCATGGCTCACAACTCACAACTGTCAGTAACTCCTGTTTCAGAGGGTCTGGCTCATCTTCTAGTTTTCTCAGGTGCCTGCAGGATGCATATACTCAGAACACACACATTAAGTAAATACGTTTTATTTTTAGGTTTATTCTTTTGTGTATGAATATTTTGCTTGCATGTATGCACCATTTAAATGCTTGATGTTCAAGGAGATCAGAGAAGGGTGTTGGATCCCTTGTAACTGTAGTTATGGACAGCTGTGAGCTGCTATGTGGGTGCTGGGAACCTAGGTCCTCTGCAGGAGCAACAAGTACTTTTAACTGCTGAACTAGTTACTTCTTTTTCTTTAAAGAAAGAAAGAAAACTGTCTTTTAGCTTTAAAATCGTGACTTTTCTTCTTGAGACAGTTTCTTTAGCCCATAATATTTGGGTTTTTTCAAGACAGGATTTTTCTGTGCGTGTATAGCCCTGGCTGTCCTGGAACTCACTCTGTAGACCAGGCTAGCCTGAGATTAAAGTTATGTGCCACAACAGCCAGGCTTGGAATTTCTTGTGGTTAGCTCACCTAAATTCTAGATCCTCATGCCCGAGGGCTTCCCAAAATGCGAGCTTGTGCCACCAGGCCTGGATAAACAAAGTAAGTTCAGTAATTATGAAGTAATAAATTATAGAATATTTAAGACTGAGGAAAATGTTAAATTAACATAGTAGCCACTGGTACCCTGTTCTCACAGTAGCACACCGAATCCTAACATGGAGGATCGCTGCATTCAAGGGTAGCGTCGGATGTATGGCAAGGCCCTGCCTGCTTTTGCTTGCCTGTCCCCCTAAAGGAAAGTCTGACCAAAATCATTCCTAATAGAACAGAACCAACCAAGAAACAAAACCACTTTTAATGTAGCGGAAGCCTTGACTGTATAATGGCTTGTTCCCTTCCCTCAGGTTTAGTAACCATTCCCCAGAGAATAGTTCTCATTCATCCCTTTGCAGTTTTGCATTTGGTTTCTGAAGGGTCAGAAGTTCTTGATCAATTGCAAGGCAGCAAGGCAGGTCTTTTTATCTTCTTTTTTTGTAATTTAAAATTAGACTGGGCATGGAGGCACTTGCTTTTAGTTCCAAGCCAGCTAGGGCTACATAGTGAGACCCTGTCTCATAAAACAAATGTTTCCCCTCTCCTCTGGGAAACGGAAGTGTGGAGAGGTTAAAATACTGGATTAAATTGCCTTTGTTTTACCACTAGGTGGCAGAAGTGACAATTATGTTTCTTCCCAAAGATTTAGGTAACCATGTTTTAAAAATAAAAAATAACCAGGTGTAGTAGTGCATGTCTAGCTTTGTGGAGGCAGAGGCAGAGGCAGGCCGATCTTTGTGAGTTCGAGGCCAGCCTGGTTTAAATGTGAAGTTCCAGGACAGCCAGACTACTTAAAAGACTCAGTCTTAATCCACCCCTCAAAAAAAAAAAAAAAAAGGCTGGTGCGGTAGCACAGCTATAGAAGCCCAGCGTTCAGGAGGTGGAGGCAGGAGAGTCAGGACTCAAAATCAGCCTCAACTACTTAATGAGTTCAAGAAAGCCTGAGACACGAGCTCCTACCTCAAACTTAATTTTAAAAAATGAAAACTTGGGGTCAGTAGAAAGCTCAGCAGGGAAAGGCACTTGCTGCCTAGCTTGTCCACTTAAGTTAGACCCCAGGAACTTAAGATGGAAGGCGGGAACTGACTTCTACAAGCTGTCTTCTGAGCTCCACATGATCAGCAGCATGACCATCACTGTAAATAAATAGATGTAAAAAAGTTTGTAGCTGGTCAGGGTGGCCATGCCTTTAATCACAGTGCTTGGGAGGCAAAGCAAATGAATCTGAGTTGGTCTACAGCGTGAATTCCAGGGCGTAAAGAAAACCTGTCTTCAACACACACACACACACACACACACACACACACACACACACCCCAAACAAAAATTTCTGAGTTAAATGAATTACTGCATATGAAATGTTTATATTGTTTTTCTTTTGTTTTATAATTAAGCATGTAATTTAAAATGTTAAGTTTTGACTAACTTTTCCTTTATTTTCAGTGCTAATGAAGACACGGGACATTTTAAGGTATTTCATTTTTTGCTTACTTTATAAGAGGATGCTGTAGCTATAAATTCTGAATCAGATTAGCAACCAAGTAGGAATTATCTTCAATTAAAATATAAATGTTTGACAAGTAAGTTATTGAAATTCAACAGTAATACTATATTATTAGTTTATCAGGGTACGAAACATTAAATAGGGACTTGTTACTGATTCAAACAAGTGAAGTAAGAAAATAAGTAATTTACACAGCCAAATGCCATGTTGATTGGTAGTTTATTTTTTTATATTTTAGTTTTTGGAGACAGGTGCCTGATGGTCTTAAACTCTATATAGCCATGGATGACCTTGAATTCCTGATCTTCCTGCCTCTACCTTCTAAGTGCCAAGACTACAAGCATGTACCACTAAGGTTTGGTTTTAATGTGTAATTTAAAAAAATTCTAAAAGTCAGGTGTGGTATAACTTTGTATTCTTACTACGCTGGAGGCTGAAGCAAGAGATCAAAAATTTAAGGCCAACCTGGGCTATTGTAGTAAGACCAGTCTCCAAAAGAAAAAAGGAAAAAAAAATCCAAAGTGTTTTGTGTAGTTGGTGCTTAGCGTTTAACATGAATTTAAACTTGTATATTTAACATTTTTGGTTGAAGTTAACCTGCCTTAACTTGTCACTTCAAGCATTCACTGAGATTTGAGGTAAGAACTACTTTGTATTATACTTTGTCAGTTCTTGAGATAACTAGCAAGCTAGAGATGCCTCTGAAAGTAAAATCTCTGTGATGTAGACTCTTATTCTTATTAAGAAAAGGTCAGGGTTGTTTTGTTTGTGGTATCTATTCAAAAGTTAGGTGTTTTGTTTTGTTTTTTAACAGTTCCACGTGGGGGTTTATTGGAAGGGGGATCAAGGTAGCAGTGAGAAGAGAAAGGGAAAAGAGAGAGGAAAAAAGCCTATTTCTAGAGTTTTAAGGGGAAACTCAGTGGCTGTAGAAGTCCCAACACACAAGGCTCAGCTCCCTGTTCCATGGTGACGTTTTAGGAGAGGAGGAGTTGATACAATACTTACTTGCGTAGCGTGGGTGAAGCCCTAGGTTCATAAATGGTGTGTGGTGCATATTCTATGAGCCCAGCACTTGTGAGATACGTGTCAGTTCAAGGTAACCCTGGATTACATGGGACTCTGAAAAAACATACTGATGAAAAGTATTAAAGACCAGCTCAATCAGCATTGCCACTTTAGGTGGAGGGCCAGATAGAAGCTCCATGACTCAAGCCTGCCTTCAGTCACTGGTGTAGTTTTGTGTGGTGGTGGTGGTTTGTGTTTTTGAAATAGGTTCTGATTCTGTAGCCCAGGCTAACCTGGAATTCATGTATCCTCATCTGGCCTTGAATCCATAGCAGTGTGCCTGCCTTAGTCTCTGAATGCCAGGATTACATGAGTGAGTCACCGTGCCTGCCAACTTTAGATTTAAATAGAAGAACAGCTGGGGCAGGAGGCAGCGAGTATATCCCATGAAGCTTTGGTCAAATTGTGATGTGATGGTTCATCACCTTGGCTCTTCGAGATGGTTCAGAGAAGTTTTAATTGTTTGAGGAGACAGTTCACTTCTCCCAAGATGATCCTTTCTGGCTGAAGATGGTCTCACAGTGTCTGAGGCTGTGTCTAGAAATCTAAGGTGACTGCCCTTTTACTGGAGACCTTCGGATGCCTTTGGGGATTCTGGAACAGGATATTGTAAAAGCTGGCAGCAAGGGACAGGAGAGATGGCTCCGCAGTCAAGAGCCCATAGTGCTCTTGCCAAGGAGCAAAGTAAGGTTGGTTCTCAACCACTGCCTATAACTCAAGCCACCCGTGACTAGATTTATTCTCATTTTAAAATTTAAAAAGAAAATCTCTCTCCCTCTCCCTCTCCCTCTCCCCCTCCCTCTCCCCCTCCCCTCCCCTCCCCCTCCCCCTCCCCTTCTCCTCCTCTCTTTCCTTCCTCTCCCCTCCCTTCTCCTCCTCTTCCCTTCCCTCCTCTCTTTTTTCTTTTTGGAGATAGACTAGTGGCTTAGGCTGTCCTTGGCTCATAGCAGTTTTCCTGTCTTGGCCCCTAGAGTACTGGGATCACAGGTGTGAGCCACCATGCCTTGCTTAAAAAAAAAATACTGTTTCTCACTATGTGTCCAGACTGTCTCAGCTCCTAGACTTAAGTAAACCCCCTGCCTCAGTATTTCAAGTAGCTGGAACTCCAGACATGTCCTACCTTGCTGTGGGGTTAGTACTCAAGAGATCCTCTTGTGTTGCCTTTCCCAAGTAGTTGGAACGACACTACAGTGCCTTGAACAGGATGCAAACATCAGCTCAGGCTGATCTTGAATTTACAGTTCTGCCTCCACCTCTCAAGGGTTAGGATTTCAGGCATGTACCATTGTACTGGATGCTTTGTTTTTCATGAACTTTTAAAGTTAACTAATAACCCTTTCTATTAAAAAGTTTGTTGGTATGTATCTAAAGGATTTATAGAATTTCTACCTTTTTTTAGTCTACAAATTGACTCAAATTCATAAAATCATCTTTGCTTTAAGCTTTAAAGCTTGTACATTTTATGTATGTATTCATTTACATAATCTGAAAAGTGTTATCTGTTTTTGTAGCCATTGGAAAAGAAGTTTGTGCGTGTTTCAGGAGAAGCAACTATTGGGCATGTAGAAAAATTTCTTAGAAGAAAAATGGGTCTTGATCCAGCTTGTCAGGTACAGTACATGTGAGGTTGCAAGATGACCTTTGACAAATGGAGAAAGAATGGACTCTCTCTGGAGTGTGGAACGGCTTTTTATGATGTAGATGACTGTGACTGTCAATTCAGTGTTGATGCATTGTAATTCCCACCTCCAACTCCAACCACTTCTGAGTTACCCTTCATATTAGTTCTTCAGAAGAACAAAACTGATGTAATGAATATATATACAATACATGTATTAAATATGCATATAATATATAAAAGAAAGATTTGTTAGAAGGCTTTTTACAAATGGCTGTCCCCTGATGCAGGGGTCAAGAATGTGGTGTATGTTCAGCCCTGGAGGCTAAGGCAGACAACCTTCAAGTGCCTCAGCAGCAGGGTAGGTGAGCCTGCGGTGAGATAGGCTGCCGCCAGAAGCTGAGACCCAGGTTTATGGTGGATCTTCTGACCTCAGACGATCCAATTAAGAAAATTCTTCACATGTATGCCCAGCTGCCTGGTTTTTATTGTAGTCCAGTTGACAGCCAAGATTAGCCATCAGTCACAGCCTCTGTTTCTTACTGCATTGATGAGCATGTCTTGATTTCAGGAAAAACTAGAGCTGTAGGAAATGCTAACAGGTTTCTAGGCCTGAATTCCGGTTCTTCTGCAGTTGGTTGTAGAACTAGAGATTACTAGAAGACATCTGTGCAAGTATAACATGGAAACTTGAAAGCTTAGAAAATTGAAATACTTAATATAGACCCCATTAGCTTTTTAAGGATTGAAAAGTGTCTCCTACTTATGTAGTATTTTCTTGTTTGTAAATTAGAAAACTTCAAATCTTGCATGTTACTGAAAATCAATAAATTTGGGTGGTGGTGGAGCATTCCTTTAAAATTTCCAACAGTTAGGAGGCAGAGGCAGGTGGATCTCTTGAGTTAGAGGCCAGCCTGGTCTATAGAGCGAGTTCCAGGACAGCCAGGGCTACACAGAGAAACTCTCAAAAAACCAAAAAAATACAAAATGTACTCAATATTCTAGCCATGGGTCAACTGAAAATGTGCCTTTATATAGCTTTGCTTTTTTATTCATCAGAGTTAGCTATTACGCAGAGTTTGATAGATATTTGTTTGTTGACTAAAGCATACATGTATTAAAACAGTGACTGAAATTATGCTGTTTTTAGTACTAATATCTATTGGTATCTGTATATGTGTGCCTGCCCATCCATCCATCCATCCATCCATCCCCAGGCCATCATTGAGACATTTTTTTATATAACAAAATCAACTTAGAAGAGGGAACCATTGTACAGCGTGGCGACTTGCTTATATGCTATAACTAGGAAGTGATATCCAGGTGGGCCAGTTCTAGAAATCTGTTCCTCCTTCTATGACTAAATTTTGATCAGAGCACAGTTCTACTTATTTACTAATTTTTGTTGTTTTGGGACAAGGTTTCATGTAGCTCAGGCTCTTTTCAAGCTCCCTGTGGAACCAAGGCTGACCTTGAGTTCAGATCCTGTCTTTACCTCCTAAGAGCTAGAATTAGGGGCATCCACTGCCATGCTTGCCACAGTCCCCATGTATAGACATCTCCAAAGCTTAAGGTTGGCTTTAAAGGCTTCTCTCTTTGTTTTAATTTTACTGTTTTACCCTGTGTATCTGCATGTATACATGCCACTGAACACATTATAGAGGTTGGGGTGGGGGGAGTCTTTGGGAACTGGTTCTCTACCTCCACTGTGGGATCTTGGGATCAAACCTAGGTTGTCATTCTTGCTTGGCACACACTTTTATCTGTTGGGCCATTCCCCCCCCCCCTTTTTTTTTTCTCCTAGATCATTTGTTTATTTATGGGTTTTGGAGACAGGGTTTCTCTGTAGCCTTGGCTGTCCTGGAACTCACAGAGCTCTACCTGCCTCTGCCTCCCAAGTGCTGTGATTAAAGGTGTGTACCACCATGCCCAACTTCCAGTCCAATATTTTAGATTACTTTTTGTCTTCTTTAAGAGTGGTGGCGCATGCCTTTAATCCCAGCACTTGGGAGGCAGAGGCAGGCGGATTTCTGAGTTCTAGGCCAGCCTGGTCTACAGAGTGAGTTCCAGGACAGCCAGGGCTACACAGAGAAACCCTGTCTCGAAACACCCCCCCCCTCCAAAAAAAAAAAGAGTACTTTGCTTTTATGTATATATGTGTACTGTGTATGTGCTTGGTGCCCCCCAGAAACCAAAAGTGAGTGTTGGATTCCTGGGAAATGGAGTTACAGACACTTGTGAGCTTCTTTGTGGACTCTGGGAGTTGAACTCCAGTCCTCTATAACAAGTGCTTTGAACTACTGAGCAGACCCCTAATTTATTGTTTTTATTGATAAACATCATCTAAATATTTTGTGCAGCATGTACGGGGTTTTCAATATGTACTCTGAAATGGCTAAATTGAGCTAACATGGGCCTTTTCACATTCTCTACATTTTTAACTTATTTTATGTGCATTGGTGTTTTGCCTGAATGTATATCTATATGAGGGTGTTGGGAGTCCCAAGAACTGGAGTTACAGACAGCTGTGATGTGCCATGTGGGTGCTGGGAATTGAACCCAGCCAGGTCTTCTGGTAAAGCAGCCAGTGCTCATAACCACAGAGCCATCTCTCAAGGGCACCCCCCCTTTTTTTTTTTTTTCTTTTTGAGACAGGGTAGAGTAGCCCCGTCTGTCCTGGAACTTGCTCTGTAGACCACACTGGCCTTAAAATCAGAGATCCACTTGCCTCTGCCTCCTGAGTGTTAGGATCAAAGATATGTACAACCGTGCCCAACAAAAAGAAAAACCCAAATTATTTTTATTTTATGTAGATGGGTGTTCTTGCCTATGTGCATATCTGTGAACCACATTTGTGCAGTGCCTACAGAGGTCAGAAGAAGGTGTTGTATTCCTCAGAGTTGAAGTTTCAGACTGTTGTGAGTCACAGTGTGGGTGCTGGGCATCAAACCTTAGTCCTCTGGAAGAGCATCCAGTCCTCTTGAGCTCTGGGCCAATCTCTTCCCACCTAACATGCTTTTGAAAAACTAAAGAGACACTGCTCTCTTGGCAGGGCTCAGTACCTGTTGGCTATGATCTGTAAAGATGTGTTTGGTACACAGAGATGAATTTTAGCATATAGAGACTGCTGTAAATCTGGTCATCTGAACTCAGTCTGTGGGAACCTCTGTAGAGCAGTCCTTGACCTCCACACTCCCTGTGGCACACACACTTTTACACATATAGCAGTCCTACTTATAAAGGCGAGTTTCACGTTTCCCTTATAACATTCAAGAGTTTTAGCGTTTAGAAATGCTTTAAATTTTGTCTTTTAATTTTGCCAGCTTTTAGTTCTGTAGGTAAATATTCCTTACTGTTAATACATACCTTGTAATATTCATAACATAATTTTTCTCAAATACTGACATAATGGTAAGGATGATCAGATCTGTGGACTTATGTTCTGTGTCTGTGTTTAAGCTTTCCAAGTCCTAGATATGGTAAATAAAAAACATTTAAGTTGTTTCTTTTAGTAGTATTGGGCTTCATACTTGCTAGGCAATACCATTGAGCTCATCCGCAGCCTTTTTTAATTTTATCTTTATCTTTAATTTTTGAAAACTTTTATGTGTATGGGTGTTTTGCTTTCACGTAGCTGTGCACACAGTACCCAAGGAAGCTAGACGAAGGCAGATGCAGATGGTTACACGCTGCCACATGGGTGCCGGGGTCGACCCGGGGTCCTCTGGAAGGGTGGCTGCTGCCCTTAATCGCTGAGCTGTCTCTTCAGCCCATTGGTTGTTTGTTTTTGTTTGTTTGTTTGTTTTGAAACAGGATCTCCTGTGTATGCATGGCTGGCCTGCCTATAACTCACAGAGATCCACTTGCTTCTGCCTCCTCCTCTGAGATTAAAGACCTGTGCTACTAAGGCTGGCTTGTTTGTTTGTTAGTTAAGGTCTCAATATGTAGCCTAAAATGGCCTTGAGTTTGTGGCTGTATTTCTGCCTCAACTTGTGTGCTGGGTTTACAGGTGTGTGCTATAATGTCTGTTTTCCGGGCTTTTTCAAAGTTTTATTTTCATTTATTTAAAAAATTTCGATACTTAAAATTTTTTTGTGTATTAATGTTTTGTTCACATGTATGTATGTATGTATACTATGCGTATGGATTCTGCCCATATTGCCTGTGGAAGTCAGCAGAGGGCATTGGCTCCCTTGAAATTGGAGTTAAGAATGGTTGCAAGCCACTGTGTGAATGCTGGAATTAAACCCAGGTACTCTGGCTGGCCATGACATAGCCCTTTAATCCCAGCACTCAAGTGGCAGAGACAGGCAGTTTTTGAGGCCAGACTAGTCTACAGAGTTCCAGGACAGCCTGTCTTGAAAAATCAAAACCAAAACTAACCAACTGACCAAAAAGTCCAGGTCCTCTGTGAGAGCAGCAAGTGCTCTTGATCGCTGAGTCATCTTCTAGCCCCCCAAATTTTTATTTTAAGAGAATCTTGCAAAATTGCCCAAACTAGCTTCCAACTCTTGATCCTCTTCTGGCTTAAGTCCTCTGAGTGGGGACCAATGTCATACGCTACCATGCCTGTCTCAAAAATGTTTCTTGATGATGTTTTATTAGAAGTTTGACAAACAAACACGTAGCCCTTGATTCAGATCCTCAGCAAAAGCCAGGCCTGTGGGCCACAGATAGGTAGATTCCCTGAGCTCACTGGCCATCAAGCCTAAGCAGTTAGTGAGCTCCAGGTCCCATGAAAATACATTAGAAAGTGATAGAGGTTTTTAAAAGTCTATAAAATAATTAAATATAATCTTGAAGTAATCATGCTAATTCCTCGATTCATTTGTTTTGAAGCAGGAAAGTGGTCTGATAACCGATTGTTTTTCCATAGGTAGATATCATCTGTGGGGATCACTTATTGGAGCGGTACCAAACTCTACGGGAAATCCGACGTGCAATAGGTGATGCAGCAATGCAGGTAGGTCCTTATCAGACCTATGCTGAACACATAGACTAATGAATGATCAAAATTCTGTGTTGGGAGAGCTGAAAAAACAGCTCAGGGATTGGGAGCACTGTCTGCTCTTGAGCGGTGTGAGGTTGAGCTTGAGGACCTGGGGCTACATATTAAGACTGTCTAACAAAACCAAAGACTTATAAACAAGCAAAACCCTTTGGATTTATTATTCAAGAGTGCTAGTGGAAACAGCTGGTCTTGCTTGGTGTGGTGTATCACACATACCATCACACAGGAGGTAGAAGCAGGAGGGACCGGAGTTTAAGGCCATCCTTGACAATATAGCTAGTCTGAGACCTGCCAAGCTATTTGAGACACTGTCTCAAAAAAAAACCAAACAAACCTAAAACACAAACCCACACTCAAATTTAATACAGTCTCGAAAGACCTGACTGGTTGCCTTGAGGTGAATTAATTCATTTCTGGGGTAGAGACCCTTAATCTAATTACCTTCCACTGTGCCCCACTTCGTCTGTACTCTGTACTAGCAAGTAAGCTTTCAGCATTTGAACTTGTGAAGGACAAGCCATGGCTAACCGTTGTGCAGTTAAAAATTCAGGACTGTAATAGAGATATGAATAGGAACCATAAATGTAAGTGATCCTTGCACATATATTGATAGAATGTATAAATATAGGCATATTACATTTACATCATAAGGAATTATTTTCTAAATTATGTTCTTATGTGAACTGCAAGATCTTGAAACTGCTTATAAGCCACACTTTGAGTTTTATATGTGGATATTAATATAGTCTGCATTTCATTTCTGAACTATGACAGGGAAATACAAAAGTGTGATTTGTATGCATATAAATCTGATAATGGAATCTTTGTATCTGTATTATATGGACATTCACTTTGACCATGCTAATTAGTTTAGAGCAGATGTGGTGATGGTTCATGGACCAGCATGGTCTGGCATTTGTTTAAGTTCCTGCAGCTAGGCTTCTGCCTCTGGTTTACCCTTAATCTTTGCCATCCCTTACTATCTCACATGCCTGATATGCCTTCACTGACGTTACTTTCCTGGCCTTGGTGAGCATTTGAATTTGTAAACCCTTTTTTATGGTCCTGGTGTCTGTGCTGGAGTTTCCAGGAACAGAAGCTAGATTGCAGTGGGTTGAGCAGCGGAGGAGAAATGAAGTAAAGCTCTGGTATCTTAGTTCCTTTTTTTCTTGGATGATGACGATGATGATTTTGGTGTTTTTGAGACAGGGTTTCTCTATGTGGCTTTGGTTGTCCTGGAACTCATTATGTAGACCAGCCTGTCCTTAAACTCCGAGATCTACTACTAGCCTTTGTTTCCTGGGTGCCTTGGTTAACTTTTCTATGACGTGATAAAGCAGCATGACCAAATGCAACTTATAAAAGAAAATTTAATTTGGCTTACAGTATCAGAGCATGAGAGTCTGTGATGGTGGAGCATAATCACAGTGGCAGGAGTAGCTAAGAAGTAGCCATGAACAGCAGGCAGGAGGGAGAGAACACCCTGAGAATGCCATCCTCCAGTGACCTGTGGACAAACAAAGGTCTTTTCTCAGTTAGCCTTGGTTATAAATGCATGCCCTTAGTTACCTGTGATTATATGAGAGTCAACACATTGACCTGTTTGGGGTGGGTCATCTGTGATTGAGCTGTTCAGGAGGCTGAGACAAAAGAACTATTTCAGCTCAGAAATTCTTGACCATCTTAAAAAGAAACTAAGAATCTGGAGAGATGACTCAGGTTAGAAGCATGTACTGCCCTTGTAGAGAGTTTGGTTTATAGCACCTATGTTAGGCAGCTCATAACTTCCTGCAGCTCCAGCTCCGGAGTGGGGATACACTTTCTCTTTCAAGTCGTAAGAAACAAGAAGATGGAAGGCATGATGCTGCAGTCCTATGATCTCAGCAGTGTGTGAGCTCAAGGCCAGCCTGAGCCACATAGTAAGATTCTGTCTTAATAAAAGAGAAGGAAAGGCGTGTGTGTGTGGGGTGGGGAGGTGGGGCGGGCGGTGTCTCGGTGCAGTTGGGATAGAAAGAAAGAAAGGGAAGAAATATATTGATAAGGAGTTTTTGGTGATATCAATAACAAGGAATTATGTGTGTCTTATAATCTATTTTTTACATTAAAGAATTTCTCTTTGCTGTTAGATTATGAAAAATAAGCCAGTTTTGGTTTGATCATATATTATACATAACTGATTTTCAAAGAACTATAAAATAGTCCCTTTTTCCCCTTTGCAGGATGGTCTGCTTGTTCTTCATTATGGTCTTGTGGTTTCTCCTTTGAAAATAACTTGAAGATACAAGGGTATACAAGAAACCCAGTAAGGAGGCTTCTGTAGCTCTGCACCTCACCAAAGATTCTCACAAAGCATGGAACCACCACTACGGTACGCTGTTAAGAGCTAGCTTCTGTTTTCAGCACCAGAACATTATGTGTACAACTTGAAACAATAGAATGTATTTGCTACACTAAAGACTATGTCAAAACCATCCATAACTCAGGGGAAAAACTGAAGACACTGAATCTTAAAATTCCTTATGATTCTGAATGCGAGGAAGTTGCTGGTTGCTTCCCATCTCTGAAGTAGGCTGCCCGTTTTCCCAGAGCTGGGCTTCTGCCCTCCAACTGCACGGGCTGGGTGGGTCCTTCAGAACAGTTTTGCTTTGAATTCAAAGCCAGTCTGTTAAACCTCGGGGTGCTCAGCACCAAAACTACTGGCTACTTACACACTCCTGTCCTATTCTGAACTTAAAAAAAATATTCAATGATACTACTAAAGCATTATTATTCAGCTCTGAGACTGGAGAGTCTGTCTCCTGTTAGAAATGGCTCTTCTTAACATCCCTTAAATATGAGGTGCTTCTTTATGATGGTTTATTTGCATATATATAAGTGCCACTGGGACAGGTGTCACAAAATTCCCTCAGTGTGGCTGTTGATAATGGCACTGCTTCTAACAGTAGCAAAAAATTTCAGGTGAATTACCAGAAGTTTACAGAATCCTCATTGTTTCCTCAGTCACTTAGATTATCTGGTTCCATGTTTAATGTTTTGTTTTCTTGTCATTTGGATAAAGAATCAGAGTCTTTGAGAACCTTGCTTTCACAAAGACTTAATTGTAAACATTATTTTGCCTAAAATTAGCATCCTGATGCTTTCTAAAATAAATATTTTATAGCCTTATTTCATAGCAAAATTTCCAAATCTGTACAGAAATTTAAAAAATTAGATTTACATTGGCGATTGTTTTTGTAAAGAATTTATGAATTGTACATAAATCTCTTCTGACATTTAATAAAAATTTATTTTAGCCAGTTTTGAGGTGTGTCAACATATTTGTTGTTGTGTGTGTGCGTGTGCCATAGTATTATGGGAGGAGAATAAGAGTCTGTTCTCTCCTTCCACCATGTCAGTGGGTCCTGTGTTCAAGCTCAGGTAGCTTGGTGGCAAGACAAATACCTTTACCCACTGAGCCACAATTGGTTTTTAAAAAACAAAGCACTTAAAAGGCAGGGTGAATGAATTAGTTACACTGCCATAAATAGGTATTTATCTGGTGTCTTCGCACTCACTGATGCTGTGTGTGCTCTGAGTCTGTTGCTGACAGGAGGTAACTATAGAGTTCACTGCTGCTTCAGCTTCTTTCACTGATGATAGCTAACGCCAGCATCCACTCAGGGACTTCCAAGGCCATCCTCACGTTCAGGGAATGACTTGAAGGGCTTGCAGGACTCAGAAAGCTTTTACACGTAGAGTTGACAAAGCCAGAGGGTGGCAGTGAAAATGAGCAAGGGGAGCAGGCATGCTTCTTGAGTTGAAGAGAACCAGACATAAGTTTCTGTTGTTGTATTCCAGTTGTCATTCAGGGACCGTGTTTAATTCTTAGATATTGGTTTAAGGATGTTTTGCCAACAAGGGAACTGTAGTTAGTAATCACCAGAACTACATGGTAGGAGAGAGCCAAGTCTTACAAATATTCCTAACCTCCACTTGTTTGCTGTATTATGCTCCCATACACATGTACACAAAATAAACAAACAAAAGAAATCTGGCTTGGGTATGGGGGTTTATGTCAGAAGTCACTCAGCTGGTTTTTCTCAGGAACTGTCCTTCTGAACTGGGACTCACAGGTTTGGACAGGTTGGCTGGCCAGCAGACCCAAGAGATCCTTCTTCCACTGCTTACCAAGCACATACTAGGTTTGTATGTGGGTGCTGAGGATATATCCCATATTCCAATGCTTACATGGCTAGCACTTTGCTGACTCATCTCCCTAAGCCCTGAGATCCTGATTTTAAAATAGAGATAAAAGCCAGGCAGGTTATGATACATGCCTATAGTCTTGGGTGGCACCTGGGTGGCAGAGACAGAAGAAACCTGGCCTACATAATCAAGTTCCAGGACAGCCAGGACTACATAGATCCTATCTTAAAAGCACAAAATGACAAACCCCAAAAGTATTTGTGCTGTGTCTCTGTGTATTTGTACCTGTGTGCAGGGAGAAGCCAGGGTGCTGCATCCTTCAGAACTGAGTTACAGATGGTTGTTGAGGTTTATTTTGTTAAAGTGCTAAGTACAGACTTGGGTGCTTAGGATTGTGTAGCAGGCATTTCTGACCACAGCTGTCTCACCTGTCTGCCACTGTTTGTTTTGGGACAAGGTTAGACATCAACCCAGGATATATGAAACTCTAAAAAGAATGAGACACTTTTCTTTTGAATGTGGTAGTGTACAGTTGAATGTGATTGTTGGCTTCCCTTCAAAACTAAACTGGGGAAATCTGAATTAATTTTTCTACGGAGATTTAATAGACTTTTACAAATGAAATGCCATATTGATCTCCTGAAAGTCTGCCAAGCACTTAATACATGGCAGGCCTCCTACTTGAGCTCTTTGGGAAGGCTCTCAGTGCAGCCTAGGCTGCACAAACTCACCGTCCTGCAGGAGTCCACCAAGTACTAAGAGCACAGGTTTGTACCACAATGCCTGGTGTGTCAGTTCCTTCCTGATAAATAGGAGGATATATCCATTAACTGTATGAGCTTGCTATAGAATCATTTAGTTTTCCCTTCTTGAATTTATCACTAATCAGGGAAGGGGTGAAGTACAGCTTGGTGATGAACATCTCTGCTCTGAGGCTGGACCTCCTGCATTCTGCTTTTACTTGGAATCTAACCTGGGCTTTTGTGCTTATGCTTGGACTAGTGTCCCACAAACAGCTTCAGGTGCCAGAGGAGCTCATTTCATTGAGCTAAAAAGATCAATTTGCCCTGAAGGAGGTTGGTTATTTATTTTGAGACAGGGTCTTTCTATGTTCTGGCTGGCCTGGAACTTGCTGAATACTCAGGTTAGCCTCTAACAGAGATCTTCCTACCTCTGTCCGTTGAATGCTGGGATATATGGTGTGCACCACCATATCTGGCAGGAATTCTTTATATCGTGTATGAGTCCTTTTGTCCAGAAGTCAAGATGGGCAGTCCATCACTTTGATTTACATAGCAGATGAGTCTGTTGTATGAGGTAAATTTGTTTTAATATCCATTGCTAGAGACACAGCCTGTAATCCCAGTTACTTGGGCATTGAAGCAGAAGAATCAAAAGAACCCACAAGTTGAGGGCCAGCCTGGGCAAAATAGGCCCAAAACCTAATGTATAGTTCTAACGTGGGAGGTGAGGCTAAGAGTTTGAGTTTGAGGCTAACCTGGGCTAGACAGCAAGTGCCAGACTAGTTTGGGCTATGGGGTCCTGTCCAGCAAAAGGGAAGAAAAAGTCAGATGTAGGCTTTTTTGAGAAAAGATTTCTTTTGTAATCATGTACATGTGTGTCCGTGTGAGGGTTTAAGCATGTGTGAGTGCAGGTACCCATAGAGGCCTGAAGAGGGCATCAGAGTCCCCAGGAGCTGGATGGCTGGGCATGGTTTTTGTTTTTTTTTACCCCCTTTGTCAGTTCTGGAAACTGAGTTTGTGTCCTGTCCAAGAACAGCAAGTGCTTGTAACTGCTGAGCCATGTCTTCAGCCCCCAGATGTAGGTTCTTAAAACAAGCCAACAGCAGCAAACCACTCCTTTGAGGTTTGCCTTGCTCAGTTAGCAGCAGCAGACTAGAACGGTTACTGGTTATATTCTTCATTTCTAGCCTTTATTCCATGATCCGGGTTACACTCTGCTGAGTACTCTAAAACCCCTGAGAACCCATTAGAGAGCTGGAATGACAGGTCACAAACGTTGGACAGAGGCCACCTGCCTCATCAAGGATGAAAGCAGCCATCTGGTAGCTCCAGTAATGAGTCCATGAGGAAAACAGACGAGAAGGTCCTCCACGATCAATCTTCATTTTTTTCTTTGTATCCAGACCTAGAAGGAATCACCGAGGCCCTATAGAGACATAAATCTTCTAAAATCTGCATCATGACTTACTGTTTGAATATAATCTCACTCTTCGTGTGTGTCTTTGTGTGTGTTTTGTGAGACAGTCTTTATAAATCTTAGCTGGTCTCTATGCCAGCTCGAGCTTGCAAGATATAAAATGCAGGGGCAATCAAATTATCTTCTAGGAGATCGATACAGGAGGAGAGAAGGCCTTTGATCTTCCGAGCAATCATTCCCTTTGTCTTCTCAGCGATGCAGCAGAGCATGGTAATGGAATAAAAACCATCCTTTGTTCAGCCAGGTTCAGGAGTGTTTCCCCCATTTAATGGCAAATCCATGTGAGATATTTGGAAATTGAAAAATGCATGATCCATATCAAATTGGAATGTGTTGCGAAGGCAGAATAGTAGGTTCTATGATGAAAAAATATTTTCAGCTTACAAGGGGCATCTGCCAGTTGTTTTCATTTTAAATGACTAGATTTGCTTTCAGGTGTATGGGCTTATTTGGTTAGAAGAAAAACGGTATAATCTTGTATTTAGATGTTTTTCAGGACCTTGGAGATGTCTGATGATATAATAAAAATAACACTCAAAAGTGTGTTGGGTGCTCGGAAGGAAGCTTGGTGTATTTTCCTCTATTACACCCAGGCCAGTTCTGGCTTTTCTCCTGTCTTTAAAGTCAATACTCTTACTGGATTTGCTTTCTGTTATCTTGAAGGGATTGTGTCTACCTGGGGTGGGCCCAGGGGAAGGTGTCTGGATACTATGGTCCCAGGGAAAAGAAGGTATAATAGGCTTTGATGACATCTTTTCCTTGATAATTTCATAAATTCCCTATCGGTGGGTTTTTAGAATTGAGTTTAAATTTACATAACACAAAAGGCAATCTTTTTAGAACTGGGGAGTTGGCTTGGGGCTAGAGTGCTTGCTTCTGTTCCTCAGACCTAGGGAAAAAATTGGGCCAGGTGATAGCCTGCTTCTCAAAGAAGTCACCTGACATCAGACTCAGGCCTACACATGTACACACACTCAGGTACATCAGCTTCCCCCATACATAGAAAGAAATAATTTTATTTATTTATTTGAGACAGACCTGGAGCTCACTCTGTAGACAGACTGACGTCAAACTCACAGAGTTCTGCCTGTTCTTCTGCCTGACAGCCTTGATGGGTGTAGTGGCACATGCCTTTAATCTCAGCATCCAGGAAACAGAGGCAGGCAGATCTCTATGAGTTTCAGGTTAGCCTGTTCTACAGAGCAAGTTCCAAGATAGCCAGGGCTACACGTAGAGAGAAACTCAGTCTTGAAAAACCAAAACAACAACAATTACAAAACAAAACAAACAGCCAAAACAAAACAAAAGCCCTAAACTCAGCTTGTACATTCTCAGCAAGTGTTCCTCCGCTGAGTTATATCCTAGGTCTCCAGGCTTTTAAAAATACATATTAAAATATATATTAAAAACTTTTGTGTTTGCCTTTAAAGCCAAGGGCAGTGGTTCTTGCCTTCTGCTTGAGTTCACAGGTAAAATCTAGACCTTCATCACAGTGTGACTATTTGTAACTAGTTAATCCTGAAGCTAATTTGGACTCTAGCCTTAAGATAACTCATATTCCTCTTTGGTCAGTGCAAAACAATAGATTTTTTAAAAAGATTTATTTATATATTTTATATATGTGAGTACACTGTCACTGTCTTCAGACACACCAGAATAGGGCATCGGATCCCATTACAGATGGTTGTGAGCCACCATGTGGGTGCTGGGAATTGAACTCAGGACCTCTGGAAGAGCAGTCAGTGCTCTTCACTGCTGAGCCATCTCTCCAGCCCCAGAACAATGGTTTTAAGCAGTCTGGACTTATTGTTCCTTGAAAATCCCTTCTGTAATCCTTTTCTCCCAGGCCCTTTGATGGAAAACTATGTCCCTTTTGCAAAGCTGTAAGAAGTCCTGCTTGTCCCCCATTACTAGGGAAATAGCACACATAGCTGTCTAGCATTTTAGTAGGAAAATTAAGTAATCCACGGTTGAATAGGTCCAGAACCTTGGGCTGTTTTCACTATTGCTTTTTTTTCTTTTCTTTTTTTTTTTTTTAATTTTGAGACAAGTTTGGTTGTGTACCCCAGGCTAACCTTGATCTTGAAATCTTCCTGCCTCAGTCTCCCAAATGCTGAGATTATAAGTATATATCACCCATACCTGTATCAGAGCCCAGTTTTTTGTTTTTTATTGTTGTTAATGTTATTGAGATGGAGTCTCATATAGCCCAGGCTGGCCTCAGACTTGATATGTAGCTGTAACTATGGTGGTTTGATTATACCCCCTATAGGCTCATAGATTGGAATGCTTGGTCACCAGAGAGTGTCACTATTAGGAAGGATTAGGAGGTGTGGCCTTATTGGAGAAAGTATGTCCCTGGGGATGTGCTGTGAGGTTTCAAAAGTTCGTGCCAAGCCTGGAGTGTCTCTTTTGTCTGTTGGATCAGGATGTAGCTCTCAGCAACTTCTCCAATACCATGTCTGCCTGTGTGTTGTCATGCTTCCCAGCGTGATGACAATGGACTAAGCCTCTGAAACTGTAAGGCAGCCCTCACTAAAAAGCTTCCTTTTATGAGAGCTGCCTTGGTCATGGTGTCTCTTCACAGCAGTAGAATACCAACTGAGACAGTAGCCAGTGATGGTCCTGAATTCTGGATCCTTCCTCCTCTACCGCTCAGCTGTTGGAACTACAGGCATGTGCCAGCACACTGGACCCAGAGACCAGTTTTGGGTTTCAACTGCCTCTTTGCTATGCAGGAAGGCAGAAGCTGAGGAAGTCTGCACTTGTAGCAGATTGTCTGTGGGACTTGGTACTTACTGCCTTGAGTTTAGTGCAGGGCTTTTGTGAGCCCTGGTGAGGAGAAAAGGGGGATTTAAAAAGATTTCTCCTCTCTAAGGCAGTGCTACCACGGCCTCCTAAGCTCTGGGGTTGCTTGTGCCACCATGCTCACTGGGAAGAGAGGCAAGCATTGTGGAGCCGGATAGGAAGACCTAAATCCTAGCTCAGCCACTTACTGTGTGACAGCCTACAAGAACCCATACTGAAACCTGCCATATTGTAAGCTTCAATTACTTGGCTCGTAAAATAAGTATAGTACAAACATTAAAGAGAGGTTAAAATGAGATACTCCTGTTTTTACTGTTTCGTATGGTATTTGACATTTGTTACACTAATTAGGCCATAACAGATAAACGTCTTAAGATGGAGAGAGAGAGCTGGAAGAATTGGCTCAGGGGGTAAAGTGCTTTCTACACAAGTTGGATGATTCAAGTTTAGATCCCAACACCCATGTGGGGAAAAAAAAAGCCAGGTTTGGTAACATGTATCTGTAAACCCGGTACTGGGGAGGTAGGGCCAGTAGGATTGTGGCAGCTTGCTGGCTGGCGGATGTAGCTGCATGAAAAAGTAAGGAGGAAGTGCTAGGGGAGAGTGTGGTACAGACCACCTGAGGATGTAAGGAACTCTCTACCTAAGGAGTCTGGAAGGTGTCTTGGGGATCGCTGCAGCGGGCTTTTCCCTCTTGTCAGTTGGACTCATTTTTTGCCCTGTTGTTAGCAGGTTGCTGTCTCTTGCTCCTGTCTCTTCTCTGCTAAAGTTTCTGAATGTTGTCCATGTTACCTCTTGTTCTGATTTTTTTCTCTTAAGGATTTATGTACTCTATCTGCATGTACACCTGTGTGCCAGAAGAGGGTGCCAGATCCCATTACAGATGGTTGTGAGCCACTATGCAGTTGCTGGGAACTGAACTCGGGACCAGGCAGTGCTTTTAACGGCTGAACCATTTCTCCAGCCTCTCTTGTTCTAATTTAATCATTGATCAGATCCATAAGATCCTCTGTTTTTGAGACAGAATTTCATGTAAGACAGGCTGGCTTTGAATTTGCTTCGTAGCTGAGGATTATTATGAACCTTTGGATCTTCCTGCCATCACCTCCCAAGTCCTGGGATTGTAGGTGTACTCCACCATTCCTAGGTGGATTACAGGCATACTCCACTATTCCTGGTTTACACTGATTTAACACAATGCATCATGTATTCCATGAAAGCACCCTTAAAGAAAAATAATTTTTTGGTGTGTTTGTGTGCACATCCGTGCACATAGGTACATGCATGTAGGGGCCAAAAGGCATCACTGGGTGTTTTATTTATTTATTTATTTATTTATTTATTTGGTTTTTCGAGACAGGGTTTCTCTGTGTAGCCCTGGCTGTCCTGGAACTCACTCTGTAGACCAGGCTGGCCTTGAACTCAGAAATCCACCTGCCTCTGCCTCCCAAGTGCTGGGATTAAAGACATGCGCCACCACTGCCTGGCCCAACATTGGGTGTTATCCATCAATATCCACCTTTTTGTTGGAGGCAACATCTCCCAGTGGTTTGGAGCTCAACAGGAAGTTGGCTGGCTAGCTAGTGAGCCATCCGGGATCTACACCAGGCTCAGTCCCCCAAGTGCAGGGGTTACAAGTGTACATTGCTTAGTCTAAGCAATTAAAAAAAAATGGTTGTAATTTCCTGGTCCCATTTATTAGCTTCTCAGTCATCCAGAGCTTCTCCCCATGAAATTGGGCTTCTTTTTGTATCCCTGACTGGTCCTGGAACTCACTTTATAGACCAGTTCTCAAACTCAGAAATGTGCCTGCCTTTGCCTCTGGAATGCTGGTATTAAAGGTGTATACCATCAAGGCCCAGCTTCTTTTTTTAAATATAGGAATCCTGGGCTCAAACTCTGAACCTCAGGCTTGCAAGGCAAATACTTAGACCAACCAAGCTATCTCCCAGCCATCTTCTCTTGTTTTTAAGATAGGGTATCAGCATGTAGCTTAGGCTGACCTCAAATATACAATTCTCCCTCAGTCTCCTGAGTGCTGGGATTACAGGCATTTCCCACTGTGCACAACTTGTAAGATACAGGTGATGTCATTTCTGCGTACAGGTGATTAGTGGCAACTCATCAAAAACAGAAAATAAAAAGTAGTCAGGGCCAGGCAATCTGCCAACAAAATGGCCACTGTCCTTAGGGAGCTAACAGAGACCACAGAACATGAACCACGTAGGATTAATGACTTTTAATTTCTTATATTACTAATGTCTTACAGTAAGTGTAGGGGGAAGAAGGGCATGGGTCAGGAAAAGCAAAGTGTCTTTTCGGTTTCTTGAGCTATTGAAGCACGTGCTAGAATGAGTTCAGTAGAAGCATCATGTCCTTATCAGCACAGAGCTTGTGATGGAGTGGCGGGGCAGGACAGACAGTCTATAGCCCTGGAGTGAGCAGAGACAGGGCAAATCCTATGTCAGATTTGGCACATGAGGCAGACAGGTCATGTGGATGCCACAGTTGGGTGCACAAAGAGCTGACTTCTCAGCCCACCTCTGGGGGGGGGGGAGTATGCATACCCCTCCTGGACCCTGAATGCTTCTGCCTTTCCTTCAGGGGAGGGGCACCCACCAACTGAAGCAATGTAACCCTGTTGGGGAAAGACTGAGAAAAGTTGTTTTTTTTTCTGTTTTCTTGTTTTTAAATATTTGCTGGTGGTGTTGATTGACCAGAAGTAGTTTTTTTCATCTTTTCACTTTTGGGCAGTAGCATTGTGTCTGGTGATAAAATGTCCTGTATGTAGCATACTTGAAAAGCAAGGCCTCTTGGGGACCTATCCTAAGGGGAAGGGACTACGTAGGGTCCAGGGTGAGGCATGAGAGCTACTTCTACCACTACACGGAGACCAACCCAGAGGAGACCTTGTTCTTTCCCTTCAGAGAGTACTCATTCCCTCCACTTACACTACGACTTCTAAGGTCAGCTTAAGCACAGCATCGGATAACTATCACCTGCTGCTAGAGTTAAAGTGAAACGCTGTATCATGTTAAAGTGAAACACTATATCATGTTAGAGTGAAACACTATATCATGTTAGAGTGAAACACTATATCATGTTAGAGTGAAACACTATATCATGTTA
>JADRCH010000209.1:980356-1109376 GCA_019843965.1 Rhynchomys soricoides | reverse complement strand
AGAGTGAAACACTATATCATGTTAGAGTGAAACACTATATCATGTTAAAGTGAAACGCTGTATCATGTTAAAGTGAAACACTATATCATGTTAAAGTGAAACGCTATATCATGTTAAAGTGAAACACTATATCATGTTAGAGTTAAAGTGAAACGCTATATCATGTAAGGTATTTTTTTTTTTTTTTGCCTCTAATTAAGTGGATCTGGACAAGCTGAAAGCCTAAAGCCTAGAGATCCCTTTTATGTTTATTCGCTTATTTATTTTTAGGAAAACTCTTAAAACTAATCACTGCCGTTGTCATTAATCTTTTTCTTTTTTTAAGCTACAGGTGTGAAAGGTCATGGAATGGGCAGGGGCGAGTTCTACAAATCACAGGAATGGTCAACATGCATCTAATTTTACCCACGGGGTGAAGAAGAGCTAATGGGCGTTAAGTTCTATGCGTGTTTAGGAGGGGATCTTACGCTAAACTGTGTTCCTTCCTCTTGGGTGGGAGAGAAGGAATTATGGGATTGAAGAGAGGGGAAGAAATGTGCCTGTGAGAGAGACGCCTATCGTTTGTGACTCGGCTGTATCAGAGGGGAATGAGGCAATGGTGTCCGGAGCACTAGCTTGTCCTCGGCAGTGATTGGATGTTTTTAGGCATCTACAGTAAGGTTCTATGGCTGGATCCGGGCGGTCGGGGTACAGTAGATAAACATAGGTTTCAATTTCAGCTCACAGCGAGGGATGACCAGATTTAGCACCTTCATTTGAACTTCCTGTGCACTGGATCACCTGTCACTATGAAGCCTGAGCTGTGGGTGAGAAAGCTGTGTCTTGAACTCCTCTGCTCCCATCTACAGTGGCCTTCCTACCGGAGAAAGTAAGGATTTGGGACTGACTGACACTGAAGCCTTGAAGACATTCTATAGCAGTGGTAGGTGTGGTTCAGGAGCGAGCTGTGAATAAGCCAAGTGCATTCCCTCTTAGGCATCAACTATTTTTTTAAGCAATGGCGTTACATTTTTTGGCTTGAACTGGTGCTTTCCTCTATAGCTGACTTTTCGGTCTTCTTCGTTGATATTACTGTTTCCTCCAGTGTTTCTTCAAAACTCTCCCCTATCTTGGATGTTTTCTTAGTGACTTCCTTAGAAGCCCCTTCCTCCTCCTCTTCCTCCTCCTTTTTCAGGGACAGCCCAGCGGACAACACTTTGGAGCTTGTAGAACTAAGGGTTCGAGGAGGGAGCAAGTAACTGGGGTTGGGAAGTGGATTCAGCCCTGAGATGCTTAATCCACTGGTGCTAAATCGTGTCTCTTCGCCTTCCAGCAGCTTCCTGTAAATTCAACAGAGAAAGGTTCTTAGGAATCAGGTTTCTAGTCTTGTTTAAAGAACTTAACCCTTCAGTCCCTTTTCATTTTAGAGACGCCAAAGAACACTGCCATTTCCTCATGAGACTGAGACCAGTAAGACTGCACTGCGTTGGAGATTAGTATGCACACGTAGGGATTCTCTCACTGCCTCCAACATCAGAGTTGTTTAAAGTAGTATCAAAGGAAGCCTATCCCATTCACAAATTGGCTTCCTGCAGGAAAACATACAACCCTCCCTTGGCCACATTACACACCCATTTTTGACAATTAGAATCTACAAAGCTCCAGAGAGAAGTAATTTCCCTAATTAACACCTTAACTGTAAAGGGGTAAGGAAGTGAGAAGACACAGAGGAGAAAGAAAGCAGCTGCTCACAGTTGAGAGCTGTGCCTTTCCTGCGTATGGTAACAAACTCATTAAATGACACAACCTCAGACATGAGTCTCCACTCAGCCTAGACCAGACAGCACCAGAGCACAGGGCCCTCCCATCTTGTTTCTCGTAACTCTAATAGGGTTTTTGTTGTTGCTTGTCAGTTTGTTCTTTGGTTTTTGGAGGTAGGGTCACATACAGCCCAGGCTGGCCTTGGTATGTAACTGAGGCTGGCCTTTAACTCCTCACTGCCTTACCCCACCTGAGAGTATAGGTATGCAGCACCATGTCTGGCTCATAACTCTAATAGTTTTTAATCATCCTTTTTAATCAAAGTCAACTCAGGATACTGTTAAATACTCTGGAGGGTCTTATTTTGAAGTAGGTTGTATACACAGTGGGAGAGAGAAAAAGAACGTGTTGGCTTCCGCAGCACATGAACAAATACTGGAATGATGTAGACAGAAGCAGTGTGCCTGGGCATAGGACGGCAGGCAAATTCATGATGTCTTCCATATTAAATGAATCACCTGAGGGTGAGTTGGAGGGAGGGCTGCCACTTCTTAAAGCATGGCTTTGAGAAAGTTATGGTCTGTGGTTGCCATGACACTGAAACATTGACACATAGTGGTCATTCAAAAAAAACTGCACCTGTGATTCCCTTTTTCCTCTTTTAAAAAATAAATGCTCACTTCAGCTGTGGCTTGAACAGGAATCTAAGGGAAAACCTCAGCTTGGATCACTTTCTGTGTAAGTCATATTTTTATTTTTTTTCTTTTATTTATTTAAAGATTTATTTATTTATTATGTATACAGTGTTCTGCTTGCCTGTATCCTGCAGGCCAGAAAAGGGCATCAGATCTCATTACAGATGGTTGTGAGCCCCCATGTGGTTGCTGAGAATTGAACTCAGGACCTCTAGAAGAGCAGACAGTGCTCTTAATCTCTCCAGCCACCTATTTTTATTTTTTTAAAGATTCATTTTTATTATTTTTAACTGTGTACTGATGTGTGCTGGTTTGCAAGTGAATACTTGCCTGAGGAGGCCAGGGCACCAGGTTCCCATGGACTGAGTTATAAGTGGGAGCCACTTGGATGCTGAGAATCAAACTCAGGTCCTCTGGAAGAGCAGGAAGCTCTCTTAACCACTAAGCTGTCTCTCCAGCCCCAACCCTTGTTTTTAAATTTAGAGTCTTATAGACTTTCATTTTGACTTCTAAAAGCCTATATTACCTTTTAAGTGCCCGGCATAGGTACACAGAATACTCCAGGACTAGCAAAGTGAAGCTAGGATATATTTGATTAGCAGGACTGAGGGGTCAGCAAGGACTGTGGGACTGGATAGTGATGCTGTCCCCATCTTCCCTCCCTGGTTAGAAACAGACCACATGGAATCACTGACATAGCAACACTGCCTCTGGTGACACGTGTTTTGCTAGGGTAAACATGCCCTCGTGTGTACCTGTAAGCTGCTATCTCAATGTCAAGGGCCATTTTGACATTGAGCAAGTCCTGGTATTCCCGAAGGTGGCGGGCCATCTCGCTCTTGGTGTTCCTCAGGTCACTCTCCAGCTGCCCAATGCTGTCCTAGAAAGTGCATATTCAAAACACTTAGACCAAAGTAGCAGACACTCATTGACATTTGTACAAGGCAGGGATTTCAACCCCGACTACACACTCAAACCACGAAAGAACAGATAGAGTACTTACTCAGCCATTTGTGTCCAGCCTGGATTCTAGTTCGTTCACTCTGGGGTAGAGACTCAACATTTGCATTTTTCCTCTTAAAGACCCATGGGAAATTTAGATGCACATTGAGGGTTAGGAGCTTCTACCAAGGGACACATGGTTCATGGATCCTTTCTTCTTTGCTTTTTTTTTTTTTTAAATAAATATTTTTAATTATGTCTATGTGTGTATGTATGAGTTCAGGGACTCTCCAAGTCCAGAGGAGGATGTCTGATCTCTCGGAGCTGTGGTTACAGAGGGTTATGAGCCACCATGTGGGTGCTAGGAATCAAACTCAGGTCCTCTAGAAAAACAACCAGTGCTCTGAATCACAGAGTCATCTTTCCAGACCCAAAATTTAAAAAAATTCTTATTTATAATCTCTTTCTTGCTTATTATGTTTATCTGGTTTTGAGATAGCATTTCACTCTGTAGCCCTGGGTGGCCTAAAACTTAATAAACAGACCAGGCTGGCCTTGAGCTCACAGACATCTGCCTGCCTCTTCCTCCCAAATGCTGGGATTAAAGGTTATGAGCCATCATTCCAGGGTTTCAAAGCCTGTTAAGAGACAATGAGTTCTAAAATCTGCTAACTAAGTTAGTTGAACATCATGGCTCATAGGAAGGCCCCAATAAATGTGAATAGCTTTTATTACTGTGAATAACATATGTGACTTTACCAATATCTCCTTAGATTGAGGAATATCATATTCATTATTAGTGTATAATAAAAACTTTAAAATGATTTGGTTTTAAATTATATATAGGTTGGGGCTGGAGAGATGGCTCAGCAGTTAAGAACACTGGCTGCTTTTCCAGAGGATCTGGTTCAATTCCCAGCACCCACATGGCAGCTCACAGCTGTCAGTGAGCTCGGTTCCAAGAGACCCAACACCCTTACTCAAGCATACATGCAGGCAAAACACCAAGACATGTAAGATAAAAATTTAAAAAATAAAGAAAATAAAATATTTAAAAAATTATGTATGTACATGTGTGTGTTTGCATGTCTGTGTGTGTGAGTACCCACAGAGGTAAGAGAGATTCTGGAGATGGAGTTACAGGCATTATGAGGAGCCTGATGTAGGTCCTCCATTAGAGCAGCACATACTCTCAACCACTGAGCCATCTCTTCTACCCTATACACAATAAAAATTTAATGTTGGATAGGTGATTGCATATTCCTCAAAACACGGGATTTTTTTAAAAAAAATGACAATCTTGAATGTTTTACATTTGCTTGTTTGTTTCTGTGTGGGGCATGAATGTGTCACAAGAGATATGTGGAAGCCAGAGGGCAGCTTGGTTTTTTTTTTTTTGTTTGTTTTGTTTTTGAGACAGGGTCTCTCTGTGTAGCCCTGGCTGTCCTGGAACTCACTCTGTAGACCAGGCTGGCCTCGAACTCAGAAATCCGCCTGCCTCTGCCTCCCAGAGGACAACTGGTAGGAGTTGTTTCTGCCTTTTCACCAGGTGAGTTCCGGGGAGAAGTGTAGTGTATGGTTTCCCTCCACCACGTACGGTTTGGTATCAACTCAGGTTGTCATGGTCGGTGGTAAGTGCCTTTACCCACTGAGCTGTCTTTCGAACATCCCTCAAAGTGATAATTTTGAATAAAGCCTTTTAAAGTGTCAAGTACCACTTATCATTGGACATTAAACAAAACCCAGTCTTCCTCAGCAATCAAGGGTCATGAACGTTATTTCTCTCTAATTTCATGTCTGTCATCTTTTAGATATATTCAGGGTGTCTCTTTCTACCCTTAATGGTTCTAAAGAGCAGGGTTTGTCTTCCTGCTGTAGTTTATTGCTTCTCTTTGTCCTGAAAAGTGGCCCTGACACCAGCGCCTCACTGAGGTTGTCTCCCCTCCTCATCCTATCCTCATGGTTCTGCAGGCTTGAAACCCAATTTAAAAAAAAATTGTTTCTCCTTGGGCTGGAGAGATGGCTCAGTGGTTAAGAGCACCGACTGCTCTTCCGAAGGTCATGAGTTCAAATCCCAGCAACCACATGGTGGCTCACAACCATCTGTAATGAGATCTGATGCCTTCTTCCGGGGTGTCTGAAGACAGCTGCAGCAAGCGGGGCCAAAGCGAGAGGAAAAAAGTGTCTGAAGACAGCTACAGTGTACCTACATACAATAAATAAATAAATCTTTAAAAAAATAAAAAAAAATAAAAAAAAAAAGAACTTGCATTGTAAAAAAAAAATTGTTTCTCTTTAGAATCATATTAAGAATGCTCAGGCTGAGGGCATCAGTGGGGTCAGCTTCACAGTGTATGGTTTAGAGGTAGACATTTTGTCTCAGCAGGTTAATTTGATCATTTATTAAAAACTACTTTTATTTCACAGCTGCTTGCAGAACATGAAGCTGCTGGGGATCTGAGTTCTAGATGGGCCAGTTTCTTGCACTTGTATGTCATGCATTTCACATGGTTCCTTTATGGATCACAGTTGGAAAAAAAGTGTAACCCAGCTCCTTTCAGAAGGAGCTGATTGAACTGCTGACCACTGATGCTCACTATGCTCTGGTCTCTTTGTCTGTACACTCCTCCCTGCATTGGGCTATCTTGCTGCCCTTCACAAGGCCTAACAAAGATGGCCTCCAGTGGGAATGTGAGCAGAACACTGCAGTCTGCCCCCTCCCCCAACCATGCAGCTGCTGTAGCCTGGAGAACAGGAGAAAAGAGGCACTCCCTGCTCCAGCTGGGGTCTGTCCTGGGGCATCTGGCCCAGGGCTGGAAGGAGGCAGGTTGGGAAGACAACAAAGCAGGGCTGCACCAGCATCTGCAGTGAAGAGAAGGAAAAACAGTGTGCCCATTTCCTTACTTTGGGGGTAGAAGGGGGAGCCCTCAGCAGACAAGCAGGAGTACGGGTCATAGGGAACTACAGCTATGCATAGTCAGCTAGACTGGAGAGAAGGTTTTAATGGATGGTCACCCACTGGAACCACACGTCCATGTTCTCACTCTGGTGTTTGCTTTATCCTTGACTTCTATCACCCTGTAAAATTGTACTTTCATAGAAAATGAGGTCTAGGTCAGTACACCCCACAATCAGTCTGAGAACAAATGGTCGAGCACTGTCACCGAAAATGCACATTCCTAGCGGATGTGGTGGGGCATGCCCATAGAACAAATCCAGATCAGGCTACATAGGGAAACAGTCTCACAAAATAGAATAAAAAGCATATTCCTGGTGCTACCTAAGAAATACTGAATCCATTTCTTCAGGGGAAAAAAAAAATCTCTCTTTTAAAAAGCTGCACCTTGGTCTTAGTATGCCAGGGAATTTAGATCAGTGGTTTAAAATTATCCTTGGAAAGGGGCTATTGTAATGGTCCAGGTGACAGTAATCGGGTGAGATAGGATGGGGTTGGGGTGGGGTAGGGACCAGATGGAACAGCTTTTTAAAAAATGAGATTTTTTTTTTCCTCCCTTGCCTAATTTCAGAAATGGATCTATCAAGCTATAGATTTATATGTAGCTACTGCCATCTCTGGGCTCCCAAGGGTCAGACCCTTTCTGCTATTTAATTAGGCTGGGCTCCAATCTCATATTGGAGAAGAGGGCAGACTTGGCTTACCTCCCTGGAGAACATTAGCCAGCAGTGATCTTGACTGCTCAGCAAGGTCTTTCAAGGAAAGCGTTGGCTTTCTAAGACGCCCACAGCACAGGTCTGAAAGCCAATTCTGAGTCTGTCTCTGCATGGCTTTAGTAACAACTGAAATTCTAATCCAGTGTCCCAGCTATGGAGGGACAAGAGAGTGTCCTTTGCCAGAAAGGAAAACCTTGTTTTTCCACGTGAAGCAGCTGCCTTTGGTTGAACACTACAGCCCCAGTTCTTCCCACTGTGTGCTTACTATGTTACCTTGAATCAGCCTTTGTCCTTTAGAAAGTATACCAAGTGCTCTGTCTTCAAATAGGCTATCAGCTCTCTAGGGCAGGGAGAATGGCTTTAACAGGCACTTTGTTTTTGAGAGGACTGAATGCTTGTAAAGGAAAAATGTGCCCATTAGGAAGGAACTCCTCCCATTACTACTGCAGTGGAGGGGGGGGCTGGGTGAAAGGGCAAGAAGACAATGGCTTCGCAGTGAGGAGGCTTGTCACCTCAACCAGCATTAAGATTGCTAGGGACAACCAGGAGAGGCAGGCCTTAGTGTTTGCAGGTCTAACTGTGAGCCCCACCCCAGCAGTGGGTCCCAAGGGGTAGGAAATAGCTTTGTGCTGTCTGGCTTCCTCCTCCACTCCCTCAGCAGGTCCTCTGAGGCTCCCAAGGCTAACACTGATGGGGACAGCACAACGCTGCAGAGCCTGCAGTTTCTCCTGCCTCTTGTTTCATGCAGACTGTGTCTAGACAGCCCTATTATTTTCTAACACAGAAAGCTTGTATTTTAGAGCCAATTAGCCAGAGTGTGAGGGGTTAGGAGGCCGAAGGAGAGTGCAGTAAAGCCCAGTGCAGTTGATTGGAGTGGGTGAGTTACACTTTTTGTGGAAATACTAGTCTTCAAGGAGACTACCTGATTCAACATTTGAATTAAGTGTGGTTAATTCAGATCATCCAGGGCCTAGGACACAGACTGAAAAGTTCAACTTACAGATTTTGTAGCAAAACTGGAATATTTATCTGAATAAGGCTGTAATATCAGACTAATGAGACATTTCACACACTAATGAGACATTTCACACACTAATGAGACATTTCACACAAGACTTTTCCTTTTATGAAAGGGAGCCAGTCACGATGGACAGTAAATACCTGCACCGCAATCATTTCTTTTGCTTCGGACAAAATGGTACTTTTGAAATATTATGCCATTTCTTGGTTCTATTTTTATCAATGTTCCTTAAATGCATTGACTTCATTAAATGTGAAATTCAATCCTAGCTAGGACAAATTACTTGAAGTTTCTGAAATTATTATTATATTCCAAAGAGCTTGTATTGCTCCTTGTACTTAACCCATTTAATTCTGTGGGTTTTTTCCTTACATTTTTCATTTGTCCTGTCTTCTGTCGCTGAGCCTTTTGTAGTCACAAGCTAGCATGTTCAACGTAGTGAAACTGAGGACACAGTGGCCTTTGTTGTGAAGGAAGAGCCAATCATTCATTACCTTTATAGAGCGTACAGGGCAGGGAAAGATGAGAAACAAAAGTCACCTAACAAAGAAACCATCTTTGTAAGTCGCCACGTGCCTGTAAGTTGAAAAGATGTTAAGGTAATGGGAATTTTCAAGTGAGACCTCACAGATCATCGAGCCGATTAAAAGGTTTTTCTTAACTGCAAAGCTAGCCTTGGAAGCAAAAAACGATGCTGTCTACAAGATGAGCCTTGACTTTTCAGTTAGCCGAGACAGATTGTGTTACAGAATTAAAAAAAAAAAAATGAAATGAAGCAATTAATTGCATTGAGGCCTAGAGTTCCTAACTGGGACAATTTGGAAACACAATGAAGCAGGAGACATTTCTGCGGTGAAAGGAACAGGAGATCAGCACCTCGGACAGCGCCCTGACCGGTCTAAAGCTGAACAGTCCAAAGCTTGCTTAGTAGACACAAGGGAATCGCGCGTGTGTCTCTCGGGTTTCTTGGGGCAGGGATGCACAAGGGTGGGGCAAGGCAGTTGCCACTAGCTTAATTATGCCAGATCCCACTCCTTTTTTAGAGCAAAACTCAAGAAAATGAACCTACTTCCCAACCGTAAAGCGGATTCTATCAATTCTAAGGCTCAGAAAAGGCTTTTCAAAGCCAACTAAACAAACCACATACTTAAGGACCCGCCCACACAGAGGCCGTGACCTGCGCCCTCTGGGGACACTTTGGGTCGGCACTGTTCTGTTAGTGTGTCTGTACTCTTTGGGACAGGAAGGCATGATTAGATTTTTTTGACTCCTAGAAAGATTAAAGACTCCTTTGTTAGAAGAGTTCAGACAAGAGAGTGGGCGTAGGGTTGTGGCTCGGTGTTACAGCATATGCCTAGTATATACGTGAAGACTTTGGGCTCGGTGCCTAAAACTCCCCCAACCCCCAAAATAGAGTGCGGAGACACCAAGGGTTTGAAGAGCTTCCAGGCACATACAGTTCACATTTGAGGCTGCATGCATGAGACTTTGTGATTTTTTAAGAATTTGTTTGTTTGTTGACCGATGCCTCTAGTCAACGCTCCTCTCTCTCCCCTTTCCCTCCCGTGGTTTCCTAGGGCCCCAGTTTACAGGGAGTGAAGCTATCTATGTTCGGGAAAGGACAGGGCATCCTTTCCTATGCAGCATCCCAGCCCTTACCTGGTAGCCGGCCACCTCGGCGCTGTGCCGCTCCTCCAGTTCCAAGATCTGTCTCTCCAGGGACTCATTGGCTCCGCGCAGGCCCTCTATCTCGATGGTACGTGCCTGGAGCTGGCGCCGGTACTCGTGGATCTCTTCTCGGCTGGCTCGGATGGCTTCGGTGCTGCGCGCAGCCTGCTCGTTCAGGTTGGCGAACTTGGACTTATACCACTCCTCGGCTGACTGCAGGTTCTTAGCGGCCAAGGACTCATACTGGGCGCGGATCTCCCTCAGCGCCGAAGTCAGGTCTGGTTTAGCCACAGCCACGTCCACCTCGGCGGCGGCTTGCGAAGACGCCTGCAGCGTGGCCAGGAGCTCGGCCACCTCCTCGTCGTGCACCTGGCGCACGAAGGCCAGCTCGTCCAGCAGCGACTCCACCTTCTTCTCCAGATCCAGGCGGGCCAGAGTGGCGCCGTCCACGTCGCGCTGCTGCGCTTTCAGGGCGCGCTCGGCGCCTTCGCGCCCGCGGCTCTCCTCCTCGCAGCGCGCCCGCAGTCGCTGCACCTCCTCGGCCAGCCCGTCGCGCTCCAGCAGGGCCTGCGCGCGCGCCGAGCTCGCCTCCTCCAGCTGCGCGCGCAGCTCGCGCAGCTCGCGCTGGAAGAGCTCGCCGACGCGCGACGGCTCGGCGTGGCGCTGGCGCAGCGCAGCCAGCTCGGCCTCGAGCGCGCGGTTCTGCGTCTCCAGTTGGTGCACCTTCTCGATGAACACCGCGAAGCGGTCGTTGAGGCCCTGCAGCTGCTCCTTCTCGTTAGTGCGGATGATCTTGTACTCGTTGGTGCGCGCCGCCGCTTGGCTCAGGTCCAGCCCGTCGGAGGCCGGCAGGCGGCGGTAGGCCAGGCCCAGGCCGAGAGACGAGGCCGAGGAGCAGGCGGCCGTGGAGGCCACATTGCTGCGGGACAGCGACTGCGAGCGGAAGCTGCCCGAGCCTCCGGGCCCAGACAGGCGCGCGGACAGGCGTGAGCCGTCCCCGAACACCTTGCGGTAGGAGGAGGCAGAGCACAAGTAGTGCTCCGATCCGAAGCTCATGGTGCCGGGGTCGGGGCCGGGTGCGCGGCTGCGGCGGGACCTGGCGAGGACGCGAAGGTGCGGCAAAGCTGGGTGCGGCGGGGCGGTGTGCGGGGCTTTTAAGGCGCGGGGCTGGGGCGACGCGCTAGGGGTGGAGCTTCGTCTTCAGATCTAGCGGGGAAAGGAAGGGGGGCCTGCCGGGGCGGGGGAGCGCAATGCCACCGCAGCTGCGCGCCACCGACCTGGGCCGTCCTGTCCGCTGCGCCTGTACCCCAAGAATCTGTATTGGAAATGACCGGAGGGAAGGGAGTGCCCAAACAACCTTGGCTTCCCAGCCGAGAGAGAGCACTTAGCTCTTTGATGGCTTTAGGGCCTGTCCTTCCTTTTCTGCTTTTATTCTCCCACGGAGAGTACGTTTTTCTGAAAGGTGCCCTCTGTTCTCATCCGCATCCCAGAGTTCCCAAGGGTGGGGCCCTGTTCCTCCCCACCCTTTACAGGGGGAGCGGGCACCCCCCTCTTTATCTCCTGGTTTAGGCGGCTCCTGGTTCTCTTCGGAGAAAGTAGGTCTGCTTCAAAGAGCATCCCTCAGCTCCGCAGCCAGAGGAGATGGGAGGATTTGCAGAGAACGTCAGATGCTCGGGGACATTGGTGAAGAACAAGATGCTGACTTTCCAAGGGTGCGAAGGGTTACAGGGAGGGAAAAAGGCCAGGCCTGGAAAAGGACAAAGCCTTGAGAATTAGCAGGATTCATCTCTAGACCTCCAATCATGGTGCCTGCCAGGCCCGTAGGCTGTTGAAAGGAGGCTGCAGGCTTTGGTTTAAACAAAGACCAAAACCAACAACAAAACACATTAGATTTTAAAACGTTTCAAAAGTGGATTTTTAGTCTGGAGGTTTCATCTAAAAAGAAAACTGGATTGGTTTTGACCTTTTCATGCCCAGCCCTTGCCACTCTTGAAAGGAGAAGGTTTAGGATGACTGCGGTGGGCGGAAGTGAGTGCCTTTGTTTAAGTGTTCCTCCCAGCTCCCAGCACTTCAGAGTCACCCTTCTTACCTGTTTTTTTGTTTTTTGTTTTTCTTATCTGTCTGGCCCTGTATGCCTTTGACATTCCATTCTGAATTGGACAGGAGCAACATTTTCGGTGGGGATTAGTCTCTGGACCAAAGATTCAATTCCAGGAGTGAGGCAGAGGAGCACGGCTGGCAGAACTGGCAGCCCTCACCACACCCGGTGAGGACAGAATGGGAACCTGAAGGATGGTTCGGTTGTCTGAGTTTACCTTCCAGCCTATGGCACAAGTCAGGGAAATGTGAAGCCCTTTGCTTTGTAGTTCAGAATTCCAAATATTCATTGTTTGTTTGTTTGTTTGGACACAAGGTTCTCATTCTGCTCCCCCAGTAGCTGGGTTCGTCTTGCTCTCAGTCTAAGCTGGCCTTGAGCTCCTAGCAATCCTCCTACCTCTGCCTCCCAGATGCAGCATTTATCAGTGTGGCCCACCACAGCTGGCTTTTATCACCTCTTTTGATCTTGGGGTTCTAGAACAAGTTTTGTTTCACTTCATGAGAGTGATGTATTACTTGGACAGGACCCTGAAAGTAAGAGAAAAGTAATTTTATGAGACTTTGGAGCATATCCCCTGGCTTTGTGTCACAGCTGTCCTGTCTCCTTACCATTCACCAAAAGCCCGAGCTAAAAACAGTGCGGGGGGTCTTTCGGGCTGTAAAAGACTCGGATGCTGGAAGACACTAGCCCTGGTGAGGAATTACTGCCTGTCCGTCGTTGTGTAGTACTTGAGCATCCTTCCTCTGGCTAGTTTTCAAGATGGCTGTCATTCCTGGCCCAAGGCCATCAATAAGCAAAGGCATGCATTCTTTCTAACACGTAATTTCTCTCCATCCCATGAGACTCGTGTCATGTTTTATAGCCAGAATAGGGCTAAGTGGGCTTCAGAGAATTTTAGTCAATAACAGATGATCAGGTTTATAATTTGAAGATCATTGGACTGAGAGGTGATGGGTTTGAATGGTGACCCTCCCTTACTGTGTAAGAGTGACAGCATGTAATCTCCTCTCCTGGTGGTGGAATGCTCACTTGGTGCACCTGACTGTGCTCGACATACTGCTTCTGGATAAGGAGATCCCCGTAATCAGCGTTTTCTAATATCTATGAGTATGCATGTGTACCACTTGCAATGGTTCCTGGTACCACTGGAGGCCAGAAGGGTGTTAGGTTCCCAGAACTGGAGTTACAAGACAGTGGTGAGCCACCATGTGGCTGCTGGAATCGAACCTGGGTTCTCTGGGAGAGCAGCCAGCGCTCTTGACCACTGAGCCATCTCTCCAGCCTCATCGTCACCATTTTTCTTCAGATGGGACACTGTTTCACATCCAGAACAGACAGCCTGGGTAGAGCTTGAAAACCACAGGAAACCACGAACCACGTGCACAGGCTTCTAGGCTGCTCTGTGGGAGAGAGCACAGCCAGCCCTGCTAGTGGCAAAGCTTTCTTTGCACTCACCTTCCAGTCTCCAGTGAGCCACGCTTCTCAAGACTGCTAGCATTGTCTGCTGTTCTAGTTGGGCATCTACCTTTCTTTTCCTTCCCACGCTTCAACAAAAGCTGCTCACAGAGACACAGATCGACACAGAACAGAAGAAAGGTGAAGCAGATGGCTCAAAACCCAGCTAATGGGCAAACGGGCAAACGGGCAAATGGGCAGTGCTCTTGAGAAGGGCAGGGTGGGCTGCATTTTGCCCTCTATCCTCAGCTTACCTAGACTTTCCCCCTGCATCTTCTGCCTCCCATTCTGGACATCCCACTCTAGCTCAGGGGTTTGGCTTTAGTAATTTTAGCACAGGCCTTTCCTACGGGGAGTTATCTTGGCTGTACCTCCACAGCTCTGTCCAGCTGGCCGGGGTTCCTGATGACTGTGTCAGGACTGTGTCTTCCTCTTCCCCTCAGCACTCAGGCTCTCAGAGTCTGCGTCAGTCAGAGTCAGCTCACTTCTAACACAGTCTCTGTGGCCCCTGGCAGGCTCACCACTCTCCTCGGCTGCAATTCGCAGACCCCTGTTCTTCCCCACGAGCTGTTTTTTTTTTTTACATAGTAGGCCTTCCAGAGTCAGCTAGAGCTTTAGTGAAGTTGTCTTGCTGAGAGATCTAAATTCACGTCCATGGGTCTTTGTAGCCATGCGACCTTGAACATATTACTACTGTTCGCTAAACTTGTGTGCATTCATCTATAAAACCGTCTGTGTGGGTTATCTTCACACCTAGCTGATAATTAGATCAGTTTGACAACTTAATATCATAATCTCAGGCTTCATTTCTCAAGAGATTGCTGGGTGGTTTAGTTGAGATTATATGTACCAGGTGGATCTCTATCTCAAGGTCTGCAGTTCAGCAGATAGTCACTGACTGCTGTGTGCCAGGTACTGGAGCAGGTGTGAAAGGGGCGGGGGAGGATGTAACCAAAGGCCTGACCTGTGATGTTGAGCTCTAACTCTGTGTCTATTCCAGTGCTTCGTGAATGTTCATCTAGAGTGAGCTTACGTAGGGTACTGTAGCACATACCTCAGTCCTCAGCTGTTCTAGGGGCTAAGGCAGGGGAGTCGCTTGAGTTTAGGAGTCAGAGCTAACTTGTGTGACACAGTGAGATCCTCTTTAAAAGAAAAAAATAAGCAGAGCATGATGGAGTAAACCTATGGTCCCAACTCATCAGTGACTAAGGCTGGAGGAGTCTGAGTTCAAGGCAAGCCTGGGTTACATGGAAGGTTCAAGGCCAGCCTGGACTATATGGCAAAACTTTGTCTCAAACAACCAAAGTTAAATAAGCAAACAAATAAATAAGTAAATAATCTCCCTTTGGGAATCACTTTCTGATCTTGACTGTGAGGTTATTTCTGTTCCTCATTATATGTGATTCTGTCTTCCTGGAATTTCTTCCCAGGCTCCTACTGTCAACTATTGCAATACATTTTTTTTTTTCTTTTGAGAAAGGATCTCTCTTATGTAGTCCTGGCTGTCCTGGAACTCACACACATTTGCCTGCCTCTGCCTTCCAGGTGCTGGGATTAAAGGAGTGTGCAACCATACCCGGTGGAAATATGTTTTTTAATGTTGAGATTTTTATCTACAAAGCTTTTAATTCTTGTACAGAAAGTTAGAAATGTTATAATCTCAGTGTGGCTGGCAGTCATGGATGGTTGACTCACCAGTCAAGGTATCCATAATACAGCAAGAGTCTAGGTGAAACTCCACTTTATAAAATGGATTTTTTGAGGCAGTCTCTGTAGTCCAGGCTGGCTTCTAATGTATTGTGTAGTGTTTAGAATGACCTTGAACTTCTGATCCTCCTGCTTCCTCCAAAGTGCTGGAGTCATGGGTGTGTGCCTCCATCCCTAGTTTGTATAGCCTGGGAACCCAAGACCTCATGCAGGCCGAGCAGACATTCTACCAACACAGCTACACTCCCTGCCCTTTTAAGAAAATTTACATGTAACGTACAAGTAATGGGCTCCATTACAAGTAATGGGCTCCATTACAAGTAATGGGCTCCATTACGGTGTTTCCTCCACCCCACACTTATTCTTTGAGATAGTGTGCTGCTATGCAGCCCAGGCTAGCCTTGAGCTTTCAGGATTCCCTTCTGCCTCAGCCTCCAATGGCTGCCTGACTCATTATAGTATTTTCTCTTAAATTTCATATGTATTCGGGTGTGTATATGTATATGTGTGTGTGTATGCATGTCCCGTGGCGCACCTGTGGAGGTTGGAGGACAACTTTCAGGAGCCGTGTCTCCTCCCCTCATGAAGGCAAGGTCTCTCTCTTCTTTTGCTACCATATTGCTTAAGTCAGGCTGCTAGTCCACAAGCTTCTGGGCAGTTCTCCTGTCTCTCCCATCTCCCTGTGAAAGTGCTGGGATTACAGGCGTAGAGATGTGTGTGTGTTTGCCACAGAGTCTCATCATGTTATTCTGGTTAGCCAAAACTCAATATGTAGACCAGGCTGGCCACAAACTCACAGAGATCTTCTTGTTTCTGACTCTGGGTACTGGGATTAAAGGTGTGTGCCTCATCCAACCCAGCCACATCCAGCTTTTAATGTGGTTCCAGAGATTGAAACTTGGTTTTCAGACTTGAGGATAGCCACTTTACCCACTAAGCCATCTCCGTGGCTTTTCCTTGTGACACTTTAATACATGCATGTCATTATACATAGTTCTTATTCATCCAGTTGTTGGTACCATTATGACTCAAATGTTATTTCTTCCAGGAAGCCTTCCTTGGTATCTGCAATGTAAAATGTTCTGTGCCACCAATGAACTCTCCTTCTCTTCCCCTTCCTCCTCTATCTGTATAGCCTTTGCAGCGCCAACATGACTCATGATTGTGGGTCATCGGCTGTGATTATTCTAACACTAATTAAGGGCTCCTTATGCCCCCTCTATGTCTGTAGCCCCCCTTTCAGCATGTATCACACTGTCAAATGTGTAATGAAAAAAAAAGTACAACTGCTTGTGAACGTCTTTGGCCTGACACCAGGACTGAGACCCAGAAAGGAAAAACAATCAATATATTTGACTTCATCAGAATTAATAGATGCTCTCTATAAAAGGCTTTGTTAGAAAAATGAAAAGACAAGTCACAGGAAGGGCTATGTGTCTAGCATTTGTGCGCTTTAAATGTAGCAGGAAAAAAACATGTTCCAAACACAAAGTAGAAAAAAAGTCCTGAACAGCTATTCTTACCAAAGGGAATACGCTAGTGGCCAAGGGGCACATGGAAGTAGGTTCACCATTGCCAGCTCATAGGGAAACACAAAGTAAACCAAGAATGATGTAACATTCCATACCTACCACAGTGGCTAGAGCACAGAATGTTCAGAACAGGTGGGACCCCCAAATGGTACAGCTACTCCAGAGAGAGGCCTTGGTGGTTAGCCTAGAAAAATGAACCTATGTTCACATACAAATGTGTCTACAGATGTTCATAACAGCTGTATTTATAATAGACTAACACAAAAAACAGCCCGTGATACAAGGTTTCCACAGATGACTGGATACACAAATTTCAGTACAGCCATACATATTACCCAGAATTGAAAAGAATGTACTATCCCTACACATGACAACCTGGATGGGTCAGGCTATGATTCCATCAGTCAGGAGACAGAAAAAGATCTTGAGTTCAAGGCCAGTCTGGCTACAAGGCAAGTCCCAGGTTTCTGTGGGCTGTATATTGAGACCCTATTTCAGAAACAATCCAACAGAAACTCAAGTGAACTACAAGGGCATTTTGCTGAGTGAAAAAAATCTCAAAATAGTATATATTTTGATATTCCATTTCTGTTATAGTCTGGAAGTGCTAAGTGGAAGATTGACAGGGTTAGGACTCAGCAGGGTTGTATGTTTCTGTGTGTGATGGCACATCTCTGTTACTTAAAAGAGTATACATGATAACAAAGGAGGAAGAGAGGGAGACAGACAGACAGATGGACAGAGAGACAGAGACAGAGAGACAGGCAGAGAGACACAGAGAGAGAGCAAGAGAGAGCAAGCTCTCCAAATTAGGTCTGTAGTTGAGTTGGTATACTGTCATCTTCCGGCATTTGATGGTGTACTGTGATTATTTAAGTTCATGGGGAGCCTGGTAAGCAGTATGTGGCCTATGTGGCCACTTCCTGTACTATTTTTGAAACCTCTTGTGAGCCTTAAATTATTTCAGAGTAAGACACATATAAATATAATAAATATAAATGTTCTCATAAGGTACATGCTGGAGTATTTAAGGTTTGAGTCATAGAGTTTATGTGACTTTCAAATGTTTGGCAAAAATAGTCTACACATACAAACATGCATGCATGCACATACGCACATAGATGAGGTAAAGAAGTAACACAAAGTTAATGGTTGCTGTAGTTAGCACTGCAGTGTACATACGTTTATTGTGTAGACGCTAACTTGCAGCTTTTCTCAGGGTTTAATTTACTTTTCAAGGTAAGTTCAGAAAAACTGATTAATATATACAGGCTATGCAGATGGGTAAAGTAAACAAAGGGAAAGGATCATCCAAATCTGGGATCGATCAAGCAACCTTCAGAGTGACAGTGTCTGCTCATGGGACAGTCGTAAACTCCTGTCTACCCAACAATAGGAAAGCCTGCCTATTCTGGAGTAACAGGAAGATGGGAACTCACACTAGCGTTACATGGACTTAAAGCGATGCCGTGCGTCTTGACCCATTTGTAGTCATCTGGTATAGGTACTGAACCCTGGCATTGTTTTTTCTTGGAGTCATTTAATTTAAAAAATAAATATTGCCTTGTATCGTATTATCTACTGTACTGTACACACACACACACACACACACACACACACACACTCATGTCAAACTCCAGGAGAACATGCTTCAGCCTCCCAGCTGGGATTGGAGTCATGCTTCACCATGCCAGGTTTATAACTTTTTTTTCATTTCATGACGTATAGACATTTTCTTGGGTCATATAGATCTTTTTACTTACTTTATAATTTGTTGGAGTATTTACACACATACACACTGTGTACATACACACACATAGATAGGTAGGTAGGTAGGTAGATGAAGTGGAAACTTAAGGGTTCTTTGGAAAGTCTGTTGGATGGGGTTTTGCTGAGGCAAACACGTGAAGGAACGTTTCACTGAAGCAGACCCAGGAGAGAGGCTAAGCAGTGAAAGGACACGTGATGGAGGATTCTTTGCTAACTGCACACATGTATTGGTCCGCCTTACATTGCATAGTCGAGAACTGCATTTGTCGGGACGCCATAGAGAGAAACACACCAAAAAAACTTCTGGTGGTGTGCTGCAGTTTGTTGTCACTTTCAAGGACTCTGGCTGATTGGATGCACGTGCTGAGGCAAGGCACATGGAGGACACATGATGTCTGGAGGTTATAAATAGGACTCAGATGGACAGTGACAGAGGCTGAGCTTGGCTTGCTGGTACAGCTAACTGTGCAGTGCTTGTGGGTCTCACATCTTCTCTGATCTTCACTTTGCCGAGAGAGGCATGGCCAAGAACTTCTCCTGGTGTTCCTCTTGGTCTGTCCTGCTGACTGTAGCCGAGCTTAGGCCTGGCTGTCTCTGCTAGGCTTTGTCACTGCTGTTGCTAACCTGACTCTACTGAACTGGACTGTTGGTGTATCTGTGAAGTGTTTGCGAGTGAATTGAGCTGCTGCTGCTAACCTGTGAGCTGAACTGCCGACTTCCAGACAACACAGATTGGAGTTGCTCCAAAGAACCTTTCTAAACAGGTCCATTTCCCCCATATCCTTTCTTTTCCACTACCTCTGGTGAGTGGTGGGTTTACAAGGAAGATTAAAGCATTTAAGAACCATCATTAAAAATAAGATTTGAAAAAAATTAAGGTTACATATTGTACTGGCTAGTTTTGTGTGTCAACTTGACACAAGATGAAGTTATCACAGAGAAAGGAGTTTCAGTTGAGAAAACGCCTCCATGAGATCCAACTATAAGGCATTTTCTCAATTAGTGATCAAGGGGGAAGGGCCCCTTGTGAGTGGTACTGTCTGTGGGCTGGTAGTCTTGGGCTCTATAAGAAAGCCAGCTGAGCAAGCCAAGGGAAGCAAGCCAGTAAGTTACATCCCTCCATGGCCTCTGCATCAGCTCCTGCTTCCTTCCCTGCTTGAGTTCCAGTCCTGACTTCCTTTGATGATGACCAGCAATGTGGAAGTGTAAGGTGAATAAACCCTTTCCTCCCCAATTTGCTTCTCAGTCATGATGTTTGTGCAGAAGTAGAAACCCTGACTAAGACAAATTGGTATCAGCATAGTGGGATATTCCTGTGACAACCTGACCATGTTTTGGGAAGACTGTGGAAGGACTTTGGAACTTTGGGCTACAAGATCCATTCAGTGTTAAGAGCTTTGTGGGGTGTTGTGTAGGAGCTTGGAAGATAATGTTGAGAACAGTGCAGAAGATGGAGGTCTGGCTTGTGAAATTTCAGAGGGAAGATTAAAGACTCTTATCAGGGCCATTGCTATTTTGATTGTGAGGATTCTGTGGTTTTGGTTGGCTGGGGCTGAAGAGTCAGCTGTGATTGACAGGATGCCAAAACTACTAAAGCGAGGACTTTGCATTGCTGGGACTATTGATGTTGGTTAGCTGGAGATGGGAAATTGGTGGTGATTGGGAAGAGACCAGCATCATTGAGGTGAAATCTTCAGAGAAGTGTTTTCTGAGAGCACAGAGGCTGCATTCCAGAGAGAGCCGGGGTTGTACCTTGTGCGGTGGCTGGACTTGGTCATGTGTGAGAGTCACCAGGTGGTACTGGTTTCTTGTGCGGTGGCTGGACTTGGTCATGTGTAAGAGTCACCCAGGTGGTTCTGGTTTTGAATACATGTAGGAGTCATGGAGAGCAGCTGAGGCCTGGGCACTGTGAGAGGCCTCGGAAGGCCATGGTAAAGGTGCAGCCTCAGTTGTAATTGATGGCCCAGGACTGAAGGGGTCATGCAAAGGAGTTGAGGCTTGGCACCGTGAAGAGAGCCTGTGAGAGGCTGTTGGTAAAGCCTAGTTGCAGCGTAAGACAACAGTGTTTTGGAGATGCCAGTACCATGAGATGACCACCAAGAATAGCAGCAGCAGTGGAGTACAGGCATCTGGAGCCTAGAAGACAAGCTGTGTGCTACAAAGGGCACAGCTGGAGAAGTGACTCAAGCCCTTGGAGGAATCCAGAAGATTGTGAGTGGATCCCAGACATTGGACGGTTGGGGTTTGATTTTGTTTTTGATTGTGACTGTGGCCTGATATATTTTCCCTCCTGAAGAAAGAAGGTATTTTAGTGGAATCCACAGTTAGGAGACTTTTGATGGTTATAAGACTTTGAATTCTAAGAGATTGGATATCTTTAAAGGGATTGAAATTTTAATATGTAAGAATTTGCAAAGACTGTGGGACTTTTAAAGTTATTTAGATTTTGGGGATGAATAAGAAAGTAAGGGTTGAGGCCTAATAGTAATGTATTTGTGTGTAAAGTTGACAAGGGATCAATTGTACTCCCTGGTTTTGTGTCAACTTGACACAAGCTGGAGTTATCACAGAGAAAGGAGTTTCAGTTGAGAAAAATGCCTCCATAAGATCCAGCTGTAAGGCATTTTCTCAATTAGTGATCAAGAGGGGAGGGCCCCTTGTGGGTGGTGCCATCCCTGTACTGGCAGTCTTGGGTTCTATAAGAAAGCAAGCTGAGCCAGCCAGGAGAAGCAAGCAAGCCAGTAAGAAACATCCCTCCATGGCCTCTGCATCAGTTCCTGCCTGAGTTCCAGTCCTGACTTCCTTTAGTGATGACCAGCAATGTGGAAGAGTAAGCTGAATAAACCCTTTCCTTCCCAACTTGCCTCTTGGTCATGATGTTTGTGCAGGAATAGAAATCCTGACTAAGACACTGGGTCTTCTAGAAGAGCAGTCAGTGCTCTTGACCACTGAGCCATCTCTCCAAGCCCCTATTATTTAAAAGTAAATGTTTGTGTTTATACTTCAGCAGTATCTTAACTGTGGATTCTGGTGCTATGATAAAACACATGACCAAAAACAACTTCAGTCCACCACTGAGGGAAGTTAAGGCAGGAACTCAAACAGGACAGGAACCTGGAGGTGGGAGCTGAGGAAGAGACCAAGGGCGGGAGCTTCGTACTGGCTTGTTTCTCTTGACTTACTCAGCCTTTCTTACCAGGACCCTTCTCCCTAGAGGTGGCACCATCCAGTGATATGGGCTTTCTGACAGCAATCCCTAACCAAGAAAATGCCCTACAGACTTTCCTACAGACCAGTCTGCTGGGAAATTTCCTCAATTGAGGGTCCTTCATCCAAAATACCTGCAGCTTGTGTCCAGGTGACATAAAACTAGACAGCACAGACAGTTTCTTGGTGCCTAAACCTATCTGTATTCACATGTTCTCTCTCCTCTCTCCCCTCTCTCTCACCTGTAGGATTTCCTCTTCATTTATCTACTTCTAAGCTAGGCTGTGCCCCAGGATGAGGATGTGTAAGTGGGTCAGCCTCTCTTCAGTACCTTGGACAGCTCCAGGCCTCTCTGGGGAGGCAGCATCTTCCTCTTCCTTCTCTCCCACCCCCCTTTTCTCCTCCTCCCCCTCTTTCCTCTCCTGATGGATTTGCACATTTGATTGTCATCCCTGTGGTGGGTGCCTGTTTTAGACGTCACAGAGTTGGAATCAGAATGAATTGGTTAATGGGGAAGGAACAAAGGATCCAAGGACCGTCTATCCTCAGAGTTTCTCCTCACAACAAATTGTTGCTAGAAGAGAAAATCTTTCTTGATGAGTACAGATGCTCTGAGAGGTAAAAAAGGATCCCGATCTGAGGAGACTGGTGGGGCATCCCAGACAGAAGAGACACCGGTCACCAAGCTGGATGAGGAGGCGCGCAGTGGAAGGAGAGAACGGACTCCGGAAAGTTGTTCCCTGACCTCCACATGTGTTCTCTGGTGCATATATGCACCTTGCCCTTCACAAAATAATCAAATGTAAAAAAAGGATTCTAGTTTGAACAGAAAACAGTCCTTCATTAAGCGTGTACACCACAGAGCAGGACAGCGTCAGTGCAGGAGGGTAGCCACAAAGGCTGGAGAGGGACTGGCGGCATGGGGGGGAGGGGGCGCGGAGCTTCAGAGGCAGATTGAGGAGTTTTACACATTCATGCCAGTGTTCCCTGAACACACAGTTAAAGGATTCACCTAACACTTTTAAGTTATTATTTACATGACTGGGTGTAGGTCAGGCTGGTCTAAAATTCACAGCAAGCTGTCTACCAAGGGGTGAAATTACAACCCTGTGCGGCCTTTGTCTTTTGAAAATTTCCTCTCCCCCCTTTCTTCTCCTTTTCCTCCTTCTCCTCTGTCTCTGTCTCCTCCTCCTCCTTCTTTTATTGGGACAGGGTCCCACTGTATGGCCCTGCTAGCCTGGTACTTACCGTATTACCCCCTCAGGCCTTGGTCTCATGGAAGTTCTTCTGCCTTCTCCTTCCAAATGCTGGAATTACAGATGTGTGCAATACACTTGAAAATATCTTGTGCTTTCCTGACATGAGAAATCTACTGCTTCCTCATGCTCAGAGGCAGAGCAAGAGGCGTGAGAACTGTGACAGCTGGTGGTGTCAGTGGTCAGACTCTAGAGTCACTTGGGAAATAATATACTTGTTGGAGATTGTTTTGATTTCCTTATTCGAGGAGTGAAGACACCGAGTGGTAGGTCGTGTACTTACACTGGACCGTGTAAGTGGAGAGCGGAGAAGACGCGACCTCAGTGCCTCTGTGCGCTCTGCTTTCTGACTGGATTTGATGAGAACAGGTGGGGTGAGTTCTAGCTGCCTTTAGTTGCCTCTGTCACAGTAAATCAAAACAAGGAGAAGAAACTAAAACACTGTTTTATTTTTTGATTAAGAGTGTGTGTCTGCATGAATGTGCACATGCCATTGTGCATGTGTGGACTCAGAGAACAACTGGAGGGAGTTGATGTTCTCTCTCTCTACCATGGAGGTCATGGTGTTTGAACTCAGGTTGTCAGACTTGGTGGCAAGCCCCCTTTTCTCTAAGCCATCTCTCTGGGCCCTTTCTTCCCTCTCTCTGTTTTAAATTATTTGTTAGCATATAAAGTAATGGGTTTCGTTAAGACATTTTCCTACATACATGTCACTACTTTGTTTTTGTTTGTCTGTTTCCCTTCCCTGTTGCCTTCCCCCGTGTCCCATGCCCACCCACACTGGTTCCCACCCTGTTGCCTTCCCCCGTGTCCCGTGCCCACCCACACTGGTTCCCTTCCTTCTGTCAGTCTTCCTTCTGCTTTCTTGTCACATACATTCTATTGTCTTGTTTTCTCCTCTTAAAATCTCTTCCTCCTCCCAATTCCCTTTCTAGTTTTATGACACATATATTAATTTAAAAATTAGGTTCTGCATATGAGTCAAGGTGGACCTTCCTTCCTTCCTTTCCTTCCTTCCTTTTCTCCACGTCTCCACGTCTACACGTGTGTGTGTGTGTGTGTGTGTGTCTATATATGTACGTGTACCTGAGGTTAGCGGTATTCCCTGAAGCTGTGTTTCAAGCAGTTGTAAGCTACCTGGTGTGGGTGCTGGGACTTGACCTTGGGTCCTCTGCAAGAACAAAACATGTTCTTACCTACTGAGCCATCTCGCTAGCCCTGAAAGGTGGTGTGTTCTTCCTGTGTCTGGCTTACTATGTTCAACATAACTTTTCTTTTCATTTCCTGGCTGTGATGAACAGTAGCAACCGGCATGGCTGTGCAGATTCTGTGCTGGTCTGACCTCAGACCACAGCAGTAGAGTGAAGTAGAATAGTGGTCTGTGGTAGAACAGGACTGAGACAAAGTGTCAAGACTAACGTGGAGGAAGCTGGAGGGGAGCCTCAGCAGTTAAGAGTACTTCCTGTTCTAGAGGACAGGACTTTGATTCCCAGCACCCATGTCAGGTGGCTCACAGCCACTGTGACTTCAGCTCCAGGGAATCCAGTGACCTCTTCTGGACTCTTAGCAGCTGCTTTCCTGTGCACGTATCCACAGACTGACCCACACAGTTAAAAGCTAATACGTTCTGAGACAGAGTTTCACTGTGTAACCCTGGCTGGCCTGGTACTTGCTGTGTAGACCAGGCTGGCCTTGAACTCACGGAGATCTGCCCACCTGTGCCTCAAAAATAAGTAGCTTTTAAGAAAGATTATTATATGGAAGAAGTCAGTTGCAGAGGAAGTCTGGAAGCTGCCCTCACCTAGCCTCCATCTAACAAGTAAAGCATGTGCACACTAAGCCATGGAGTGCAAAGGAGAGAAGGGGCTCTGAAGGTCCCGTGGGGGACTGGGTACCGCACCGCTGGTCCTGTGGGGTATTTTCTCAGTCTGCTGGCTCACGCCCATTCATGGAAGTACTTTGCTTTTCTTAACAAGCCGTCTATCCCCATTTCTATTTCTAATCCTGGGGAAAAGCAAGATGAGATAAAGACAAGTGTAAGGGCCTGCTAGGCACCTTAGAGGGAAAAGCAAGTGCTCCCCAGACACCACAGCCTGAGTTTGAGCCTTAGGAATACATGGTGGGAAAAACCAGCTCCGAAAGTTGCTCTCTGACCTGTGTGTACCGTGGCATGCATTTACACGCGCTAGACCACACATAATGCCCTAATAATAGTTTTAGTTTTTTTGTAAAAGAGTTGGTTTTATTTATGTGTATATGTACATGTGTGTGCATGTATGCCACAGGTATTGGATGGCTTCAGAGTCCAGAAGAGAGAATCGGATCCCTGGAGCTGGACTTGCAGGTGGCTGTGAGCTGCCTGACATGGGTTCTGGGAACCATACTCTGGGCCTCTGGACAGCAGCAAGTGCTCTTAACTGCTGAGTCATTTCTCCAGCTTCATAAATAATTTTTATTATTTCAGAAAGGAAAAACAAGAGGAGGGCTGAAGAAAGATATTATGGAGGAGAAAAGATGAGATTAGATAAAAATGGAAAGAAGAAAAAACCAAAAATTAATCAATAATGAAAATGTTCAAAACCAGAATTAGATAAATTTAAGAGTAAAATATAAAGACTGGAGGGCATCTTAAGATGCAAACAAGCCAGATGTGGTGGTGGCAGTGCATGCCTTTACTCCCAGAACCCGAGTTACAGACCATCCAGGGCTGCACAGGGAGACTGTCTGAAACAAAACAGATCAACCAGATGGTGGTGCAGGTGGTGCACATCCAGATGGTGGTGCAGGTGGTGCACATCCAGATGGTGGTGCAGGTGGTGAACATCCAGATGGTGGTGCAGGTGGTGCACATCCAGATGGTGGTGCAGGTGGTGCACATCCAGATGGTGGTGCAGGTGGTGAACATCCAGATGGTGGTGCAGGTGGTGAACATCCAGATGGTGGTGCAGGTGGTGAACATCCAGATGGTGGTGCAGGTGGTGCACATCTGGGATCTTAGAATGGAGAAGCAAGGGGATGAGGTTAACTACAGTGTGAGCTCAAGCTAGCCTGAGCTGTGAGAGACTCTGCTTCAAGAAAGACGGAAAGGGAAAAAACAGCCTTCTGAGATAGCTGTCTGCTGCTGGGGCTGTCAGTCTAAGTTTGGGTCCTCACATGTAGAAAGAGAATCTACCACAGCAAGTAGTCCTCTGGCCTACACACACACACACACACACATACACACACACACACGCATGCACACACACACTGTAACATACATATCCCCCAGTAAATAAATGTAAAAAATATTTTTTATTGTATATTTTATGTATTTATGTAAAAAATATTTTTAATACTACCTTCCATACAAACAAACAAAAAGTGAGTAAAAGTTAAAGAAAAATTCAACAAATAATAAGTCATAATATGTTTAATAATAAAAACATAGAGACTGGACTGGGAAGATGGCTCAGTAGGTAGTGTGCTTGCTGCATGAACCTGATGGCCTGAGTTTGGTCCCTAGAGCCCATGTGAGGGTATTCAGAGGCACCTGCCTGCCATAGTAATCCTTGCTCCATCAAACCCACTGGGTTCAAGGCCCATGAAGGCTTATGCGTTCCCTGAGTATAGGACTTTCTCTCATTTCTTGGCTCACATGGAGAGTCTATTTTCTTATTCAGAAGCCAGAAAACATATTTTCAAGGAATAATTTATGAAATGTTTTATATTTGCTTTTATCACAAGAGTTTTATTGTCCTCAATTTTCTAATAATAAACTGAGAAGTTTGGTGTCATGTCCAATATGGCACAGCTAGAAAATGGTGGATCTGAGTCTTAAATTTCTCCAACTCCAAAGCAGGGCTTCTTTCTAAACACTGTATTCCTAGCTGGGACTTTTTCTCATGTGTGTTAAAGTTTACAGATTAGCCATTTTAACTGCCAGTCAGTGGCATTGGTTCCATCCAGTGTTGTATGGCTAGCACCACTGCTTCTAAAGCTTCTACATCAGGCAGTGTACAGACAGTGGACAGTGACCGACCAACTTCACCCTGTGCATCAGGCAGTGTACAAGCAGTGGACAGTGACCGACCGACTTCACCCCATGCATCAGGCTGTTTGTCGTTTTCAGCCATATGACCCCCATCTGCTTCTAAGGCTTTAAAATTGGGGAGCAAAGACATCAAATCTGAGCTGATACGTCTTACAGAGGTATTTCTACATACATTTTTAGATTATACAAATTATTGCCATATGGTCCTGCATAGTTTAAAATTGCTTGGAATATGCTCAGCTTACATGTAGCTGCCTACTGAGTTTCTGGATAGGAGTGTTTCTCTAAGACTGAACGTCTGTTTTCAGTTCTCTTGCCAAGTCTGCAGTAACAGGAAGACATTCAGAGCACAGGGTACACTGAGGCATTAGCAAGTCAAATTCAAACAAGCACATGCACTTGTACACACAAGTACACACATGAACATGCATTCACAATACACACACAATTTCAGTATAAAAAGCCACTACTTTGTACAACAATTATAAAAAAAAAAATTCACTGCCTCTTAAGTTCTAAACTGATGTGAAATAGAAAATCTAAATACACCTATACTAAGCAGTGAGTTTCGTGAATAATCAAGGAACTTCCAGAGAATAAAATATCAGGAACATATTATTTATTGATAAATTCTATAAATGCTTAAAGGAAAATCAACAGTATTTTAAGTCTCTTGGAAAGAAAACAGAAGAGGAGAGAACATGTTCTTACTCATTGTGTGAGGCTAATATTCAGTATCATCAGTCAGACAAATCCAAAAGATAACTGCAGACTGACACCCATTCTGCATACAGATGCAAAAGCCTTCAATACTAGCAAGCTAAATCAAGCAGCTGACTAGGAGAATTGTATGCAGTGATCAAATGAGATTTAGCCTGTTAAGTTAGCGGTGCATCAACCAATGTGATACACCATGTTAATAAAAGATACAGACCATGCACGATCATTTCAGTAGACACAGAAAAGACAGTTTTATAGAATCTAGTGCTTTTTCATAAAGACACTGGGATGGGCACTTCTTTGATTTGTAAAGGACATCTACAAAAAGAAAAAGGAAATGTGATATCCATAAAGTCACAGGAATCCTGCAAACTGCCTGGTTCAGAGGCACTGTACGTGGGAAGGTCTGCAGAAATGGGAAAGGAGTGCAGAAGGTGGTGGTGGTAGTGGTGGTGGTGTGTGTGTGTGTGTGTCTGGTTATCGGCGCCAAGCATTGGCTCCTGTATCTGGCACTGCAGTGTGAGGCCACATCATTGCCCACAACATAGCTCTGCCATGGCAGCTGCCCCCTTTCCAATCCTGCCAGTTCACAGCACTAGCTCACAGCCAAGACTGAACCTCAGGGCTTCTACAGGAGTTCATTTCCCTCCTGTGACCTTAGTGGGAAGTGACTTTCCATAGAACGAGACACAGCCTGCGAGCTAGTGATGGGACTTGCAATCACTGCCCACATCTCCTTCATGCTGGCAAACCTTCTGGTTGTAGTGGGAGCCTTCATCAAACTGCAGTGTCCATTTTCTCTTTATGATCTAATGGCCATCATCAGAGAAGCTTCCTCCTGCAGCAGGTGGGAACAAATACAAAGACCCACAGCCAGAGAGAGAGAGAGAGAGAGAGAGAGAGAGAGAGAGAGAGAGAACAGGAAGAGGGGAGAGGGAGGCAGACCTTGAAACACACAGTTCTTAATGGGATGTTTCCATCAAACCCCTTCCCATGGGAGAGGAGGCAGAAGGGCGTAAGGGCCAGAGGGGATGGAAGACACCAGAACAAGGCCTTCTAAACCAACCAAGCAATACTCATCAGAGTTACAGAGACTGAAGCAGCAAGCACGGGGCCCACACAGGTCTGCACTAGGTCTTCTGATATGTATTATGGCTTTCAGTCTAGTATTTATGGGACTCCTGAGAGTGTGAACAAGGGGGTCTCTGATTCTTATGCCTGTTCTTGGGGCTCTTTCCCTTCCGCTGGTTTGTCTTGTCCAATTCTAATACAATGGTTTTTGTTTTATTTTATTATTTTATTGTGATCTCCTAGAAATTTTCTAATGGGAGACAGAAAAAGAGTGGGTCATGATGGGAGGAGAAGAGGGAAGAGAAACTGTCATCAGAATATATTGGATGAGAAAAGCATCCGTTTTCAATAAAAGGGAGGCAGAGAAGATCTTGTATAAGCCAGAAAAAAATCTGAGTTCACACCTTCATGGAGGCACTTGGAAAGTAAAGGATAATCAGGAGTTCAAGTCCAGCCTGAGTTTTGTAGTCATCTTGAAGCCAGCCTGGGCTACATAAAACCCTATCTCAAGAAAAGGTTGCTTTTCTGTCACTTCTGTAACTGGAGGCAAGGCAAGTCTAACTGGAACAGATTTTCCACGTAGCATTTAACCCCTGAGTTGCCCCACCTGCCTATAGTTTCTTGAGTATGAGGCAAGGAGATACGCATTGCTTCAGGTCAGGGTTATGAAATGGGATCCTTCTGCAACCTGGAGGTGGTGCAATAGGGTAAGTTATGGGGAAATGTGGGAAAAATAAATGTCATGGAATTTCAGTAGAGAGGAGACAGACATTCCTCACCTCTCATTTGAGAGTCTTTGTTTCCTGAATAATATATCTGGCAGGAGGTGGGCCAAGAAAGCTCACTACCAGGAGGAGGAGTTAACGCCTGGTGATCGGTGGGGTGAAGGGATGGTAGTGTCAGGTAAAGTTCTAGCTGAAAACCACTCATCCATCCAACCCAAGAACAGTGTCAGAGTGTGTGAAGGTGTCTGTGGGGTCCAGTACAGGACATTACAGGAACCCAGGGCAGGAAGGCCCCTGCGCAGGGGCAGGGTTATATTGGGGGTTGGGGGTGGAGCATTCCTTTTCTTTTTCTTTTCCTCTTTCTCCTTCCTTCCTTCTTTCCTTTCTTAATTTGTTTATTCTTCCTCCTTTTCTCCCCCAGCCCAACTCTTCCCCCCCCCCCACACACAGAGTCTTATGTGGGCTGGCTCAAACTCAGTGGAACTGACCCTGGCCTTGGGCTGTAGCCTCCCATTCAAGGGGTCTTCAGCAGCTACACATGCAGCTTGGGAGACACACTCAGTTCCATGTGCCTCTCACCAGGCACGTAGACCCGCAACCCGTTCTCCAGTGAACAGAAAATTGTTTGTTCTCTGTGCTTGAAGCATTTGGAAGTGAAACTTTCCCCTTAGGTTTGAGGAACCAGGCATGTTACACAACTCAAGGTGAGGAGAAACCAGTACCAGACTCTGCAAGGCTTCCACGTGTGGTCGAGTTGGTTGTATTTTAAATTGCCTTCCTGGGTCCCAGGCTGGTTTCAGGTCAGTTCAGGTCATGCTGGCTGAGTAAATTGAAACTGTGCTTCTGAGAAACCAACCACTGCCTCACCTCTTCCCTCAGGACCCTTCTCCAGGTTCCTGGAGACTGGGGCTAGGATAGAGGAAACAGGAACCGGAATCGAATAGGTAATCATCCTTCACCGCTGTTCTCTGCAGTGCTCCGTGTATCCTCACCGCTGTTCTCTGCAGTGCTCCGTGTATCCTCACTGCTGTTCTCTGCAGTGCTCCATGTATCCCTCTTCCCACCCACCATGGTGGGAGGCTTGTTCCAACTTGAGACCCTCACTCCATTCTTTCCTTGTTGCTGCTTCTCACACTTTATTGGTGGCTACAAAAATGCTCAGTGTTCTGTAGTGGATGCTTGGTGATTTATAGTGTTGCTCACGTACATTTTTTTTCTCCTTTTTTAATTTTTGAGACAGGGTTTTGTATAGCCCAAGCTGGCATTGAACTCCTGATCTTCCTGCCCCCACCTTCTGACTTCTGAGGTTACAGGTGTGTACCACCTGCTCAAAGAACACATAAATTTATTTGATTTTTAAAATATTTATTTTATTTTACATGTGTGAGCATTTTGTCTCTGTGTATGTGCATGCACCACCATGTGAACGCCTGATGCTGAGAAGGCTAAAAGAGGGGCTGGGATCCCCTGAAATTCGAGTTAAGGATGGTTGTGAGCCACGTGTACTGGTAACTGAGCCCAGGTCCTCTGTAAGAGCAACAAGTCCTTGTAACCTCTGAGCCATCTCTCTGTCCCACATAAATTTATTTTAAAGAGAATGCTTATCCCTCCTCTAGGAGGTTGTGGTTAATGCTTTGGAGCTTTTCAAGCATTTCCTGGACATGTGGGTGGACTCGGCCTGATTCAGAGGCTTGTCTTTCAGTTTCTTCATTAAGAACTACCCAGTACTTCATTCTCCAAACTCAGGGGTTTTTGAATTCTTTCTTAGTTCTGGCAGGTTCTCCCAACCGTGAGAGTTGACTTAGGAGCTTTGACTTGTTCTCTGCACCTGCCCTAGGCATAAAGTTTTAGACCTACACTGCACTCCTCCCTAGCTGTGTGGTCTGGAGCAAGTTACTTAGCCTTTTTGAGGCTTCCTTTTTTTCCAGCTATAAATTAAGATAGTAGAGTTGCAAATTTGCAGTAGAATTGCATTAAAATGGTCTTGAAAAGTTTTAAGGGATTGGTCTGGTGCTACAATGTATTCAAATGCTAAATACTGTATCCCAAGGTTACCCTATGATGAGGCTATTCTCACTTACATCAGCTTTTGTTGTGCAAACCTTGCGCCTTACACCCCTCCCCCCCCCAAGTTATCCCTGATTATAATAAGGGTGCCTACAGCCTGGGCTTGGGATCTGAGGTAGGGAGGAGGAGGAGGAGGAGGAGGAGGAGGAGGAGGAGGAGGAGGAGGAGGAGGAAAAAGAGGAGTAGGAAGAGGAAAAAGAGGAGGAGGAGGAGGAGGAAAAAGAGGAGGAGGAGGAAGGAAGTCACCAGGGGGTAGGTGGATCTCAGCTCATGGCCATGAGAGCTGGCCTGATGGAGTAGGAGAGGCCCACGTCAAACACGGTGGCCAGTGATAGCTCAGGGATCAGCACAGGGCAGTAGACAAAGCAGTATAGAGGATTGATATCTGCTCAGTTCTAGTGGTTTTAAGTTTTTGTAAATCTGAAGGTTTCTCTATCTTTTATCTGGGAACCATATGGTTTGAAGTGGGGTAGAAACCCCTAATAAGCTACACAGAGAGTAGGCTGGCTCTTGGCTGGGATTGAGCCTGGGGCTGCTTTGGGGCAAAGAGTAAGGGTTTTCCAGGAGTTACCCAGTGAGCCCTGAGAAACACGTTGGTGGCCAGAGTCTCTGTGCAGTTGGTGTGTGTACCACTAGGGGGCAGTATGGACCGACAGCTTGTTCCTTGCCCAACTTAGGTTTTGAGCCAAGAGCTTAGCTTGTGGAAAGAACACTTTGACTAGAGACTGCAGTGCCGATCAATAGCAAGCACAGCCTGAGTGGTGAGTGTCAGGACCTAGTGCTCAGGACTTGACATGTATTAATCAAGTTTTTAAAAAATCTGTTTATTTGATTTTTTAAAAATTTTGAGATCTCACTATGTAAGCACTTGATTGGCATACAACTTGCCACGTTGACCAGATGGCATTGAACTCACAGAGATCTGCCTTCTTCTGTGTCTTGAGTGCTGGGATTAAAGGCGTGAGACACTACACCCTACTCTCTTTTAAAAATATTGATGCGTTTTATGTGTCTGGCTGGTGTGTCTCTGTGTGTGTTTGTGTGTACGCATGTTTGTTTTCATGCCTGTGTGGGCACATACCTGCCCTGGCGCACATGTAGAGGTCAGAAACAACTTTGGATGTTGGTCTTTGCATCCCACCTTGTTTTAAATAGGGTCTCTTGTTCCCTGGTGCATACACCAGGGTAGGTGGTCCACAAGCTTCTGGGAATTCTACTGTCTCTGCTACCCATCTTGCTGTAGAAATGCTAGGATGCACTGTAGGGCATGTGGGCCCTTGTTACCAGACAGGCATGAGAAGTGGTAAGGTTGAGTGAGTTCAAATCCCAGGGATCTCAGAATTGAGAAGGCAGGAGTGGAGCCATTCCCACTGCCTCTACCAGCTCTGGAACAGAAACCATAATACCCCACTGAGGACCATGGTAATCAGTCATGGAATAAAAAAACATGAAGTACTCCATGCTAATGAGGTATCTAGAAAGCCCCAGAGGGTTCAGCCAATTAGCTTCCCTTCCTATGCATTCCTTCCCGCAAAAGGTATTTAATCCTTGGTTCACCCTGAGTGAAATAGATGCACTTATATCCACCATCAAATAAACCAATATGAACAAGCAAGGATCCTCTCTTCATTAAGGATCGCTGTGGGGAAGGCCTTCTTCTTAAAGAGGAGTCCTTCTCTTCTCCAGTCCCTCCCCCCTCACTCGGAGCCAGGGTGGTTCCGCCCTTCCTGGGCTCTGCCTTCCCCTTCCTGTCCACAGTGCATGGACCAGGGACCCTGTTCCCCGACTTGCAGCAGTATGCTGTTGGTGCCTGGGTACATAGGAGACTGATTCTGGTCCCAGTTCCTGCCGCGGACCACCATTTTCTGCCTCCCCTGAACTGCATGCCAGCTGTGCCAGGCACCCCAGAGGTGAGGCAGGACACAGTTCAGCAATGCACACTGCCGCTATTGGCTTTACAATGGGTTCTGTGTACTCAAATAGAGATCCTTAGGCTTGTTTGGCAAACACTACCCACAAGACCATCTCCTCATCCTGGAAGATTTTTTTTTTTTTTTTTAAATACTTATGAACTTATTTCTTTAATTCTCTCTTCTTTAACATCTCTTTAATTCAATAGCCAAGGAGTGAGGCAGGCATTATTATTCTAATTTAACAAATAATTTATCACCGCATCTCTGTTCCACTCCACCACCCAGTGACTCCCATGTGGTCTGCATTTAGCGGGCTACTGGTTAATGTGTCACAGTGTAACAACTGGTAAAGTGTAACACAACAGAAGGATCATGGGCCTTGGCATGGCTGACTTGGAGATCATACAGGGTCAGCTACTTGAGTCCACTAGGCCCCAGCAGTGACTATACCCTTAACCACCCGTAAAGGCCCCTCCCACCAATGAATGGCAGGTTACCACCCAGAGCCATGCAGAGAAATGCTCACTTCTACCCTCTTTCTGCAGGAGCAGCCAAGTAGATCATGAACCTGAGAGCCCAGCAGTTGGTCCCAGCCTCTGGGGCACAGAGGCAGATGGGAGGAGAGTGCCTGGGCACCCTGCCACAGCTGTACCTTTAGTTAATATTTATTCTTTCTCCTCTTGCCTGGAGACTGGGGGAGCCCAATCACAGATAGTGAAGAAAATCCCAGGGGCTAGGAGAAGCTGGTTCCTGTCAGGGGTGAATCAGGCAGGCCTTTACAACAGGCAGTGCCCCACCTGGCTCCTGTGCAGGTCTTTTGTGTGGTTATTAGAGACCACACTATCTGCTCTGCAGTGTTGTCTCCTAGGAGTGCAGGGGGGTGGGGCTGGGTAATGGAAGCAGAACCAGTCTTATCTCTCCACACAATGACTTTCCCTTGGGGAGACCCAGGTCTCTTCTGGGTGTGGCACCCCTTTTCATTAAAACTGCCTTGTCTTTCTAAAACCCATTTTGTTAGTGTTTTCATTCCCAGAGGAGGCTTGTAAATTGAGCTCCCTTTCCTCTGATGATGTAGAGCCAACCAGAATTTCTGCCAACTCACCATTCTTCCTCTCACGAGCATCTTGCCTCCCGTGAGCGAGCGCCATGAACCACCTTCTTCAGAGTCATTAACTATGTGATTTCTGGACTCCAAACCAACTGAATTTAGAATGTAACTCCTCAGCCCTAGGGCACAGCCACTGCTGGGCCCTGCGAATCTGCATTTGGATAGTTGTATTGACTCTTGTGGAGACTGTAGTTTAAGGACTGCTTGTTTAAGCAAGACCACAGAATTTCCTGACCTCAGTGGTCAACTTGTAGCCGCTTTCCCTACTTGGGCCTTTTCTTCATCCTTCGGAGAACAGAACTTACCAGGCATTATTTTCTGATTCCTGAGGACTGTTTATTTCAGGTTCTTGATTATTATATTTTTTTAAAGCAGGATGTTATTTTACATTCCATCCTGTCCTGTAATTGGCTGCATATCCCACTGTGGCCTCAAACTCACACCAGTCCCCCTGCTTTAGCTTCTTGCGTGTTGAGACTGTTGAACTACCAGACTTGAGTGAGTCACTTCAGAATTCTTGACCTTCTAACTGTGATGATGTGACTGCCACCTCAGTCAGGCACACCCCAGATCTTGTCATGACACTGGAGCTCAGAAATGCCAGTCTTCTGGTTTCTGCCCAGAACTTCCTGCCTTTAGCTTACTTACTTCCCCAGTACCCAAGCCTGCTCCTAACTGGCTGCCTACATCTCCTTTTGAAAATAAATGGCCTTAGGCTTTGGAGATGGCTCAATTGGTAAAATGCTTGCACAGGATCTGAGTTCAGTCCCCAGAACCTGTTTAAAATTTTTGGGTGTGATGATGTGCCCTTGTAATCCCAGTGATGGAGAGGCAGAGACAGGAAGATCCCTGGGGCTGTCTAGTCTAACTGATGAGCTCCCAGCCAGGAAAGACTCAGTTTGAAAGGAGGCAGATGGCATTCCTGAGGATGACACCCAAGGCTGTCTTCCAGCCTCCACATGGTTGTGCATACACATGCACCTTCATACAGAAACATGCACGCACACACACACACACACACACATCTGCGTGATTTTTTAGAGGCAGCAGTGGCCCCCTTTCTTCTTTTACCATCTCCCATCTGAGCGCACACCCTGGGTTGAGGACCTTAGTGCCCCCTCCCTCCCGTCATCGCCCTTCTCTTCCTTTGCCCTTCCTGGCTTTTTTCTGACTACTTAAAACACAATCATACGTCTCTCATCCCAGCAAGGCTTCTTCTCATAGCCACGAGCCGATCTTGTAAGCCTCTCCCACACGAGAGTCCCATCGGAAGAGAAGGCTGGGCCAGTGCTTGCTCAGCCCCGCCCTGTTCCTTTGCCCACCAGTGCAGAAACTCCTGATGCAGTTGTGAGCTGCCTAACATGGCTGCTGGGATCCAAACTCACATCCTCTGGAGGAGGAGCAGCTCCATTTAACTGCTAAGCCATCTCTCCAACACTGAAATTACATTTTAAATGGGGTTACTGGCTACTGGTTTTCTTCTGTCTTTTTCACACCTCCGTCAGTCCGGTTAACCTCCCAATCCCCTTCTGTCCCCATCCCCCACACTCCCCGCTTAAACATCTCTACCTACCCCTTCTACTATCCTCCCCGTTTGGGTCATTCCCTCCCCCAACCGCTTTCTTCGGTTGTCTGGCTTCTGTAGGTATGAAATGCAAAAAAACTAAGAATTTAAAGCTGGGATCTGCATATGAGGAGCACGTGCGACGTTTGTCTTTCTGGGCTTGGGTTACCTCAGTTGGTATACATCTTTTCAGTTTTCTCCACTTACGTACAAGTGCTATAATTTCATTTTTTTTTTTTAACAGCTGAATAAAATCCCATGTGTGTGTTCGTGTGCGTGCATGCGCTCACAAGCTACGTTTTCATTATCTGATTCCACTTTCTAGCTGTTGAGAATAGAACAGCCATGAACGTGGACAAGCGAGTATCTCTGTGATACAATATCCAGTCCTTTGGGTTCTGTCCTGGGCAGTCAGGTGTTGCCCTGCTTGAGGTTGGCTGGAGAGGACCCGCTGCTTTCTTGTATGGTATTACCAGGGATGCTTCTGGATTTGGAGGCCTAGCATTCCTTCCTGGTCCCCGGCCATAGCCATCTCCTTACCATTACACACACCCCTCCTCCAGCAGAGCAGCAGACCCAATCTTGGGGAGTCAGAGGTTCTCCTCCAGTACCTTCCTTAAACTGGGCAGGGGTGACTCAGGCTGGGGGAGGGGATCCCAAAGGGATTAAAGAAAATGAAGCTTCTTTACTGTTTTTTCGTTTTTTTTGGAGACAGGGCATGCAGCCCAGTCTGGCCTCAGTAGACTAGGCTGGCCTCAGTTTCACTATATAACTGAAGCTGGTCTTGAATTTTTTTTCTGCTATCACCTCCCAAGTGCTAGGATTATGAGTCGCCATGCCCCACCCAGGAAATGGACCTTTTGTGGTAGAGGTGATGGCCTTGCTTAATGACCATCTGGAGGTAGAACTGGTACTACAGGCAGTCCTCAGAAGAATGGAGTCATCTCAAGAGGGCTGGCAAGAAGACAAGAGGAAGAGGAACTATAGAGCTTAGAGCAAGCAGCCCTTGCCGTAGCACCAGCATTGTCTGGGATCCACTGCTGCTTGTTCTGAATGGGGAGTGTGAGCGGGCACAAGAGAAAGAAAATGCTCCTTTCTCCCTTTCTACACTAAGTTCTTGGGCCATCCCATCTCAAGCCTGAGTCACCTTGCCCAGGGTCTTCAGTTCCCAGGGAAGGAGGCCTTTTCCTACTTGAGAGGTCTGTAGAAGAGACTGAGTCCCTCACCCCTGAAACTATAGGACTTGTCCACAAGGACTGGGAGAAGTGTGGATTGTACTGGAGAGTGGTCTTGTGCAGAAGTTACTATCCTCCATCTTCAAGAGAGTCCTGTGAGGGTACTGAGGGAGAAAGGAGAATCTCTGGAGACTGAATCCTTCGCCTCTAAGGATGGTGGTGAGCACACACTACAACATGGAGACTTTGCAGCCACACTGCAGATGGCCTGGCCACCAACCTTCAGGCATCTCTGTGCCTGTACAACTCACCAAAGGTCTTGAGATTGGAAACACTAGAAGTGAAGAATTGATGTTCTTAGGCCTGGTACAGAACACCAAAGGGTGGTCAGGAATTAACAGGCAATGAAAGAATTCGCCTGCCCGAACACAATGGGAAAGGTTACTCGGTCAATCACAGAACAATAATCTGCTTTATTCAAGCTTGTTTATTGTGGTGTTTACTGTGTGTGTGTGTGTGTGTGTGTGTGTGTGTGTGTGTGTTTGTGTTTGTTTTCTGGGATGGAACCAAGAGCCTGAGGCATGGAAGCACTTTACTACTGAACTCTACACTATCTCTGTTCCAGCCTTTACCATGGTGAATTTTAAACAATTTCTCAAGTGAACACACAGAATTGCATAATGAAGCTACCAAACGTGCCTGAGACACAGCCACCAATTTCATTAGATTAAAAGCTTAAATAAACTCTGACCCCAGTGTGCTTGCTCCCTGGTGTGTGCCGTGCCAGGTCACCTTCCCCTCTTCGTGTGTTTCTTTCCGTGACATAGAACATATCCCTTTCCAACAGAAGTGCATGTTTGTTATTATCTCAGCACTTCAGAGGCAGAGGCAAGAGATCAGTTTTGGTCTCTCTGAGGTCACTCTTGGGTACATTTTAAGGTTGAGGGAAGTCGAGACTGTATGAAACTGTGTCTTTAAACAAACAAAAACTACCGTAGAATAAACACTACTCCCTCCCTGCCAGTACTGATGTGTAGGGTAGGTGACTGTTCTTAACGTGCACGGGGCCCACGGTTCCATTCTAGACTGCTGCAAACAGCACAACACCTAAATGACAATCCAAAGACTGAAGTTTACTTGAGTGAGGCAGAGCCTGGCATAGGTGTTTCTTAAAAGCTACCTTGGTAATTCCATTGCGCTGTCATAATTGAAAGCCACTGATCTAAGGTTTCTTCCTGATCTGAGACAGGAGAAATTCGAGCTGCCAGGATTCCCTGGAGGCTGGGGAGTGGAATGTCTCCAGTCTGCTCTCACCGGCTGGTGGTTTAACTGGAAGCATTGCTGAACAGGCTCGCTAAGCTGCAGTTCCAAGAGTATTTGTGGATTTCTGAACTTTAAATCTAGCAGCTGACTTCAAGTAGGAGAGACCTGGGGCCCCTCCCCACCACTGCTGTTTTGACTTTGAATTCAGGTGTACTGGAGTATTAAACCACAGAGCTCCAGTCAGGTAGAAGGAAAGGGTCTTTCAAATAAAGAACAGAACAAGGGCCAGTGTGGTGGTTCACTGGGTCAGGGCTCTCACTGCCAAGTCAAATAGACTGATTTGATCCCTGGACCCACATGGTGGAAGTAAAGAACTGACTTCTGAAAGTCTCTAACCTCCACATGCACACCCTCTCAAAATACACAGACAGACAGCAGACAGACAGACATAATAAAATGTTTTTTTTTTTTATAAAAAATACATGAATAGAATCAAGTCTCCAAATTACTAAGAATTTTAACAAAAATTATAGTGTGTTAGCAGTGGAATCAGTAGGCAGGTAAGCTTAGGGAATAACTTAGCAACTTGGAACTCCACTTGGTTTGTGCTATAGGTGCACTCCTAACAATGTCCATTCTGGAAAAAAAAAAAAAAAAAAAAAACCATAGGGCAACTTCTCTATCAAGGTATGGGAATAAAGGGGCTGATCTGACTGGTTTTGGCTGCATGCTCAGTAAGTCAGACTTTCCTCTGAATGAACATTTAGTTAAAAACCTCTATTTATCACCTTACACCTATGCATAATGGGATGGATAAAATCAGATGTATCATGGGAAGGAACATTCACAGTAGAAAAAAGTCATGTAACCCAAACCTGTCAATCAAAATAGAACCATTCCAATTATCCCCCTTAGCAACGAGCCCCTTCTCCTCTTAAACCCAGAACTAGAGCCCTTGAGTACTATTTTTATGTTTTGTTTTTTTTTTTAAATTAATAATTACTGTTATCGTGTGTATTGTGATGCTTATGGGCTGGGATGGGTGGAGTGGAGATCAGAGACAACTTTGTTGAGTTAGTTTTATCCTTTGACCTTTATGTGGGTTCAGGAGATCAAACTCATACTGCAGGACTTACTTAACTAGCAATTTTTATCTCCTGAGTCATCTCAGTGGCCCAGCCTGGAGCAGTCATTCACCCGCCATCCCGCTTGACAGCACACCTGATCTGTATCACTGCTTTGCATCTGAGTAAAGTTTCCTTGCTATTTTTCGAACAGTGTGAGTCTTTATTTTAACTCCTTGATTATGATACCCAGAGCCTAGACATGTCCAGTCTGGACACTGACTTCCAGTAACAGAAAATCAAAACTCTGTGCAGCCAGATTGCTGACAGTCCTCCTTGGACTTGGTGTCAAAGTTCTAAAATGGTTCTTTCATATGCTATTGGGAAAAATTAAAATATGTCTCTCAACCCAGTGTGTCCACCCACCCCTGAGCACTGTAGCTCTCACTATCTGGGATGGTTAGCAAGTATCTTCCATTTTGCAAAGTTCAGGATAATCAGTTTGGGTTTGAAGCTTGATCATTTATGGTCAGATTTAGTGAAAACCCTCAATGTGTCCAGGAACATTCAGAACTTCTGTGGTAGCATCGGCAAGACCAGGAGACGCGGCCTTTACTGTTTCCTGGAGCACCTGATGAGTTCTTACATAGACCTCTCTACTCAGTTGAAGCTGGGATGCTTAACCATGCCTCGGAAAAGAGTTTCAGGACTAACCAGCTTGAAGCGAGACTGGAGTGTATTAATGAGAGGTTTTGCTGGATGTGGTGGTTTGTGACTGCAGCCTTAGCACTGAGGCTGGAAGCAGCCTGAGCTACATTGGGAGATCTTGTTTCAAAACAAAAAAAAACAAAAAACAGAAAAACAGAAAAAAACAAACAACAACAACAACAAAACAAAACAAAAAAACTCCTCCAAAACCAATCAAACGAAGAAGGCCAAGGGGCAGCAAAATAGCTCAAGTTGAGGCAGGTGTGGTGGTGCGTGCCTTTAGTTCCATCATGTGTGATTTTAGTGGTGTTTCTAGAGACAGTGTTGAGGAGTGGTTCTGATGCTTTGACTTAATCAGGCATCTGCAAGTACTGACACTGAAGGTCCTTGTTCTCAATTGGTTCTTGATCAGTCAATAAAGATGCCAGCTGCCAATGGCTGGGAGGAAAGAAAGAGGCAGGACTTGCAGCTTCCTGAAGGTTAGGAGAGGGGAGGTGGAGATTGAGATACTTGGGGGAGAGACAGCATTCCAAAATGTAGGTGGAAAAGGAGAGTGACCCATGGAAGGGCAGCCCGAAAGTGTCTTGGGCAGCAAGATCAATGAGCTTCACAGAAGGTAACCAGGCAACTAAGTTGAGGGCAGATTTAGAGGTGTTGAGCTGGGAGTAAAGGGAAGGCCTTGCTAGCTGCAGGCTTAGAAGATCCCAGCTACAGAGACAATAAGGCAGTTTTAAAACGTTCTAATGTGTGTATGTGTGTTTCATCTGCGGATCCGGGATAGCTCCTGGGTGGGTGTGCACCTGCGACTTGCCGGGAACTTAAAGAGGTGTAGCCAAAACTACCTGCTACAAGACTGTTTCCTTCTGCTGCCCTCAGTCTCTGTGGTGGGCCTCGTGCTCCCCAAGTACTGGGATTACAGATGTGAGCTACCACACCTGGATCTTTAAAGACTTCCTAAGGACCCTACTCTCCCCACAAATGAGATCATAGGGTGGTTCCTGAGATGCATTGTTTAGGATTACACACTGTTAAGATAACAGGATACAGGGGTCAGTACTGTGCTGGGTCCCACGAAAGTTCAGATAGGGGCTAGAGAGATGGCTCCACGTTAAGATCATTGCTGCTCTTGCAGAGGCCCCAGGTTCAGTTCCCAGCACCCACATGTCATCCTCAACTACCCGGAACTCTAGTTCCAGGAGATCTGATACCCATTTCTAACCTCCACAGGTGTGTATGTGGTGCACATACAAACATACACGCAAAACACTCATACACATAAAATAGAAATAATCTTATAAAAAGGTTAAGACATGTATTAAATACAAAGAAAATTTATAATTTTGTTTGTGAGGTTTCTCAGAAAATTACAGGCTTACTCTAGGAAACAGTAAGCTTAAACTCGAAGGTCCCTTGCTCTTAGGCCTAAAGCCCGTCTTGTTGCTACCTTAGCAGCCTTATTTAAAATGCTGTTCCGTCGCGGGAGACTCAGGCCAGTGACTAACATCACTTGTTCTTTTGAAGGACCCAGGTTTGATTCAGAGCACCCACATGGAGGCTCACTACTTCCTCGGGCACCAGGCGTGCATGTGGTGCACAGACATACCTGCGGGTAAAGCACTCATGACTAAAATAAATCTAACAAAAACAATCCTGCTGTATCAAAGGATCATTGTCTCTGTAGGCGATCTTCTCATCATGTCGGTTGTGTAGAGGCTATTCCCTTTCAGCTGGCAGGCAGCTTTAACCGGATTCTGGGGTAAGGGGCTCTTCCCTCTCCCACGTCCCCTCAATGTCCCCTGTCCTACTGCCATGTCTTGAGCCACCTGTAGAACATGAATGAATGCTGTGTCACAGACAGGACTTGACCATGGCCTCTGTGTCAAGGTTGAGTGGGAAAACAGTGACAAGTAGAGATGTCACAGTGGGGTCGAGCTTGCAGCCTAAACTCAGGCTTGGCCTGGTTGTGAAGGAAAAGGAGGGTGGAAAGGAGTTGGCTGCCGAGGACCACAGGTCACTCCCAGGCAGAGTGGCCATGAACGGAGACGCTCATTCCACCTTGTGGCCCGAGATAGTGCTTGAATATGTCTTTTCCAGGAAAGACAAGAAGCCATGACATGTGCAGCACTTTGCTCTAGATGTCCTATGTTTGTGCTCCTGCTCCTCCTGAGCAGAGCCTTCCCTGGCCAGTGTTCTGAGTCAGACTTCTGGGCAACTGGGTGGACACTGGTTCACCCGGGTTCACTTCTGCCTCCGTGCATGTGTGTCAGTCATGCTCATGCCTAGTGCCCAAGGAAGCCTGGAGAGGTCATCAGATCCTTGGAACCAGAGTTGCAGACAGCTGTGAGCCGTCCTGTGGCTGCTGGGAATCACACCTGGGTCCTTTACAAGAACAGCCAGTGCTCTTAACTGCTGAGTGGTTCCTCCAGCCTTTCTTGTCTTTGCTTGCTTACAGTTGCTGCTTCACTTGGGCCTGCTGATTTCCTGTCTCAGTGTGCTGAGCATGCACATGTTAAAGAGATGTGTGGCGGTCACAGGGCAACTTGCATGAGTCAGTTCTCTCTCCTGCGTCCCAGCGATGAGCTCAGGTCAGCAGGCTTGGTAGCAAACACTTCCCCCACTGAGTTATCTTGCTTGCCCTATCTTCCTCCCTTTTCCAGCTCTGCCTGCTGCTGTTTCCTGAATGCTAGGATCAAATGCGTGCACGCCAACCACACTGCGAATGCTAGGATCAAATGCGTGCATGCCAACCACACTGCCATCGTTCTTTTAGCCACACTAAGCTTGTCATTTACTTATTTATTGCTGTGCCAAGGATCAGAGCTGGCACTTTGCCAGACAAATGCCCTTACAGAGAGTTATGTTCCCCAGCTCCAAGCTCTGGTAGTCATTAAGTTAAAGCTCCACTAAAAACTGTGGTCTCCCCTCTCTCTTGAGTTGTTGGCCAATCCAATCCGTGAGGGCGGTGGGAGCAGAGATGTTGCAAACATGGGGTTTGGAAGCCCTGTGAGGACATACAGTGAGTGAACCACACCGGGACTGCACTCAGTAGGTAGATCGACTTTACTTAGGGTGGTTGAAGGATTATGAGGTTTTCATCTTGAGGGCAGGCTCATTCCTCAAGCAGAGGCAGATATAGGGGCTTAGAATTCCCTGGACAAGCTCAGAGAAGGAGAAACCCTGCTAACACAAGGGAGCCTCCCATATTGCAGCAAGCCCAGAGGCTATCTGGTCATGGACCTTAATTAGCAGAGTTTTCCCCACAAACAAACTAGGCGTCAGGTTCATACTTACAATCCCACTACCTCTGGAGTGAGGGCAAGAGGATCTGCAGTTCAAGGCCTTCATCAGCTACAAATCATATATGGGGCCAGCCTGAGTGACAAAACATGAGATGGTATCTCAAAAAATAAACTAGGACTAGAGATGGGGGGTTGGTGGTGGCACATGCCTTTAATCCCAGCACTCAGGAGGCAGAGGCAGGCAGATCTCTATGAGTTCAAGGCCAGTATAGTCTACCGAAGTGGAAAGTGGTTTCTTTGGAACGTCTGTTGTGTTGGATGGTGTTTTGCTGGGGCAGATATATGAAGGAGTGTTTGCCTGAAGCAGACACAGGTGAAAGAATGTCTTGCTAAAGCAAGCCCGTGAAAGGATGCCTGATGAAGGATTCACTGCTAACGATATGTAGGTATTGGTACTTTGTGTAGCTGAGCTCCATTTGTCATGACTCCATAGAAATGCACCAAAAAAAAAAAACCTTCTGGAGGCTTCTGGCAGCTTCTTGCCACTTCTGCAGACTCGGGCTGATTGGCATAGTGATGTCAGCTGAGACAGACTCACGTGCTGAGGCAAGACCTGTGGTGAGGTGGTGGGGACACTCGATGTTTGGAGGGAGTGTAAGTAAGATCCAGGGACCAGTGAAAGGGGCCCTTGCATCTCTAGCTTTGCAAGGCTTCTTGGTCTCTCGTCTCCCTTGATCTTTGCTTCAATGGATGAGAGAGGCCCGGCAGAGAACTTCTCCTGGTGTCCCTGATGGTTGGTCCTGCTGACTCCTGTGAACTGAACTACTGGTTTCCTGACAATGCAGACGGGACTTGCTCCAAAGAACAGCTTCTAAACAGGTCCACTCCCCTGCATCCTAACATCCTTTCCTTCCCATGACCTGTGGTGGGTGGCGGGCTAGAAGGGAGGTTAAAGCATTTAAGAACAGTCATTAAAAATAGGGCTTGAAGATTTTAAGTCTACAGTCTACAAAGTGAGTTATAGGACAGCCAAGGCTGCACTGAAAAACCCTGTCTCAGAAAAAAAAAAAAAAGGATCAGTGGGTAAAGTTGCTTGTGTGGCTGCCTGAGTTCCATTCATAGAACCTACATGGTGGAGGAGAGCTAACGTCACTAGTTAATCTGACCGGCCTGCCTGCCTGCCTGCCTTCCTTCCTTCCTTCCTTCCTTTCCTTCCCTCCCTCCCTCCCTCCCTCTCTCTTCCTCCTCCTCCTCCTCTTCTTCTTCCTTCTCCTCCTCCTCTTCCTCCTCCAGTTTTTGAGACATCGTTTCTCTGTGTAGCCCTGGCTGTCCTGGAACTCACTCTGTAGACCAGGCTGGCCTGGAATTCATAGATCCACCTGCCTCTGCCTCCCAAGTGCTGGGATTAAAGATGTGCACCACCACCACCACCCAGCCCACCGTTGCTTTTTAAATGTTACTAACTCACTTGGAATGGTAGCATGTGTGCCCATAATCCCAGCCCTTGTGAGACAGTGGCAGGAGGATCACTAAGTTGAAGATCAGCCTTAGCTACTAGAGAGTTGAAAACCAGGATGAACTACAGAACCCTAACTGGGAACAAATGGGGGGGGGGGAGGAGGGGATCTCTGTGATCTTCAGGGCAGCTGAGGCTACATAATAAGATCCTGTCTTAAAAACAACGAAAATTTCCCATAAGTGTTACTGATCCAAGAAATCCCATGTCTGTTAACAACTCATCAGCTTTGAATGTCAGAAGTAATAATGCTTGGTAATTTCAGAGAGGGAGGCCACAGAGGGCTCTCGACCGCACAGATAGTAGGTACAACAGTGGAAGAACCAGGGCTTTGCTACCCATCAGTCCATGTGGAAAGAAAGGAGCAGTTGCCGTTGATAGAATGATTGCCTAATGTGTGTGAGTTATGGGTCCAATCCCCAGTCAACACCAACACACACACACACACACACACACACACACACACACAAGCTAACCATCTGGCACAGCGATGTGCGCCAGCTGTCCAGCTACTTGGGAGGCTGAGGCAGGAAGATGATTTGAGTCCAAGAGTTCAAGATCAGCCTAAGCAATAAAACAAAGACTCTATCTCAAACGAACAATAATTTGTTTTTTATTTGTTATTTTCATATTAATGATGCAAAAACAAAGGCATGAGGATATTAAGAAACTTGCCCAAGGTCACAGCTAGTTAGCAACAGAGCCAGGAATTGAGGCCAAGGGGGGTTGGCTTTGGAATCCATGCTCTTAATCCCCATATCAGTACGCCTGGTTAAAAAGCAACTTAGACCTAGCTGGCATGTAATGATCTATCTTTAGCCTCTGATAGCATAGACAGAGCCTGTGGGACAAGCTGCCTGATCTCACTGAGCTGCTGTCGGTGATCCCCTTTTGAGGTGTTTCCACATCACTCCAGGGAAGTCAGGGCAGATGGCCACCCCTTTGGCAGAGTCCTAAAAGCCAGCAGCAGCAGCAGCAGCAGTGAACTTGACATAAGGCCAATGAGCCCTGGAGTGTGGAATCGAGACGTTCCAGCCTGGGCTAGTAGTTCCCAAAGCCTTTTTTTTTTATGATCACATTGGAAATTTATTTGGGATGAGTCATCTGCAAATGATTCAAATTGTGATTCAGGTTGAAGCAGCTGCATAAACACACGTCCCCAGATCTCAACTACAAGGTCAGTCCACGCCGGTCTCTCCCTTTTCTCTGAGTAACCCTTCCAACATGGCTCAAGGCAGGCTTTACCCTCCTATTTCATCCGCTGTTCCTTAGGCAAGAGTTGATGCCTCGTGGTGAGGTTCCAGAGTCTCTCAATCCAAAATATCCTGTCATTATGGGGTCCTCTGGAAGCCTCGGGGCCCCCTCCCCAGTCTTGCCTAGGGATCCCCCCAGTCTTGCCTGTGGCACAGGCTTGTTAACCCCAGTCTATTGACTGCCGCAACGTTACAACATTTTCCAATACATCTGGCCACTGGCTTGCCATGAGCCCAAAAGCGTTTTTAAAAATTTATTTTTATTTATTTGCATAAGTGTCTCTGTGTGTGACTGCCTTGTGTATACACGTGCCTGCAGAAGAGGGTATCAGATCCCTGAAGCTCGAGATGCGTGCAGTTGTAGGTCATCTGACTTGGGTGCTGGGGACCAAACTCTTCTACAAGAGCAGGAAACAGCCTTTTCTTTTGTTTCTTTGTTGTTTTTTTCCCTCCCTCCTTTCTTTCCTTCCTTCCATCCGTCCTTCCTTTCTTTCTTTCGACAGGGTTTCTCCCTGGGACTCACTCTGTAGACCAGGCTGGCCTCAAACTCAGAGTCCACCTGCCTCTGCCTCCTGAGTGCTGGGATTAAAAGTGCATGCCACCACACCAGGTTCTACACTCTTGATTGCTGAGCTGTCTCACAGGCTCTAACAAAATACAGTTTTTGCCGGGCAGTGGTGGCACACGCCTTTAATCCCAGCACTTGGGAGGCAGTGGCAGGCGGTTTTCTGAGTTCGAGGCCAGCCTGGTCTACAGAGTGAGTTCCAGGACAGCCAGGGCTACACAGAGAAACCCTGTCTCAAAAAACCTAACAAACAAAAAGCCAGTTTTTAAAACAGCCAAGCTTTTTTCCAAACCCAGATCCAAGTTTAGTTATTTACATACATATGAATTTGTAACATATATGTATACATATGTACACAGATTAGCTCAGTCAGTTTCAACTGCTCCCTACTTCTCTGTTGCTAGGCTTTTGACACTAGATCTTACCAAGCTGCCCTCAAACTTCTGATCTTCATGTATCCCCTCCAGAGTGCTGGGATTACAGGACCACCATGCCCATCTGTTCTGTAACGGTAGATAGTCCGGAGTCCTAGGAGCAGGCTTATTTCTGTCAAAATCAAACTTAGCCTGTCCTCTTTCTGTTTGTTTATTTATTTATTGATTCTTTGAGACAGGGTTTCTCTGTGTAGCCCTGGCTGTCCTGGAACTCACTCTGTAGACCAGGCTGGTCTCGAACTCAGAAATCCACCTGCCTCTGCCTCCCAAGTGCTGGGATTAAAGGCATGCACCACCACTGCCCAGACTGTTTATTTATTTTTAAGATTTATTTATTTATTTTGTGTATGTGAATACACTATAGCTGTCTTCAGACACACCAGAAGAAGACATCAGGTCCCATTACAGATGGTTGTGAGCCACCATGTGATTGCTGGGAATTGAACTCAGGACCTCTGGAAAAACAGTCAGTGCTCTTAACCACTGAGCCATCTCTCCAGCCCCCTTAGCCTGTCCTCTTAGCATGGATTTCTTTTAGTTGGCTGATATCTGAACTAAACCAATTGGATGGGGCTGGAGAGATGGCTCAGCGGTTAAGAGAACAGGCTGCTCTTTCAGAGGTCCTGAGTTCAATTCCCAGCAACCACATGGTGGCTCACAACCATCTGTAATGGGATCTGATGCCTCTTCCATGCTCATTAGAAAAAATAAATAAATCTTGGGCTGGAGAGATGGCTCAGTGGTTAAGAGCACTGACTGTTCTTCCAGAGGTCCTGAGTTCAATTCCCAGCAATCACATGGTGGCTCACAACCATCTGTAATGGGATCCGATGCCCTCTTCTGGTGTGTCTGAAGAGAGCAACACTGTACTCACATCCGAAAGATAAATAAATGAATCTTTAAAGAAAAGAAAAGAGATTTTTTTTTTAAAAAAGAACTAATTGGAAAGAAATATTCTGGGTTTGGTGAAAGTAAAAGAAGTAAACTCAGTTACTGGGCCTAGAGCACATGCTGCTTTTACAGAGGGCCCAAGGTTCCCAGCACCCATGTCAGATAACGAGCAATAGCCTGTAATGTTAGCTCTTGGGGGAACCAATAGCTGTGGCCTCCGTGTGTACCTGCATACATCCTCACTCAGATATATACACATATATACTTTATTTAAAAATAAAGTAAGTCCTTTAAAAAAACTTGACTATAGGCCACTAATTTGAAACCAGATTTACTTACATTTTGAACATGTTTATTTTATGTGTATATGTTTGTGCCTGCATGTATGTATGCATGCGCACCATGTGTTCGAAGCCTGTGAGAGTCAGAAGAGGGCATTCAATCCTCTGGAACTGGAGTTACAGGCAGTTGCAAGTCACCATGAAGGTGCTGGATGGAATTTGAACCTAGGGTCTCTGTAAGAGCAGCAGTAAGTGCTCTTAAGCACTGAGCCGTCTCTTCAGCACTCAGATTGACTTGCCTTTAGCCTGGGAGTTAAGCAAGATAGTCAGGACATATAAGGCACATGAGATATAACATGTGCCCCAAGGCTCTCCCTGTGCCCCCACCCCCTCACAGTTCTGATTTCCGTCTCTCACTGGCTGGCATCCAGGAGTTTTCAACAGTGAGCAGACCTCTTGCACAAAAAACTGTCATCTTACATTTGGGAAACATCACCAATGAGATTACAAAAAATGACTGAGGACATGAAGAGTGGGCAGGCTCAACAGCCCTCACCTCTAGGTGAGGACTACTGATAGGTTTTGGGTACAGGGAGGAGGGTGATTTAATGTTCTTTTAGTGAGTGGCCCTGGCGGGTTGTCCACTCTCTGGTGGATTGCAGGACATGAAGATGGGAGAGTGGGGAGTAGAGGGGTCAGTGGGGAGGGAATATGATCAAAATACATTGCACGCATGTATGACACTCTCAAAGGATTACTAAAAACACTGTTTTAATAAATGGCTGAGCCTTGCTGTGCAAGCATGAAGACCCAGGTTCAAGCCCAGCATTCACAGTCAGGTGTGATGGTGTGCACATGTTATCCCTGTGCTGTGGGGGCAGGCAGGAGGATCCCTGACGTGCACTGGCCAGTTGGTCTAGCCAAACTGATGAGCTCCAGGTTCAGTTAGAGATTCTGATTCAAAAAGTAAAGTGGACAGGGATTGAGGTAGACAGGAGATGTTGATCTCTGACCTCTGTGCATGAACACTCATGTGTGCATACATATGTACACATGATCACACACACACACACACACACACACACAAATTGACTAGTGTTGGGCCTTAAGCATGATTTCTTATGACCTATATGTGTCACAAAGATCCATGTGATCAATACTTTTTCTGCTAGGACACCCTTCTCCAGCTGCAGGCCTGCACAGTGCACCTACCAAACGTCTCCTCTTTGAGGACAGAATCCTATGGCTAGGAAAAAAAGCACACATTTTGCCAAATATCTAAACCCAGTTGCTGACTGAGTAGCTTCACATTCCCCCTCTCCCACTACTTAATAGCTACTCCTGTGCAGGTCAGCAGCTATCACCTTCTCCGAACTGAACGCTTCCACTTGACTCCCTTTAAGAGTGTCTTGTCTTTCTTTGTAATGAATTCGCCAACCTTGTTCCACTTTGACTCACTATGGAATTATTTTCTGCCAAGCTAGGTCAGAAACTGAGCTTGTGTATCTTCCTAGAGGCCTCCCTTCTTTGAGGGTGGCCCCAGGTGGTTGAGGGCATCGCGGTTTCTAGTTCTCCCCTGCTGATGACAGCACGGAGTTGTTTGTTTTTGTTATGTGTATTATTGTTTGTTTTGTTTTTGTTTCTTGAGACAGGGTCTCAATGTATAGAGTAGGCTGGCTTTGAGTTTACTAAAGCAGGCTAGCCTGGAACATGAGGTGATTCTTCTGGCTCGGTGCCACCCACACCCTCTCCCTTGGGTGCATTCTTTGCCCTGCTAGGAGGACACAGGTCCTCCTAACAGGGCAAAGTGCACGAGTGCTGTGGGCATAAGCTGGGGACTGCATCAGTTTCGTGCTAAGTGGCTAGGGACTGCACCTGGCACCCTGAAACCAAGTGAGGGAGTTGGTTAGAGACAGGCACCTGGAAGGAGGCTGAAGGAGGTTTGTGACGCCTCTTCCTGCGGCCAGTGTCAGTTGCCTTGGATCCATTCTGCATTTTTTTGCAACAAATACTCAGGAGATTATTGTTCAAAATGTCCCCTTCAGCTAGCAAACAAAGAAGCCCACAGAGTCAGCTGTTGCCTGGGCAGCAGGCAGCTAGCTCAGAATAGTTTCAGATTGGCTGCTACCATGGTAACATTGATTTCAGTCAGAAGCAGGCATTAGGTAAATAGTTAATGTTGTCAGAGAACACATAGATGGACCACCTGCCTCAGAATCACCTGGGAATTTGTTTAAATCTTCTGTTTTGTGTTTTTTTTTTTTTTTTTGTTTTTGTTTTTAACAGAAACCTTAGAGTCTCAAGTAGCTCAGGCTCTCTTTGAGCTCCAGATTTATTCCAGGCTGGCTTTGAACTTCTGATTGCCACTGTGGTTTAAACCTTGAATTCCCAGGACTCAGGCCAGAGATTGTTTTTTAAACTTTTTAATTGGTTCTTTGTGAATTTCACATCATGCACTCCAATCCCACCCTTCTCCCCTCCCCTGTACCTACCCTCTACCGTTGTAACCTCCCCCACGACAGAGAAATCTTTGAGGAAGCTGTAGTGTGTCACAGTATGTCCCACAGCATACAGACTTTGTTTTGCTTACAAATGTGCATTGCAATGACTTGTTGGTCTGGTATGAGGCCTCTCAATTCTGCTATTGTGGTTCAATATTGGATCCTCACTGGGACTTCTCTCTAACATTTTGTTGGTGCCCTGTGTCACAGAGTTTTGGATCTGTAGGACCAGCCCCTTCATGCACACCAGCAGTTCATCAATGGGGCAGATGTTGGGGTGAGCCACTTCAAAGCCCTGGATCTGGGCCTGAGAGCTATCTGAGCTGGTCAGTCAGCATGCTCTTGTGCCCTTGGGTGTCTTATAGTAATACCCAGCATCCAGGGGCCGGCTCTCCTGTGCTGCTCAGGGGAGGTACAGGGCCCACTCTACCAAGTGTTGCAGCTGGTGAGGGACATAGGCCAGAGATTTTTAACTGGTAGAACTGGCAAACTCTAGAATCTTATGTTTTAGAAATGTCCAGGGCCTGGAGCCACGGCTCAGCGAGGTGCTGGCTGTGTAAGTGTGAGCAACCGAGGTAAACCTCCAGCACTCCAATAAAAGGCCAGGCATAGTGGTCTGCTCCTGTAATCCCACTGCTGGAGAGAGAGACAGACTCTGGGCTCACTGGCCAATCAGTCCAGCTGAGTCAGTGAGCCCCAGGTCCCAGTGAAAAACCACACACACACACACACACACACACACACACACACCCCACGGAGGCACGCACACAAATCTCTAGGTGCCAGGTATTGTTAAAATAACTTTTATTCTCCTGATGTAATTGTCATCTGGAAGCTCACTGCCTCAGTCTGCTAACCTAGGGCTTAATCCTGGAAGCTACTGGCCTCTATACAATCTAATCCAGGCCCAGAGTGTTTTCAGCCTCTGAGACTTCATGCTGAATCAGCTCACGCTTTCTAGTTCTTTCTGAACTCTGGCTGGCTGGTTCAACTCAGCTGTTCTGGCTCAAAATCTTCTCCAAGCTGACTGGTTCAAACTGGCTTCTCTCTGAGCCTCTAATTTTTTGCTCTGTTTGGCCTCAAACTAACTAACTCTGGCAATGTGTTTTAATCTTCTGGCTCCTTGTTCTCTGGCTTGTTCTCTCTTCAAATTGTCCCTGTAAAACTCTGCCGGTAAAACTGCCTCCTCTCTCTCTCTGCCCTGCCCACTCTTACATTCTTATGCTGCCCCTCTTTCCTCTCCTCCTCCTCTTCTTCCTCCTCTTCTTCTTTTTAAGATTTATTTATTATATGTAAGTACACTGTAGCTGTCTTCAGACACCCCAGAAGAGGGCATCAGATCTCACCATGTGGTTGCTGGGATTTGAACTCAGGACCTTGGAAGATCAGTTAGTGATCTTAACCACTGAGCCATCTCTCCAGCCCCTTTTCTCTCTGTTCTTGTGTGAGTTGGGCATACCCTAGTCTGTCAGATCTTTCTCTGATTCATCACTTTGTCTAATTGAGAACCCTCAATTATCAATTAGACATCACTTTCAAACACGGGAGCTTCCTTCTACAAACTAACTTTACCTTCATCGTTTGGGATTAAAGGTTGGTGCTAAGGGCATGTCTGCATTCCAACCAGATCACACAGACCTAGAAGGTCTTTGGATGTGATCAGAACAGCTGAATTAAAATACTTCTACAAGGTATGGTGACCCATGCCTATAATTCTAGCATTCCAGAAAAGCTTCAGCTAAGTAGTGAGTTTGAGGCCACCTGGATTTCATGAGACCCTGATACAAACCAGGAAAAAAAGCTCTCCAGGCAGCCATACACACGGAAAGGGAGACCTGTTAAAGAAAACAGCGCGGAACAGTGGTTACAAATCCCGTGCACCTCTTTGAACTAGAACCTTTTTCCCTACGAAGGCCTGGTATTTGTTGTTTGTTTTGCGATGGGGTGCCATGTGCCCACCAGTCTTTTAGAGCAAGGGGTGACAGTTGGTCCTTACTGGCGGTGCTGATGACTTCTTATCTACATCAGGGCTGCCATTCCTCCATGTGTGGTGTAAGCCAGTCTTAACTGGGTTTCCTGTTATGTCTGATCAACTTTCCTAACAGAGATGGTCATGAGTTTCCCTTGTACTCCCTGGGTTATGTAATTTACATGTAAAATGTACAAAGTTAAAAGCAAAGAGAGCTGTGGCCGGTGGGCTGAGAGAGTGGATGGCGGCTGTGGTAAAGGAGAGCTGCAGTGAGCAAGCCCTCCCCACCCCCTCTTCTTTCACCTTTCACTTCCCACAAACGTCTGTGTCCAGAAAACAAATTTGTTAAATCTTTCATTTGCATTTCTTGTCCTCAAAATAATTATATTTGTTTAGCTTCCTGGTCGTCAGCCAGAAGATTGTTTACTGTTTGAAGTGGAATGCCAAGTTGGGAATGAAATCATTGAGGAAATGCTTTCACTGACTAATAATAGAAAGTCTAAAATTACCCATATTTGTCATCAGATTGGCTTCCTAATCCACGGGTAAATGCTCTCTACTTCTAGCCTCAGACTTTGCTTCCCATATGGGTACTGATTAACTGGTCAAGTACAGTGCCCAGGCAGACTCAAGTGCTTTGCAGGAGGCCTACTGGTTCTGGTTTCACGGTGAAAATCCAGCGACTTGTCACTTATTGTTTTAGCTTTGCTACTAACCAGGGCTCCTGATTGGTTTGTCTCTCTACCAATTAAAGAATTGAAAGGTAGGACTGGAGGAGGGCTCAGCAGTTAAGAACATTTGCTGTTCTTCCAGGATGCTAGTTAAAGGACCAGGTTTGGTTCTTAACACCTACACAGCAGCTCAGAACAGTGTGCAGCTTCAGTTCCGGGCCACTTAGGAAGGTTGGTGATATGTCAGATCTTACTAAAAACAAATTGTACTCAGATTTCTGAGCAAGAGCTGATGATGTCACAGGATAGAAGCAGTACTATAAGGCTGAAAACTGGGCTGGAGAGATGGCTCAGCAGTTAAGAGCACTGACTATACTTCCAGAGGTCCTGAGTTCAGTTCCCAGCAACCACATGGTGGCTCACAACCATCTGTAATGGGATCTGGCGCCCTCTTCTGGTGTGTCTGAAGACAGCTACAGTGTACTCATATACATAAATAAATCTTAAAAAAATGATTTTGCTAACAGTTGTAGATCATCTCTTATGGTGTACATCTCCAGTAGACATTTCCAACAGGTTTTTACCTGATTCCAATGAATTACTTTTCTTAACTCTGAGGCAATTGGCTGGCGGATAACATTTAAGCTGTGGATCTGACTCCTACAGTTCCTGTTTTATCCTGTGTGTTCCTCTCCATTGTACTGACGGCCTGATGTGGTCATCAATGGGGCATAGCTTTGGCTCCTTCTGGGACCCCCCCCTTTTGTTGTATTGTAGAACAGACGATTGAACCTAGGGCCTTGCTAGATTTTGTAGTTGTTTGAACTCCTGGTCTCCCTCCTGAGTGCTGGGATCACAGGCGCGTACCCCCAAGCATACGCCTTAACGTTTCACAGTTATTTATTTACATGCACATGGAGGTCTGATGACAACTTTGTGGAGTTGGTTTTCCCCTTCTACCATTTCAGTCCCAGGAATTGAACTCAGGTTGTCGGCAAACAACCTGTACTTACTTATTTAAAGTTCATCTTCTAGATTGTTAGCAAATTCCATGAAGGCAGACTCTCACATCTGTGCTGGTCAGTGGTAGATACAAGGTCAGTACATAACACTCATTTGTGAGGAAAGTTTCTGCCAAGAAGTAGAAATATTGCCAACCGAGCTGTGAATCTGCTCACAGTTTGGAAAAATCAGGGCTTATAGAATGTTGTATTTAAAAAGTATTGATTAAATGCAGAGATGGTTTGAATAAAAATGGTCCCATAGACTCCTAGGAAGTGACATTACTTGGGAAGGATTGGGAGGTGTGATCTTATTAGAATAGATGTGGCCTTTGATGGAGGAAGTGTGTCACAGGGAGCAGGCTTTGAGGTCTCAGGTGCTCAAGCCAGGCCTAGTGTCACGTTCTCTTCCTGCTTGCTGCCTGTGGATCTAGATGTAGAATTCTTGGCTCTTTCTCCAGCAGCCATGTCTGCCTACATGCCACCATGCTTCCTGCTGTGGTGATTATGGACTGAGCCTTTGAACTGCCATCCAGCTCTAATTACATGCTGTCCTTATAAGAGTTGTCATGGTCATGGTTGTCTCTTCCCAGCAATGGAAACCTCAACTAAAAAAGAGGGAGAGGTAGGACAGCCGGGTGATATTTCAGCAGGAAGTTTGGTGCCAGGCCATCTAAGGCCACAGGGGAGTGGCTTTTTAGACCAAAACAGTGCCTAAATCCTTCAACTAATGTCAGATTAGAGATACTAAATAAGCCCCTCGTGATTCCTTGGCTTCACTAGTCCTCTGATAGAATCAGCTTAGCTTGGCCAGAGTTCAAGATTGACCACGTAGGAATTTAAGGCCAGGCTGTGTTAAGTGATATTCTCTTTCAAAAGACATGTATGTATGTCTCTGTGTATATATGTGTGTGTGCATATTATATATATATATGTGTGTGTGTGTGTGTATACGCTGACACATGTGTGTATGTATATTGTACATATATATGATTTATGTTAGTACATATAGATCAAGATCATTTTGTGTATGGATATCTTTCCTGCATTTATATCTGTACATTGCATGTGTGCTTGGTGTCCTGGGAAAAGAGCACATTGAGTCTCTTGGAACTAGAGATGGTTGTGACCAGCCATGTTGGTGCTAGGATTCAAACCTGGGTCCTCTGGAAGAGCATCCAGTGCTCTTAATTACTGAGCCATCTTTCCAGGCACTACATTTTATATACTTTTAATATAAAATATACTTTAGTTGGGTGGTGGTGGCACATGCTTTTAAGCACTTGGGAGGCAGAGGCAGGTACATCTATGCATTCAAGGCCAGCCTGGTCTACAGAGCGAGTTCTAGTATAGTCAGGGTTACACAGAGAAACCCTATCTCTAAAAATATTATATAGTACAGTATTTAGGTGGTTATACATCCAACTTCATATGTGTGTTTTAAGTGTATGGGTATGTAAACCTCTGTGTGCATATAAATGTGTAGTGTGCAGACCCATGTAAGTGTGAGTGTGAACACCTGTCTGTGCTCGTGTTTGTTTATGTAAGTGTGTGGGTGTTGCAAATGTGTGTGTAGGCTAGATGTGAATGTCAGCTGTTTTCTTCTATTGTATTCCACCTAATTAAAAAAATCATGTTTTCGAGTGTGTGTGCGCGCGTGCGTGCATGTGTGTGTGTGTGTGTGTGTGTGTTGGGTGCCCAGGGAGGCCAGAAGAATGTCAGATTTCCTGGAACTGAAGTTACAGATAGCTATGAGCTGCCATGTAGATGCTGAGAACAGAATTTTGATCCACTAGAAGACCCATCTCTTCAGACCTTCCATCAACTAAAAAAATTTTTTTTCTTAAATGTGTATGTGTGTTTTGCCTGTATGTATGACCTATATGTATTTAAGTTTGTACCATGGCACTCAAGGACAATGGAGGCCAGAAGGGAGGGCTTCACATCCCCTGAAACTGGAAGTTCAGTCAGTGCTCTTAACTGCTGAGCTATCTGTGTAGCTCCTTCTACCAAATATTTTGAGATAGGGTCTCTCACTGAATCCAGCTAACTGATGGGTTAGACTGGCTGGCAGGAGCCCCCGGAATCCTCATGTTCTCATCTCTCGGTTTTGGGATCATTGCCACATAGAACCATGTTGGCTCCATGCGGATGCTGGAGAGTGGAACTCAGATCCAAATGCCTTGGGCAAGCACATTCCTTCCTGGGCCAGCACCCAGCCTCTTAGATTTCTCAATTGTAATGTAACACAGTGTAGGAAAATTTGTGAAGAAGTATTAAAGAAAAGCTAGATGTGGTGGCTCATGCGTATAATCGTAGCTGAGGTAGGAGGATCCCTATGAATTTGAAGCTAACCTGTTCTACAGAGACTCAAACAAACAGGGAAAGGAAAAGTAAGAATAAAAAAAAATACCTAACTCTTGTCACTGAAAGCAAATGATTGTTAACATACCCCGTTTTACATACGCCTCTGGTGTCTCTGTGTGCACCTCCTTGTTTCCTGTTGTGATCACGTTATGTGTAGATAACCCAGTACCAGTCTTTAGTCACTTATTTATTTATTTACTTAATTTGAAACAGGGTCTTACTTTGTAGGCCTGGCTGGCCCAGAACTTGCTCTGTAGATCAGGTTGGCTTTTTCAGAGATCCACCTGCTTCTGCCTCCTGAGAGGGATTCAAGGTAAGCTTTAACCACTCTAGGCCTACAAAACCAGACTTTATAGAAACATACTTGGCTTAAAGGTGGTGTTAAGCTAACTGCAAACTGGATTACATACCATTTTCCCATGTTGAAAAGCCTAATAGGTGAAAGGGCCAGGGCTTATCCTCAGCTGACCTAGCCAGGGTGAAAGGCTCAGGAGGGGTAGGTAAAAGCCTTTAGCAGAGCCCTCATGGTTTTAAAAACACCCCGAATTTCAGGTTGACTGCAAGTTTAATGAGTCAATAGTCTCATTAAATATGTCTGCCAAGAACGTTCTTTTTTTTCATTTTCTTCTCCTTCCTCCTCTTTCTTCCTTGTTTTTTCCTTTCCCTCCGTTTTTCTTTCTTTCATGTTGCTCAGGTTAACTTCAAATTCTGGTCTTAAGGAATCCTCTTGCCTTAGTCCTAGCATCTCCAGAAACTAGGACTCCCGGTAAGCCACCATACCCAGTGTGCACCAAGAACTCTACTGCACAAATGCAAGGCTCTGTTACAAAGTGGAAGCCACAGTCCTGCTTGATTATGATGATACTACAAAAACTTGGCTTAGTCTTGGATGATACCATCTAAAGGAAATCAGAGTCAAATCAGCCAAATGCCCTAGGAGAAAGACAAAGATCCTCAGAATTAGGACAGAGGGAAAAACAATGGGAGGGATTGAGTATCTCCAGCTCGTGAAGATCTTGGGCAAAGTCCGAGGTCGAAGAACCAGTAGATCAGTTTGTTTTCCGAGGCTTCCAGGACTAGAATTTGGTCTTTGGGATGAACTCCAGAGCTGCCCAGACTAAGGAATGCAATGTTCTGGACATATTGGGTGGGCTGTCTTGTAATGAAGTGCGGTAATGGGTGTCTGTTTATTCAACTACTACTATTTATTGTTTGCTATGATCCCAAACTAAGCCTGGAGTCTATATTGTTTCATTCTATCAATATTATTTACGATGACTTAACTGTGTGTAGTCAGGTTCCTTGGTTGGTTCATTTGATAAGTATGATTTGAACTCGTTCTGATAAACCCCAAAGCTGGTCCCTGTGGCTACCACAGAGTTGAGTTCAAGGTCTTTCCAGGGAGACCCTCATGTCCGTTTGTCTACAAGACTCAGCTGCTAGGAGTAATGGACACACTCTTTTCACCTTAGGAAAAGCCATCCGCAGAGTAGGCGGGGTCACCTAAGATAGGGGTGGGGTAGCCAGCAGTGGGCTGAGGGGAGCAAGCAAAACGCCAAGAGGTGGTTATCCCCAAAGGAAATGGATAGGTTGTTAACGTGCATCACCCTCGGAGCTTAGCAGCCCCGGGAGTTCTGTGGTTGGAAGTTCCCCGAGCCCTGTGAAGGGCTCAGGTAGGTCCGCTCGCCAGGGAGCATCGCCGCGGCCAGCTTCTGCGGCGGAGCCTGGGTAAGGAACAGAGCGCCGGTCCCTGGCCGAGCGCGAGCTGGGGGCGGTGCCGGGGCGGCGGGGGCGGGGAGGGCGCGCGCCGAGGCGGCTGCGGCAGTTGCGCGCTAGGATTGCTGCCGTGCGGTGGGGCCGGTGAGTGCGGCGGCACCCGCGGCGGGCGGGAGGGGGCTTGGAGCGGGCTGGCGGGCGGCGAACGAGCAGGCTGGGGAAGATGCGCGACTGAGCGCGCGACCCCGCGGTCCCCGCCGCCCGCCCGGGCGTCCCTTTCCTCAGGGCCCTCTACCCTGGCCCGGAACCGCCCGCGCGCCCGCGGCCTCAGCGCCCCGGGGTGGCGCACGCCCCTGGCCCGGGCGCCCCCGTCCCGCCGCAGCCCCTTACCCGCGCGGCGGCGACGCCCCCGGCCCACGTCACGTTCGCGCCATTGTTTCCCAGCGTCCGCTCGCTGGGACCCCGCCTTTCTCGCAGAGTGGGCGGGCGGGCTGCCGGGCGCGGTTCTCTGTTCCCCTCGTCTCTCTCGGCAGGCAGCCTGGCCTCAGTTCTCCTCGTTAGGCGGGCGCAGGGCTCCCTTCATGGGCTGCGAGCCTGGCAGGGTTTGGATCTGCCCGCAGAATGGCCCCCGAGCCAGTTTTGTGGTGCGCGGCACTTCCTGGAAAGCTCACGTCAATTGCAAGTCTCTCCTAAAGACGTTTGGAGGCGGTTTGTCCCTCGCCTTTTTTCTGGGGCCCGGAAGCCCTGCAGGGCGAGATGCAGAAGTGGGGCCTGTTACAAGAACAGCGTTTTGAACGGTTGGCTTTGCCCGGCCGCAGCCTTTAAAAGCAGTAGATTTTGTGTCGGATTTGTTTCACGGCCTCGGTAGTAGAGGGCAGTGCACTAATAGAGCACTCTGAAATGACTAGTCACTCTACCCGGTTGCGTGTTCCCCACCACTTCTCTGCGCGTGCCCGCCTTCCCGCACATTGTTTCATAATGACCGTAGACTATTAATTTTTCTTAAGGGATGCAAATTCCTCTGGCCGTCATGTGAAGGGGGGGGGGATGTTAAAACTGCCATTTATCGTGGACGTACAGAAAGGCTTCAGGTCCTTCACACAAGTCACCTTAGCATTTTCCACCAATGTGGAAGAATTTATCCAACAAAAGAAAGACATCAGGGCTTGGAGGTTCAGTTCAACAAACCAGCTTGTTAAAAACTGAAATCAAATCTTTGAGGATGCCTCCCAGTGGCAAGGTGGTTATGCTGGGCTGTTGATCCATGCATGGATCGATGCTTCTGTGCGTACTTCCAAAGAGCATTTCCATTACTATATGAACCTGTCTGTGGGCCTTGAACAGGCGCTGTTGTACCTTAGTGGCCTCGAACTTGGGGTCTTTCTCTCCCAGAGTCCTAACAGGTATTAATAGGTTTGTTCTACCATGCCTGGGCTTGAAAAACTGTTTTAAGCTTTACTCTTACCAAAAAGATTAACAAACCAAACCCCAAATTCAGTACTAGTGGTTGTTGCGTTATTCTCAACCCAGCTAATCTGTAGAATAAGATGTCATCCAAGGTTCTGTGAAATGTACAGTCAGCCGGAAGCTTGTCATGGTTAGCACAGATACTCAGTGCCTGCTGCCGGCAGCAGGCACTGAGCATGCATCTTCCTGAAGAGAGCCGGATTATGGGGGACTGTTTAAGAGGAGAGTGCTCATTTATGTGACAAGACTCAGCTGTAGGAGGAAATTCGTGCCCCAAACATGGTATTTAGAAAAAATTGATGTTTATGGCATTATTGCTGTTCATTTGGCGTTTCACTTGAGACAGGGTCTTGCTATGCATCCCAGGTTATCCTAAAAGTTCTTCAGTCTTCCGAGTACTGTGCACACACTTCTTGGCCTATGTCTAAACTGTAGGTTCTCAGTTTGGTGTGGTGGTTCACTGGGGAGGCAGGGGGAGGTGAACCTCTGTGTTCAAGACAAGTCTAGCAAGTTCAGGACAGCCAGGGCTACCAGAGACTGCCTCAAAACAAAATAAAATAACAAAACAAAAATCAAAAAATAGTTTTAAAAAAGTGTACAGGATCTCTCCACTGAGGACTGAACTAGGGACTAAGCTTAGGCAAGGCAAAGCAGTCTACTATTGAACTACATTCTGGCCCTTTTTTGTTTTGAGATAGAGCCCTTTTAAGCTGCTCATTTTGTGTTGCTCTTCCTGGAGCCCAGCACCCACCCATGCACCTTGAATTGGCTGTGTAGTTTAGGCTGGGCTCCAATTTGGGATTCTTCTACCTCAGCTCTCCAAAGTGCTGGGATTATAGGCATGTGCCACCATGCTTGTCTGGGCTTGAAAAAAAAAAGGGTGGGGTGGGGTGTGTGTTTTACTGCTTTGCTCTTTCCAAAAACCAAAACAAAAACCAACCTGCCTAAATCTTACCAAGATATTTATGTTTTACTTTTTTGTTTTCTAGCTTTTTTTAGATAAGGTCTCATTTTGAACCCTGGGCTGCCTCAGACTGACCTGCATAAGCTTTTCAAGTGCTTGGATTGCAATGTGAGCCACCAAGGGTGACCTCAAATGTAGGCTTTTTTTACTTAGTGATGACTGCTGTGTACATACTGCTACTGGACTTCATCCAATTTTCATTTTTGGATGCTTTGTAACAGGCCTTTATGCACTGTAGTAGGCAGTGCCTGGCACACATGCTTGCATTCAGTAAATGTTTGTTGATGTGATGCTTTTAGCTTTTGTGACAACATCTTCTAACATGAGATGCTAACTATCACAAGGCATATGTTAAGTGACAAGTGAGTAGTGAAAACTGTACTTCCAGCCAGGAGACAGCTTTACGGACAGTTTAGGGGCAGTAGTACCAGATGAAGCCAGAAACAGATGTTCTGGTAAGCTCTTTACAAGATAATGTTACTTGGATTCTTTGGAGCTAGAGCAGAATGAATAAAGAGAACCCCTTCCCCCTTTTCAAAAATAAAATTGGGGGGGGGGGGTGTTGAATTTTTTTAGATTCAAACCAGAGGATGTTAACTTCATTAAATGAAGTTGGTAACATTATCATGGAGTACTACAATTTTGTCATTTGACCGTTAAATTTTTTTTATGTTATATTTATTCATATTTTATGTGTTGAGTGTTTTGCCTGCATGTATGTACACCACTTATGTGCCTGGTGTCTATCAAGATCAAAAGAGGGCATTGTATTTCCTTGAACTGGAGCTACAGATGGCTGTGAACCACCATGTGAGAGCTAGGAATTGAACTCAGGTTCTCTGAAGAGCAACAAATGTGCTTAATCATGGAGCTTTCTCTCCAGCCCCACCAAGTCTTAAATTATTTATTTTTTTGAGGGAGGGAGGGGAAAGGGGATTGAGCTGGGGGGGGGGAAGGTGTCTCACTAAATCTTAAACTGGTCTGGAACTCAGTAGTTCAGGCTGGCCTCCAACTTGCAATTCTCTTGCTTCAGCCTCTTAGGGCTGGGATTATAGGCGAGGGTCAACATGCCCTGTTTTATATAACTTTATTGATTGAAATTTGATTGCATTCTATAGTGATTGTTTGCAAATTGTGGAAAATAGCAATAAAAAACGAAAATCCAGTAGCAGTAATAGAAAACCCCCTAGTATCAGGGTAGCAAAAATCCTCCCCCTTTTTATGCTGAATACAGAGTGAGAAAGATTAAGGTGATGTGGAGACTATTGAACTGTTTGTTCTACCATTTGTGTGTCTCTGATGGCTGGGAACCATTATTAGGAATGTCAGATGGCCTGTGTGACAGGATCTCCTTAGAAAATTTGGCACCTGAAACTTAATAGCAGCTCTTGCAAAAAAAAGTGAGACAGCTGTAGGAAAGCAGGAAGGTGGGGGCTTAAGGTTGCTGGTTACAGATGGACTCAAGGCCAGCCTTAGACTCATGACACCCCGTCTCAAAAAACACACTGACATTTTAAATGTTAGCGTGCTTTCATTTCAAATGGCTAGTGGAATGTACTTTTTAAAAGTGTAGTAATTTTATTTAATCAGTTTTTTTTGTTGTTGAGACTTTCATCTGTGAGTACTGTAATTGTAACCCCCCTTCCTTTACCCCCTCAGCTCCTTCCATGCACACACCTCATTCTCAAATACATAGTCTCATATTACTGTTATGTTGTATGTACATACACACTTATAAGGATAACCTGGTAAGTTCATTTACTATTGCTCATATATTGCTCATACGTGATTAGAGCTGACTACTTGCAATTGAATAATCTGTCAGGAGGCTCATCTCTAGAGAAGCCTGATTCTGACTTTCTTACCAACCATTAATTTCCTACAGTAGCTCTTCATGTAGCTGATGTTGGTATATCAGTTGGTAGTGATATTTCTCAGGTCTTGTTTAGGCAGCTGTTGTTGAGTGTTCATGGTGCAGCTTTCCTGTCACATAAAGGACACTGTCTCACAGCTGAATCGTGGTCCTTTGCCTCTTAGACTTCCCTCCTTTTCCAAAATGCTCTTGAGCCTTAGGTGTAGAGATTGTGTTGTAGAGCTCTCAGTTGGGTCTGGGTACCCACAGTCTGTTATTCTCTGCATTTTATGGCTTTCTGCAGTGGTCTCTGTCTGTTGAGGGGAAAAAGTGATAGCTGCACTTGTCTGTGGGCGTAAGGACAAGGGTTGAGCATGTAGTTAGAACTCACACTGTTTATAAGGGGCAGCGGTAGTAGGTTCTCCTCTAGCTTCCATGGCTTTACCAGCCACAGCTCGTTAACTAGGATTATAGCGCCAAGCATGGATCCCCTCCTGTTGAGTGGTCTGTAGTCCAGTCAGTAAGTGCTGAGATTGCATCTGTAGTGATAGCTTGACACTTGGTCATGCTTGTGCTTCACAGTGTTATGTTGATGGCTTTTCTTTCTTCACAGCTTGAATTACTCCTTCAGGTACTATGAGAGCTAGTCCTCGGGGAGGAGACTTGCAGGTCATTTCCATCCCAGTTCCTCCAAGTAGTGTGAGAAATATCTGCTGTCTTCAGCAGTAGAGTCTTACCTGTGATTTGTGGGAGACAATCAAGGGCAGTGGCAATACCTTCCCTTATTTTTTGGACTTGGGACCAACAACTTCAAAGGGAGTTGCTTAGACTTGGTACTAGGGTTTTTGTTTGATAGTCTGGCTTTTAGAGGTAAATAAACGTTTTTTGAAGTTCCTTGTTATGTAATGTTGTTTTGTGGTACTAGGGGCCTTGTATATAGGGCTAAGCAAGTGCTCTACAGCACATCCCTAGCCTTCTTTCCCACTTCTAAACTTTTTATTTTGCTAAGGGTTTTCATAAGTTGTCTAGGCTGACCTAGTCATTGCCATGTAGCCCAGGCCAACCTTGAACTTAGTCTACCTGCTTTCAGTCTTTAGGATAGCTCGGATTATAGGCTTTTGCCTGCCACCAGACCCAATTTAAAGTTTCTTTCCTTGAGCCAGAGAGATGGCTCAGTGGGTAAAGGCAGTATCCTTGCAAGCCTGACAACCTGAGTTTGGTCCCTGTACCCCATGTGGTGGAAGGAGAGAGTTTAACTCCCACAAATTGTCCTCTGATGTCCATATGCATCCTGTGGCACAAGGATGTCCTGACCCGAGGGAGATGAATGTCATAAGCAGTTCTTTCTTCCCTCCCTATTTACCATGTTCTGTTTGTCTTCAGACACCTGAAGGGGGCATCGGATCCCATTACAGATGATTGTGAGCCACCATGTGGGTGCTGGGAATTGAAGTTAGGACCTCTGGAAGAGCAGCCAGTGCTGCTGAGCCATCTCTCCAGCCCCTGTTTTGCTTCTTTAAAGTACATTTTATTTACTGTATGTAAACACACACCAAAATGCATGCCCATACAGGAACATGTTTTGTGGGTATTGGTTCTTTCCCTCCACCATGAGGGACCCAGAGGTTGAAGTCAGGTCAGAAGGCTTGGTGGTGAACACCTTTAATCTGTAGAGTAATCTGGATGGTCTGGGTTTGTTTGTTTTGAGATAGGGTTTTCAAAGGTAGAAGTGCCCTGGCTATCCTGGAATTCACTTTGTTAAGTAGCCAGTAGCCTACCTCACTCTTGAAGTGATCCTCTTGGCTGCCCATAATTAACTGGACTAGGCTGGCCTCCAATTCCAGATGATTCTGGAATTTACCTTCCAAGTGCTGGGGTTCAGGAAGTGCCACCATGCCACTCCCTACTGGTTTTCTTTTAAACAGTTCTTCTCTTGATTCTCTACCTGGCAGCTTACTCAATTTTCTGTCATTGATTTTTGTTGTTTTGTTTTTGAGACAGGTTCTTACAGTACCCAGGCTAGCCCAGATAATCTTGAACTCCTGTTCCTCTTCCTCTGTCTTCCAATTATGGGGATTCACACCCAGCTCTGCAACTGATTTCTTTCTTTCTTTTTTTTTTTTTAAAGATTTATTTATTATAAATAAATACACCATAGCTGTCTTCAGACACACCAGAAGAAGACATCAGATATCATTACAGATGGTTGTGAGCCACCATGTGGTTGCCGGGATTATGAACTCATGACCTCTGCAAGAGCAGTCAGTGTTCTTACCTGCTGAGCCATCTCTCCAGCCCACCTGCAACTGATTTCTAACGCCCCTTTCAGTTATGGTATTGCAAATAGCTTGTGTAGTTTTCATTATTTTTTCTTATGTATCAATTTTACATATTTATCCCAACTTTTCATTTGAACATTTTAAGTCTGTAGAAATTACATGGTGATGAGCTCTTCTTTTCTATCTTTCACCTGGATTTACCAGTAAACAGCTTTGGCCATTTTACTTTATATTTTTTGCATATAATTTAAATGTTTTTTATTTATTTTTTTATCTTATTTTATTTTTTTGGTTTTTCGGGACAGGGTTTCTCTGTATAGCCCTGGCTGTCCTGGAACTCACTCTGTAGACCAGGCTGACCTCGAACTCAGAAATCCGCCTGCCTCTGCCTCCCAAGTGCTGGGATTAAAGGTGTGCGCCACCACTGCCCGGCTAAATGTTTTTAAAAATGTATTTATTATGTGTGTATATGTGGGGGTCCATGTGTGCTATTGGGTTTGTGTGTGTGTGTCTGTGTGTGTCTGTGTGTCTGTGTAGGGATCTCTCCTTCAACCATGAAGGCTCTGGGGATAAATTCAGGTTGTCTTGCTTGGCAGCAGATTCCTTCCCTTTACTGCTGAGCTATCTGGTTGGCTCTGTGTACATTGTTTTAAATTTAGAACCACTTAAAAATAAGTTATAAAGGCAATTTACTCTTGAAATTTTTTATTTGAATATCATAAGGAGATTGCCCTTCAAAACTACAATACTACTATCACTTTAAAAATTAGTCTAACATTGAACTGGCGAGATGGTTCAGTTGTTAGTTGTACTTGTGGTTCTTCCAGAGGACCCAGGTTCAGCTCCCAGCACCTCTATGGTAGCATACTGCTATCCCTAACTGAAGTTGGAATGGGTCTAATACCCTCTAATCATCTCTTCAGGTACCACTTATGCACACGGTACAGACAGATGTACAGACAAAACATCCATACACATAAATAAAGATTTTAAAGATGAGTGTAATATTGTTACCTCATTTTCAGCTGATGCTAAAAATTTCTTGGTGCTGGCGGTATATACACCTCAGTGTTAGAGAGCTTGCCTGGAATGCATAAGATCCTAGCTTTGAGCCTCGACAAAGAAAACTAAAACAAAACTCACAGCTTCCTTGTTCTAGTAATGGCCTTGTGGTTAATTCTCATTTCTAGTGCTGGTTTGGAACTTTTCGGCATGGGTGTGATGGTGGTCTGCTTTTTGTTTTCTGTTTTGAATCAGGGTCCCACTGTATAATTTCCCAGGTTGATAGTTCTGTTCTGCTTTTGTTTCCTCAGTTGCTTAGGACTGTACGTGATGTCACCGTTCTGGCTACTAGTCCAGGATGTAGTCCTTCATTGCACTTAGTGCCCTTTAGGTTTGTATGTGTGCTTGTGCATGCACCCATGCTGGGCATTAGACTCTACCGCTGAGGCCCCTCCCCCATTTATTTTTGAGGTACAGCTCTCTAACTTTTTGCTTGTTTTTTTGATGTTGATATATTTTGAGTATAGCTTTGTTTTGTTAAATATCTTTCAGTTTGGATTTGCTCAATAATTTCCTTATGTTTAGATGTAGGTTAAATGTATGTATTTGGAATAAATGAAATGTTAATACGGTTATGCACTGTGTGTTTTTCGGTTTTGTTTTTTCTAAGACAAGGTTTCTCTGTGTAGCCCTGGCTGTCCTAGAACTTGCACTGTAGATTACAGTGACTTGGAACTCAGAGATGTCACTGCTGCTGCCTCTCAACTGCTAGGATTAAAAGTGCGTGTCAACACCACCCAGCTATGGACTGTGTTTTCTCTTTATTTTTATAATTTCTAGAAAAGTTTTATAAATTGTGCTTTCTTTTCTTTTCTTTTTTTTGAGACAGAGTATAAATTGTGCTTTCTTATTTGAATTTATAGGCAATGCTTTCTTCTGCTTTGTTTGTCTTTAGCATGGTGCTCAAGTAGCATTTGTTTTATACATTCTCTTCCCACCATTGTATTTGACATAAAACCAGACTGCAAGCTAATAAAGACAAGATAGGTCTCATTATAATTAAACAGGCAGAATGTGGAATGTGAAGGTTTTAGTTTAATTTTTATTTATCTTATTATCTCAAGACAGGGTTTTATGCAAGCTGGGCTATTCTCAAACTCTCTACATAGCTGAGGATGACATGAAATTTTTTGGCTACATCTCTGAGTGGTGGCATCACAGGCTGCACCAGCATACCTGGCATGGTGGGCTGGACACGGGCTTTTTATGTATGTTACGCAAGTATGCCATTAACTTTACATCCTCAGTCCCAAATTTATCATTATTACTTATAGTGTTAGAGACTAAACCTCGCATGTGTATGGGAGGCCAGTGTGCATTCTACTATTGAGTTATACACAATTTACTTACTTGTTATGACAAAGCTTCATGGAACCCAGCTGGGAACTCCACATGTAACTGAAGATGACCTTGATTTACTAAACCTGCTCCCACCCTAACTGCTGGGATTATGTCCATGTATCACCACAGCCAGTTTATGTGGCGCTTGCTTCCAGCCCAGGCCTTATACTAGTTAGATAGGCACTCTAAGTGATGTGTACCCTAGTCTTATCTTACTTTTGGTTTTGTTTGTGAAATTTATATTTACTTTTGTGCATTATGAGCTTGTGGAGGCCAGAAGACAACTTGGGGTGTCATTTTTCAGAAATGCCATCCACGTCTTTTGAAACAGGGCCTCTTGTTGGCCTCTGTCCAGTGGGCTCTAGGATTTAACCTCAGGTCTCATGCTCTGGGACAAAGTACTCATGGCTTGGAGGCAAGCACTTTACTGACAGAGCTTTCTTAGCTTACTGCCTCTGATGGACTTTTCAGGTAGGTTTTATGAGTGAATTCTTCTTCCTTTTTTTTTTTGGTTTTTCGAGACAGGGTTTGTCTGTGTAGCCCTGGCTATCCTGGAACTCACTCTGTAGACCAAGCTAGCCCTGAACTCAGAAATCCACCTGCCTCTGCCTCCCAAGTGCTGGGATTAAAGGCGTGCGCCACCACTGCCCTGTGAGTGAATTCTTAAAATAGTTCTGTCTATGGGTAGAAGGTTAAATTTAATATACTTAAATTGACATGGAAAATTTAATGATATAGTGAGAACCTTTGGCATGTGATGGGAATTGTGAAGTTTTGGGCCTGAAAGTAGAAATTGGTTATACATTTTTCTAAGCATAAAGTGCTTTGTGCAGAGGCCTTAAGGATTAAGATATTGTAGATCCAGGCAGTGGATCTACAGAGTTCAAGAGGCCAACCTGGTCTACAGAGTGAGTTCCAGGACAGCCAGGGCTACACAGAGAAACCCTGTCTCAAAAAACAAAAAAAGAAAAAAAAAAAAGACATTGTAGGTTAGAGCATTATAAATTAAGCACTTTTGCATGCCAGCCACTGGTTTTAGCACCTTACACTTCTCCTTTTTTGAAGATGGAGTCTCATGTATTTCAGACTGCCCTCAAACTTGCTCTGAAGCTGTGGTTGGCCTTGACTTCCCTCCTTCCTACCTTTACCTCTAGTGTGCTGGATCGAGGGCTAATATGCCCTGCTAAATTTGTATTTCTCGTTAGAATTCCAGAGTAGAGATAGGACAAGGCTGTTGCTTGACAGAAAAACAAACTGTCAAGGCAACAGGAACTGCATTACTCACTTGCCAGAATCTTCTCAGCTTTGTCATCTTCTACCAGAGAACAAGGGACCTTTGTTCTAAAGCCTGATGTTGAGAGGTTAGCAAAATATTACTACATTTATCAAACCAAGATTTGAATACATTTGTGAACCAAGGGTAAGATTTTTACAGATTCACTTAGAGCATTAAAAGGAACTTGGGCAGTAGTTTTGGGGCTTCAGGCTTATACACAAATTAGCTTTTGAATTAAAAAAACTTGAAATATAGAGGGTTAGCACTTCATTTATTTCACATATTTACGTGTGTGTGTGTGTGTGTGTGTGTGAGAGAGAGAGAGAGAGAGAGAGAGGTAGAGGTAGAGAGAGAGAGAGAGAGAGAGAGTTAGTTGGCAGGTCTGTTAGGAACAGGGTCTTCCACATTAGTTCAGGCTGTTCTGATTCACTGTGTAGACTAATGCCCTTGCCTGCGGGGGTTTAGCGGGAACCAGGGAAGGGGCGAAAGAATGGGGGACAGGAGACGAGAAGAAGGAGAGCAAGTCTATATTCTGATCAAGCTCTTGAGGTTTATTTCAGGACAGCAGCTTAAAAAGACAGGCAGGCAGGAAGGGTTACACATGGCCCAAGGCCAATCCATTACTGTAACTGGTTTTCAGGAAATACCAGACGTTCTTTCAATTTCTGGGATCTGAGACCGCAGACGCCCTGTCGTTTTTAACCTTGCACCTTAACTGCCTAAGCTTCATAGAACTGCGGGTAATTTCATGGGTTTGGCTCTCGACAGACTAAGGCTGGTTTTGAACTTTTGGCAATCTTGTGCCTCGGCCTCCCAAATGCTGATATTGCCGTGGTGCTGAACTACCACACCCGTATATGGGAGGAGTACATGTATTTCTGTCTGTGTATTGAGTTGTGCATGATGATTGGGAAAGGGCTGAAAATAGAGTTTAAATTTCATAGGGCTTATAGTTGAGAGGGTGAGGGATAGACAGAGAAACAGACAGAGAGACAGAGACTGAGACACTGATCAAAGGTATACTTAGCATTTGGAAATGGTATATGCAAAAATATCTGTACTGTTCCCAGCTCCACCCCTTTTGAAATTTGTAGCCATCTCTTTTTGGTATGCAGATGGTATATGCAAAAATATCTGTACTGTTCCCAGCTCCACCCCTTTTGAAATTTGTAGCCATCTCTTTTTGGTATGCAGATTCTTAAAACATCGTATGTTTGTGTGTATCTGTCTGTCTCTGTGTGTATAGTGTGTGTTGTATGTACAGGTGAAGACAGCGTCACATCTCCTGAAGTGGAGAGCAGGTGGTAGTGAGCTGCCTGATGTCGGTACTGGGACTGTAGTCAAGAGCAGCAGTCACTCTTAACCACGGAGCCATCTCACCAGCCCCTGTGATAACAATTTTTTTTTTTTTTTTTTGGAGACAGGGTTTCTGTCTGTAGACCAGGCTGGCCTCGAACTCAGAAATCCGCCTCCCTGCCTCCCCAGTGCTGGGATTAAAGGTGAGCGCCACCACTGCTGGGCTGATAACAAATATTTTGAGTGCTGGCTTTGACAACTTATTGTATATCTTGGGGCAAATGCTATAAAGCATCTGTGGGTAAAGTAATGAGACAAATGGAAGGAAGTCAGTGGAGAGGGCTTCACATGGCATAGCTAGGCCCAAGGTTCAACCCCCAGCACTGAAAAGAAAAGAGGTGGGGGCAAAAAGCTGGTGCTCATGACCTAACTACAATGAAAAAAAAATTGATTTTTCTTGATGTTGGGATCGAACTCAGGGCCATAAGTGTTCCAGGCAGGTGCTTTTCTATGGAGCTGCTGCCTCTGGTCCCAGCCTGTGAACTGTGCTGGATGATGATGAGAGAGTATAGCAATAAGTCATCAGGAGTTGGCTTGATATGTCGACTTAGCAGAATGATAGTATGGTGGTTCTCTCCTGGGGCCTATGACCTCTCTAGTCTCAGGAAAGACTGTCAGGCATCTGTACCACTGTAAAGTTCTGTGTACAGGGACTACTCAACAGAAGATCTGTGCCACTGAAGAATCTCACCCCTTTACATAATTTCATGTTTGATCTTGAGGAATGGTGAGTTTCACGCAGCCCCCAAGTCTTCCCTCCATGAAGGAATGTCAGTAGGCCTGATGTCTTGATAGTCTTCAGTGGGGGAGATACCGAATTACAGTGATTAATGAAGGCAATCAGTATGTCGAACCTGGAGGACACAGCTACGACTTTGCTTTCTTATGTGAATATTACCTGAATCTTTTTAACAACTACACATTTGATTTAGAATTGGCTTACTGTCATGATAATAGCATGCTCAGAATGCTATATTCTAGATGTTTTCACAAACATTGGTAGTTTAATAAAAATGTAACTCTGTTGTAGAATGCTTGCTTAGTTATGTGAGTCTCTGCATTTGATCTCCAGCAGTAGTGAAAGCAAAACAGAGCAAAATAATACACAAGTGAAAACTTGAAGGAAAGTGAGATCAAAGAATAGCCTAAGTATTAACATACTTAATGCAAAGATACTCAGCTGTCTACTCTGTCCCTGATGTTTTTCCTAGTGTGATAAGAGGTGTATGTCTTAACAGCAGCAGTTCTTAAAAAGGAGTTTTTAAATGGCATGTTAGTATACCAGTGCCAATATCAAACTACTAAACTGTTGATTTCTTTTCTAGAATTCATCATACAAATAAAATGACGACCTCCTGGAGTGATCGTTTACAGAATGCAGCAGATGTGCCTGCTAACATGGATAAGCATGCCTTGAAAAAGTATCGGCGAGAAGCCTATCACCGGTAAGATAGCTATCGTCAGAACACGTCTAGGAAGCATATACTTTCTACTCTCGTTCTTCAGGTGATGGAATCAATATACAGAGATGTTAAGTAGTTTATCACAGAGCATATAGCAAGCTTGCAGTTCAAATCAAGTGACATTCGGCTTCACCATGTAGCTCCTAGAAAAAATCCTGAAGAAAGTCTTAATTTGCTAGAGAATTGCACCTAGTTAATTGGACTAAAATCTGTTTTTAACCTTTCTTCTGGATAGTTTCACATAGACCATGCTGGTATTGAACCCCTGTCAGTCCTCCTGCTTCAGTTTGTCAAGCGCTGTGATTATAGATACACACCACTCTATCTAGGCTTCTTTCTTTAAAGATGAGGTCTGCTATGTTGCTCAGGATGGCCTTGAATACACAGGCTTAAGTGTTCCTTCAGATAACAGGTACTACCATTCCTAGCTAAGGCTGAATTATTTTTTAAAACTTATTGATGATGATGATGATGTGTTTGTGTGTGTGTGCACTTGTGCATGTGGCCATGCCACGGTGCACGTGTAGAAGTTAGAGGACGGTTCTGTGACTTTTGTTCTCTCCTTCCTTCCATCTTTATGTGGATTCTGTGATTTAACACAGGTTACCAGCCTTACACAGCAACTGCTTTTACCTGCTGAGGATGAAATACTTAACTGCTGCTTGCTATAAACTGATTATAACTTTTAGACGGAATTTAAAATTCTGTTTATTCAACCCAGGTGTGGTGGTACATACTTGTAATCTTAGCACTTAGGAGGTAGAAACAGGAGGAACCTGAGTTCGGAGCCAGCTTGGGCTATATGAGTCATTGTCTCAAAAAGGTAGAAACACAAAATACAGGATAACAATTTTGTTCACAATATTAGTATTTATTTAAAAAGTGTTACACATTTCTGACCTTGGCTTTCTACCCAGAAAAGAGTAGACATATAGCCTGGTTAGTAGTTGGTTTTTATTATTAGCTGATGATACTTCACTAGTGGTAGGTCACTGTGTAGCATTTCTGGTGTCAGACTATTGTCCCTGAAGCCCTGCAAAAGTGAAAACATTTTTGGTTCCTGTCAAGTCTCTGAATTACATAGTGGGTATTGATGACTCTCCTTTCTGTGTAGTGTGTTGCTATATGCCATAAGAATTCAAGTATAGAACAGAATTTAAACATTTAAAACTTTTAAATGTTTATTGTAGTATTGTGAGTATGTGATATGCATGTGTGAACATGAGTGCTCATGTATGCAGGTCACAAGACAATGTGGAGGAGTTGACTCTCTCTGTCTACTGTGGTTTCCAGAGACTGAACTCAGGTTACCAAGGCTTGTACTCAGTGAGCCATCTCTTGGGCTTTAAAACAGCATGTTTATCTGTATAAAGAAAACATAAGGGCTGTGGATATGGCTCAGTTGGCACACAGTGCTTGCCTAGCCACACAGAGTCCTGGGTTTGATCCCTAGCATAGTTCACTGAGCATGGTGGCACATGCTTGTAACCTCATCACCCTGAAGGCAAAGACAAAGGAATAAAAAGTTCAAGGTCTTCCTGAGCTGTATTGAAAGTTCAAGGTCATCTCATGCTATATAGGATCCCATCTTGAGTGAAAGAAAATATAGCACAAATGCTCTGCTGAATGAAGGTGTTGTATATGTTTATGTCTCAGTATTTGGTTAGTCTTTAGGCTCTAGAGCAATGACTTTCAACCTTTCTAATGCTGCGACCCTTTAATAGTTCCTCATGTTAGGACTGGCTGGGGATGTTCCTAAGGTAGGAAGCTACCTTAGACTTCTGATTGCTGGTATAAGTGTATTCCAGAAGACCTTGTTTAATCCATTTTTAAATTTTGTTTTTTTGTTTTTTTTTTTTTTTTTGGGTTGTTGTTTTTTTGTGTGATGCGATCCTACATGCTAGGTAAATACTCTGCTGGAGCTCGAACTCAGGACTCTTAATACTGAACTAATCACTCTGTCCTAATAAAACACTTTTTAATTAAAAAAAAAAAGTGGTTTCTTAGACTTTTGCAAGTATTTGCTTTTTTAAAATGATGTATCGGTTTTCAAAATTGACAAATTTTAAATAGGTGTACAGTGTGGAATGGCTGAATAAAGCTAGTTAATATGCAGGAACTTGAGACTGGGGAGAGAGAGGGCCGAGTTGGTGAGGTGTTTGCCATTTAACATGAGGATCTTTGTTGATCTTAGAGCCCACATTCAAAAAAAAAAAAAAAAAAAAATCTGTAATCCCAGCACTGGGGAGGTGAATGCAGGATTCTTAGACCTCTCTGGCCAGCCAATCTAGTTTACTTGGTAAGTTTTAGGGTGATGACAGGATCCTGTCTCAAAAACTGTGGTAAGTGACACCTGAGGAATATGGTCTGAAGCAGATTCCCAGCCAGTCTATCCATATGCACATGCCTATGCTTGTATGTTTGTGCAGAGGAACATATATTTTTATGGATGTGTGTGTGTGTGTGTGTGTGTGTTAACTGTTTTGTGGTGAGAACACTTAAAGTCTTTCAGTAAGCTAGCAGAGGCTAAAAGAAGAGCGTCAGGAGCTGAAGATCAGTCTTGGCTACATAGTCAGTTCAAGGCTAGCCTAGGCTACATGAGACCCTGTCCTTAAATAACATCCCCCACTCTAAAAGGAAAAAAGATCAACAAAGATTTCTCAACCATCTTTAAGTATACAATATTTTATTATTAACTATTGTTATGTTATAAAATACATATCTTGAGCTATTTTTCAAACAGTATTTTCTTTTTCTTTTTCTTTTTTTGGTTTTTTCGAGACAGGGTTTCTCTGTGTAGCCCTGACTGTCCTGGAACTCACTCTGTAGACCAGGCTGGCCTTGAACTCAGAAATTCGCCTGTCTCTGCCTCCCAAGTGCTGGGATTAAAGGCATGTGCCACCACTGCCCGGCAGTATTTTCTTATTTAATGAAAAGTTTGAGACATGAGACCTTGCTTTAAATATCCCCCCACCCCACCCCTCTACCAAAATTTAATTGACCCAGCATGGAGACACTCATGGCACTTGTGGGGAAAGATTAGGAGTTCAAGGTTAGTTTTACCAAGGTCAGTTTGACGCCAGTATAGGCTACATGAGACCTTCTCAAATATCCAAAAATAAAAAAATAAATAAAAATGTATTTAGTGGTGATGTGTGACACTATTCCTAGGGAGATACCAACACACATCTACTCAACCCACGTAGGGAACTGACAACAGACCAAAGTAAGGGCACCATCAGAGTCCTACTTGGTGAGCCAGGCCGTTTTATTAGGGTTACTTACAGGAACAAAGGCAGTTCTCTCCAAAGCCCACCCCAGCATGGCCGACAGGTTTTGAAAGCTGGGAATCTGGAGCTCACTGCACAGTGTATAGGCAGCTGGAAAGGTTGGAACATGTCTACTTCAGACTGTTCATATGGTCTAAGCCTCTCCTAGACAGCTTGGCTGGTTTGAGAGAGTTTTAGGCAGTTGAGGTTGTCTGCTTCTTTCAGGGGCTCAGCCTATCTGAACCTGTTTATAAGCATCTTCCCTTGTTTGAGTGTATCTCTTAGAGGTCTGTAGTATAAGTAATTTAAGTTTATTTCCAATTAGCTTAGAGATAAATGAGACTTACACTATGGTTATTTTATTTGGCTCTGACTATTACTGGGGGGTGGGGGGTAATCCACTGGGCTGGCCACCTCCCCAGAAGTGTACCCCAGATACTTGCTGTGTCTCCTGGCCACGTGCTGGCTCTCATGGTCCATCTCCCCTCATGGCAGCTTCCTTTTCTCTTTTGTTCTTTCTCTCCTGGTCTCTCCTCCAACCTGGTCACTCCAAACCCACCTACCTCTAATTCCTCCAGTAATTGTCTATAGCCAATTTTATTTAACTGTTTTAAATCTAGGAACAAGATTTGCACAACAAAAGCTTGTAAACATAAAGAGTCATTCATAGCCCTAGACCTTTGGATATAAATTTAACATTACAATATACTTAGCAATAGACCAAATCTCAACAGTGGTCCTTACTGCTTATTTATTTATGCTTAGGAAATAAAGGCCCTAATGAGCCTGTTAAGTTTTCAGGAACTTCCTGAAGTGTTAAGAGTTGTTTTCTCTCTGAGCCTAATTAGCTTCCTTGCAGGATTGAACGGTTAGTTCACCTGCCTTTAGGGCAGCCTGCACATTATCAAGCTTTTTTTCCAAGATAGAAGATTGAAGGACATTTCCACAGAACAAATAAAAAAAAAAAAACCATGTAGTTTTTACTATTTTTCTTCCTTTCTTTTTCTTTTCCTTCATTCCCTAACTTCCTTCCTTTCCTCCCTCCCTTCCTCCTTCCCTTCCTTCCTTCCTTCCTTCATGAGTTTGTTTGTTTATTTTGCTTTTGAGTTCCTGGCTGTCTTGGAACTCACTGTGTAAACTAGGCTGGCCTCAAACTCACAGAGATCTGCTTACCTCTGCTTCCTTAGTGCTAGGACTAAAGGCGTGCTTAAACCATCGCCCGACTTGTGTGTTTATTTTTGAGCAGTGTCGTATGTATTCCATGCTGGCTTCTAACCTGCTATATAGCTGAAATGACAGTAAACTTCCTGATCCTCCTGCCTCTATCTTGAGTACTGAAATTGAAGGTCTCCGCCTTTGAGCCCAGTTTTATGCTGTACTGGGTCTCAAACTTAGGACTTTGCCTGCACAAAGGGAAAAACAGAATGATAGAGCAAGACACCCACCATCATTCTCTTTGAGTCTGGCCCTCTCACTGAACCTGAAGCAAGCCCCAGTGATCCTCCTGTTTCCTCCTCCCTCAGTGTGGAGGTTGCAGGTATATATTGCCATGCCTGGCCTTTTATGTAGGTGCTAGGGATGTGAACTTAGGTCGTCATGTTTGCTCAGCAAGTATTTGTATCCAGTGAGCATCTGTCCATCCCCAAAAGCTAAATGGCGTTAGTTAATTCATGCCCGGCTACTGCCTTGTCTCATCATCATCAATGTTATTGTTTGCTTCCTGCTAGTGTTCTGCATCTCAGCGTAGAAATGATGGTGATGCATCATTAGGAAACTGACTTCAGGATGTGTGACTTCATTTCCTTGTTATGATTGCTCAGCTTTTGATGTGAGGATAATTGTCTGACCAAACCCTTCATTGGAATATGTTATGTTGTAGTCAGAAGGGAAGCCAGTACCTTTAGATTGCACAGTACTGACAGAAGCACATTAGACGATCATCTCTGTTTACACTGGGAGCTAGTAGTATTCAGTACAGATCAGAATTTATAGTCATCAGATCCACAATGGAGCCATCCGCCTTTTCATCAGGTCTTCATGTTGACTGTGCCTGTGATGCTGGAATCAGGTATTTGGAGTTACCATTTTGAAGCTCTGATCACTATAGTAAAGCAAACTTGCTTTAATATAAGGAATTGACTTTTTCTTTGTGAACATAGATAATGAATGAAGTTTTTATTATATTGTATTGGAACTTGATAATTGAGCTTGTGAATTTGTAGTTAAGCAGTCATTTTCATTACTTTAAAAAACATGGCAGCCTGGTGTAATGCTTGCACCTGTAATCTGAGCATTCCGGAGTCTGAGGCAGAAAGAATTGCCAGGAATGTGAGGTTAGCCTTGGCTACATTGTGAATTCTAGGCCAGTGTAGCTTCCAGAAATGAGCTTTTGTCTCAAAAGAAAAAAATGCAATTCCTTTGTCTTTAAAAACATATAGAAACATTCACGTATTTATCTGAAATTATAATACTAATATTATTTTTGGAGATAAAATCTCACTATGTAATAACTCTGGCTGTCCTAGAAATTGCTATGTAGACCTAGCCTCAGACTCACTGAGATCCATCTGCCTCTGCTTCCTAGATGCTGGGATTGAAACTAACTTCCTTCCTTCCCTCCCTCTTTTCTTTCTTACCTTCCTTCCTTCCTCCCTTCCCCCCTTCTTTTGGAGTTTTGAGACAAGTTTTCTCTCTGTAGCCCTGACTGTCCTAGAACTCCATCTGTAGACCAGGCTGGCATCAAACTCACAGAGATACACCTGCCTCTGCCTCGTCAGTGTTAGGACTAAAGATGTGCACCACAACTGCCCAGCTGAAGTTTTCTTTTAAGATTTATTTTAATGAGTGTGTGTGTGCATGCATGTGTGTGCCCTCAGAGGCCAGAGGCCAGAGATATCAGATCCTCCTGGAGCTGGAAGTACAGGTGTTTGTGAACTGCTAATCTATATAGGTTTTAGGAATCAAAACTTGGGTCCTTTGAAAGAGAGATTTGTACTCTTAACCACTGAGCTCACTTTGCTGAAATTATTGCTTAAATTGAACCTAAATCTTCAAAGCCGTGCCAGTTTTTATTTATTTTATTAATCATTATTAAATAATGGTTTCTTCTTAAGTCAATTAAATGAATTTAAGAGATAAAAATGAGTTTGTTGGCGTTCATTAAATAATTCTTTAGTACCTGTCTTAGCATGTTAGTACTAGTAGACTTGGAAATGTTCATAATAATTTCTTTTGACCTCAAGGGAACTATCAAACTTGCAAAGAGAAACTGGCAGGGAAGACTGGTAAATTTTAATTTTTCTCTTAACCACTTAGATATCATTAAATGTTTCTGTTTTTTGTTTTTTTCAAACAAATTGAGACAATGGTTGATTGTATTTATTTGGTACTCTGATAATTTGATACATGTATATATAATGCATAATGACCAAATCTGTGTAATTAGCATTTTTATGTCTTTAAACATTTATCTTCGTGTTGGGAGGCATAGGACAGATTTCTTCCATCTGTTTATAATAAATTCTAAATTATTTCAAACCATAGTCACCCTCCTATGGAACACCGTATCTTAGTCCTAAGTAGATGTAGCTGGGTAACAGTTACCCAAACTCTCACTATCCCCCTACCCACCGACCTTGCACACTTCTGGCAATCTTGATTCTGTCTCTTCCGTGAGATCAACATTGTAAATTTTTGCATAGGAATGTAGACTACAGTACTTGTCTGTTTTTTCAGCTGTAATAGAAGCTTCTGATGTAATTGTTATCCCTGAAGCTTGCTGCTTCAGTTTGCTAACCTAGTCCTAGAAGCTTCTCGCCTCTGTACAATCTTATCTAGACCTAGAATGTTTTCAGCCTGAGACTTACTGCTGAATAAGATGGCCCTTTCTTTTTCTTTCTATGCTCTGATTAGTTCAATGCAGCTGTTCTGGCTCAGACTTCTCTCCAAGCTGACTGATTCAATTTGGCTTCTCTCTCTCTCCTCTCTTGACTTGCTCTGCTTGGCCTCTCACTAATTCTGACCATCTGTTCTAATCTTCTGGCTCCTGCCCATTCTTTGGCTCATTCTGTCTTTACCTGAGTCTAGCTGCTGCTGTCTGCCACTTGTCTCTCTATCACTGTCTCTGTAAAACTGCCCCTCCCTTTTCCCCTCTCTCTTCTCTCTTTCTGTGTTGTTCTCTTTAGTAGCCTCTCTTTCCTGTCTGTCCTCATGAGATTTGGGCATATCCCACCTCTGACTCATCAGTCACATCTTTCTCTGGTTCATCACTTTGTTCCTTAATTAGATGTCATTTTCAAACATGGGCGCTTCCTTCTACAAACTAACTTTACCCTCATTGTTTGGGATTAAAGGGTATATTAAGGGCTTGTTTGTTTATATTCCAGCCAGAGGGAGTAAAGGTGTGTGCTAAGGTCTGAGCCACACCACAAGTAGAAATGTTTTGTTTTGTTTTCTTCAGTAAATAACACAATCTGGGTTCATAGTGTGATCAAACATCCTGCAACATTCAGGTTTTTGGTTTTGTTTTTTTTTTTAAATAGATAGGGTCTTATAATCCAGACCGCCCTCACACTGCTCATACAGCAAAGATGAACTTGAACTTCTGATTCCTCCACTTCTGGATCCATCCAGTGGAGGGCTGCAATTACAGGTCTCCTTCCACCACCAGTCCTAGATTACTGGTGCTGGGATTGAACCTAGGAAAGTGCACCACCAACTGAGCTGTATCTTCAGCTCCAGTATTTTCACACACCCCCATTATATGTGTGTGTTTTGAGACAGTGTTCTCACAGTCTGTGGGTGAGGCTGGCCTTGGACTTGTGGTGGTCTTTCTGCTTCTGCCTTCTAAATACTGAGTTTATAGCCATGTAGCACTAAGCCCAGCAAGCAGACTGTTTTTAAGGGTTATCCTATTCCATTGTATAAATATACTGTATTTGTCACTTTACACAATCTGGTGTCATCTGAGAAGAGGCAGCCTTAATTGATTTCTGTGGAATGACAATTCATTATAGGATGTAGAATAAACCAAACTGAGCAAGCCAGTAAGTAGCCCCTCCATGGCCTCTGCTTCAGTTCCTTCTTCTAGGTTCCTCCCCTACTTCCTTCAGTGATGAAACTGATTGGGACAACAAATAAACACTTTCCTCCCCAAGTTGCTTTTGGTGATGTTTGTTTTGTCACAGCAACAAAACCTAAAATTAAGATACACTCTTAGGAGCATTTCTGTAAAGTGTCGTATGAACATTTGTTTTGGTCATGTATCTAGGAGTAGAGTTCGCTTGGATATATGGTAACTGTGCTCAAGTTATTGATAAACTGTACATGCCATTTTATCATTTTACAGCCTCACCTTCAGTATGTGAGCATTTCTGTTTCTTTGCATCCTTACACAATTGCTGTTGCCTTTTGATTAGAATAGCCATTTTAGTATATGTATCTTGTACCTTTGTTTTGTTTTGTTTTGTTTTGTTTTTAAAGATAGGTTCTCAGTTGATGTGGAGGATCATTGGCACTTGGAAGTAGAGGCAGGGAGGATCAGGAGTTCAAGTCAGCTAAGTAGTGAATTCAAAGCCAACTGAAATTCTATGAGACCTTGCGTAAAACAAGACCCAGACACATTCTTGCTTTGTAGCCCAGGTTGGCTTCAAACTAGCTTCAGCTTTCCAGATGTTCTATTACAGTTGTGAGCCACTGTGCCTTACATTTTCATCTTTCTTTTTTTTTTTTAAGGATTTTTTATTTCAAGTTTATGCATGTGTGTGTGTACATGTGTGTACATGCATGTGCAGGTTCACTGGCAGGCCAGAAGAGGGTGCTAGGTCCCTCGGAGCTAGAATTACAGGCAGTTGTGAGCTGCCCAGAGTGTATGCTGGCATCCAGATGCAGGCCCTCTAGAAGAGCAGACTTCACTACTGAGCCACCTCTGCAGCTCCATGTCCAGACTCCTAATGACCATTTTTATATGTCCCTTTGAGAAATGCCAGCCAGATCTCTTAAGTCTTTTTAGAAAAGTAAGCTCGTGTGTGTGTGTGTGTGTGTGTGTGTGTGTGTAGGCCAGAGGTCAACTTCAAGTGTCTTCCACAGTTGCTTCTTTTTCTGCCTTATTTTTTGAGACAGCACCTTGCACTGAACTTGGAGTTTACCAATTTGGCAAGACTTCTCTGGCCAGAAAGTCCCAGGGGTCTCCTGTCCCTGAATCCCCACACTGGGACTCCTTCTGTGTGTAGCTTTTGAGCTTTTTCCTTGGACGCTGGGGAACCAGACTCAGGCCCTTAGGCCTACAGGCCCAGCGTTGTGTGGACAGAGAGAGTAATTACCCAGACCCGGCGTTTCACAGCTGTGGAGCTCACACTTAGATTAGGTACATTTTAGTTAGACATTTTTTATTATATAAGAAGGGAGGCAGAGTATTTCTTTTCATGGGACTGTCTAGTTGTCCCACGACCACTGTTGAAAGATTATTTTCACACTGAACGGTCTTGACATCCTCAAGAATCATATATGTGCTTTCATATGTGTGTGTGTATAGTGTGCCTGTCTGTCTGTCTATCTATCTATCTATAGTTGACGTTTATCTCTCCTTATGTCAGTACCACAGAATCTTGATTACTGTATTTCTGTCGTGAGATTTGAAATCACAGTGCTTTAAAACTGTGTTCTCTTTCAAATGGTTTTGAATGGTTTATAAAAGGGTTGGGATTTCATTGACTCCGTACACATCATTTTGAGAAGTGTTGCTATTTTTAACGACATTGAAGTATTCTGATCCATGGTTATGGTATCTTTCCTTTTTTTTTTTTTAGGTGATTAATTGTTCTTAATGGTATTTTATAGTATGGAACATACTAGTCATGTTTTTGTTAGATTTATTTGCAAATATTTTGTTATTTCTGGTGCTATAGTACATGAAAGTGCCTCTATTTTTGTTTTGTTTTTTAATGATTTTTTTATCTTATGTATACAAGTTCACTATAGCTGTCTTCAAACACACCAGAAGAGGGCATTACAGATGGTTGTGAGCCACCGTGTGGATGGATTCTGAGAATTGAACTCAGGACCTCTGGAAGAGGAGTCAGTGCTCTCTCTCTCTCTCTTTTTTTAAATATTTATTTATTTATTTCATGTATATCAGTATACTGTTGCTGTCTTCAGACACACCAGAAGAGGGCATCAGATCCCATTACAGATGGTTGTGAGCTACCATATGGTTGCTGGGATTTGAACTCATGACCTCTGGAAGAGCAGTCAGTGCTCTTAACCACTGAGCCATCTCTCCAGCCCCAAGTCAGTGCTCTTGAGTAGTGAGCTATCTCTTCAGCCTGATAGTGCCTTTTTAAATTATGTTTTTGGGGTTTTCATTAATACTCTATGGAAAAGAACTGTTGTTGTTTTTTTTAATTATTATTATTATTATTATTATTATTATTATTATTATTATTATTATTATTATTCTAAATGTATACATGTTTTGTATTTGTGTCTGTATGCCACTTGTGTGCCTGGTGCCCAAGGAGGCCAGCAGAGGGCTTCAAATTCCCTGGAAAAGGAGTTACAGACAATTGTGAGCTACCATGTGCATGCTGAGAGTTGAACCCTCTGGAAGAACAGCCGGTGGTTTTAGTCTCCAATCCTCTCTCCAGCCCTAGGACTGGTTTTGAGCTTGAAACATTGTACAGTTTTTCTGAGCTTGTTTATTAGCTCTAATAATATTGTGTTTTAACATTTTTCAGATATTAGAATCTGACATCTTCAGAAAGAGATTGATTTCTTAGTTTTTAATCGGAGAACTTTAATTTCTTTTTGTCTGCTTTGACTAGAACGTATAGTATAGTCTGAAGCAAGGTGAGAATGGATAGCTTCTTAGCTCTCGAGGTTTTTATATTTTTTAATACAATGTATTTTATATTTATATATAAATGTTCTGCATACAATTATGCATCAGTATGTGTCTAGTGTCCATGGAGGTCAAAGGAGGGTGTTGGATCCATTGGAACTGGAATTATGGACAGTTGTGAACCATTATGTGGGTGCTGAGAATTGAACCCAGGTCCTCTGGAGAACATCCAGTGCTGTAAGCACAGAGCCTCCTTCTGCCCCAGCTGTTTTTTTCATAGCTGCTCTTTATTTGTTTGAGGACGCTCCCGTCTATTTTTGTTACTGAGTTTTTTTTATCATGAAGGGCTATTGAATTGTGTGTGTGTGTGTGTGTGTGTGTGTACGTGTACAAGTGTGCTACAGTGTGCATGTGGGGGTCAGTTCGCTCCTTCCACATATATGTGCATCCGGAAACTGAACTCAGGTCACAGGCATACATGGCAGGCAGTTTTAGTTGCTGACCCATCTCACTGGCTCTTTTCTGTTTTGAGGTAGGGTCACATGCAGCCAAGGTTCATGAACTCTTGTATCCTGTCTTGGATGCTTGGATGCTAGACTGTAGCATACACCAACATGCCTGGACATGTAGTACCGGGGAGCGAGTCCAGGGCTTTGTGTGCTAAGCACGCTCTCTGTCTTACCAGCCCAGAACATGTGTTATTTGTTTTTGGGTTTTGATTTTTGTTTTTTTCCTTCTCATTCTGGGCCTGCTCACTCTGGCCCCATTTGCTCCAGCCCCACATCTTCTAGCCCAAAGATTTATTTATTTATTACATGTGAGTACACTATCTTCAGACACATCAGAAGAGGGCATCAGACCTCGTTACAGATGGTTGTGAGCCAGCATGTGGTTGCTGGGATTTGAACTTAGGACCTCCAGAAGAGCAGTCAGTGCTCTTAACTGCTGAGCCATCTCTCCAGCCCCATGTTATTTGTTTTTAAATTAAAGAATTACTTTCCATCTCAGTGTTCCTGTGTCTGTCTGCCTGTCTTTTCTTTCCTTTTTTTTTTTTGGAGACAAGGTCTTACTTTGTGGCCCTTGCTGGCCTAGAACTCACAGAAATCTGCCTGCTTTTTCCCCTGAGTGTTGGCAGTGAAGGTGTGTGCCGCCTACCACTCCTCCCCTTTTTATTTTCAAAGGAAGCTTCACTAAAGTTGCCCAGACCGACTTTGAACTCAGTAAGGACCAATCAGGCCTTGATTAGGAACCTTCACCTCAGCTTCCCCATTGACTGACGTTACAGCCCTGGGTCACTAGATCTAGCTCTGATTTATGTAGCTCTTCCCCTGTTGCAGAAACCCTGCTTATTGTATTTGCCAGGAGGTGGAAATGTTGCAGATATTTTTCTTTCAAACTTAAGCTTGTTCTGAGATTCATCATTAACTTTTAGAATATATCCTTTATATCAAAGATTTGTAAATATCCTTTCATATGAGCTGAATAATTTGGGCAAATGGTATATATTTTTAGCACAGGTGTTTCCTTACAAACAGTAAAGGAAACCATGGGGAGGGAAGTTCGGTGTGGAGCCATTTTACTCTGGAATACGGTCTGGTGCAGAAGTACTTCCTTCTTGTAGCTTACACTGTTTATTTTCTAAGAGGGGAAAGTAATTGAACTGTTCATTAAAACTAATTATTTATCTGCTCTTTTCCTGCTCTGAATAAATGGGAATGATTGTGACCGACTAAGGCTGCCTCACTCTGTGAAACTAACATTGTTTGTGTACTGTTGGAGGGCCTCTTTAGGGGGTAAATTTGCTTTTTCTGTGTTTGCCAGTAGCGGTTCCTGTCTGTACAGAACCTTGCGTTTGGATTGTCTTCATCTTTAACTGGCCAGTGTTAAACTTTCCAGGCTATTAGTAGTTTTTCCGGGTCTTTACTTTCCACCTCATAGTAGGGTTTCAAGTTTTAAAGCTGAAGATATTGGCCCCTGAGATACAGCCTAGTGTTTTTGTGCCTGAATTTGTTGGGCCTCTCAGGGCCTGTGATCTCCGCGTTAACAAACAAGCCACAGTTCTCAGGAGATCAGTGGAGCTTGTTTGTTGATCCTGCATTCTTACCCAGAGGAAGGAGTCTTTGAGAATGTCCAAGGAAGGGTAAGTGTGCTTATTCCACTTCCTGTGATTTCTCTCTGCATAAAGACATGTTATCTGAGTAAACTGAAGATTAATAAGCAATGCTGTCCCTCTGAGTTTGAAGGTGGAGGCACATTGAGCTAATTCAACCAGAGCTTATAGTGTATTATTATATAATGTATTGTAACGTGCTGTGCCATGTGTCGGAAAGACAGCGGGAAGTGCCTGCTTCCCTCCTATAGAACTCAGTTTGGGTTTTGTTTATGAAAATTAGAAGCAAGCAGTGGTGGCCCACAAAGAATTGAGTGAAGGTTTTAAAGGCATTTAAAAATAAATTATACCTTTAGAAAATGGGGTGAAAGATTGAAAAGCAGTCTCTCATTCTGTTTCTGGACAGTGGAGGCAAAAATAACTTGAAGTGTAATTAATCTCTTATCCCTCTACCATTTGTAACATAAAATAGCTGTGTTAATTTTTACTTTTTTATTATTTTCTCAGATGTTTCAGAGTCTTTGAGTCTCCTTTTTGTTACCTTTGTAACAAGTTAGCTAGGTGACAAGTTAACCACCGGCACTGTTGGTTGGTGGCTTCCAGCCTTTCCTCGCAGCTATTCCTTTGCTGGCTCTTTGCTCTGAATGGAATTTTGAAGTGGCTCTAGGGTTTATTTAGATTAAATCATTATTTATTATGGCCAAAATAAAATTAATTGATCCACTTTACTACTGCTCTCTTTTAAGTTTTACTTCTGTTTTAAAAACTTCATTACTGAATAAAGAGAAGAACCAGGATATGAATAATTTAGTATTACATTTTGATGTTTTATGATATCACTTGAATTTGAAAGGCTTCTTTCAAATGTGAAACTTGCAAAAGGACCATTTCTTTGGGCTTTTCTGTTTTACTTCCAGCACTGTTACAGATTGCGTTGATAAAGCATTTTTTTGATGGGGATTGTCACAGATGTTGGCACATTTGTCAGACCTGTACATGTGGCTATTTAGAAAACTCCTTTGTAGATTTAGGATGAACTATATTTCTAGATAAAGTTAAAAACTGGGACAGGTGATTATTGTTTATTTTCCCCTGGTAAGCCAGATGTTAGAGAAAGAGTGTAGTTCAAAAGGACACCCTAAGGGTAAGATGACCTTTAGGTTTGTGCCTCTCAGCTGATGGACAGAATCAATTAACTTTATTAGTTGTAACTATTTTTAGAAATCAGTGGATAAATTTTGTGCTTTGGAATGTTTTTTTTAAAACAAGTTTTCATGTAGCCCAGGCTGGACTGTAACTCATTTTGTACCTTAGGTTAGCCTTGAACTCCTAATCCTCTTGCCTCTACTTTACAAGTGTTGGAACTGTATGTGTGTGCCAGTATGACTTTGTTTAGAATCCTTGTAGTCACTGTTTTTATCATTAATATTCATCAGTCTATTACTCTTTGACATCTATGAAATACTTCATGTGCCATAAAATGACGCTTCATAGAAAGCAGGCCATGTATTGGTACTGGTCCCATATGATTGTGATGGAGGTGAAAATTTCCTGTTGCCTAGTGATGTAAGGCCAGTGGTCAGTGCACAATGCATTACTTGTGTTTTGGTGATTCTGGAGAAAACAAATCATTTCTGCTGCCAGCCATATAAAGTCCATATATAAGTACAGTATATAATACTTGATTATCAATAGTCATGTTAGTATTTTATGGATTTATTCTATTGTACATATAGAATATTATTTTAGAGTATATTCTTTCTACTTAAGAAAGTATCCAGAGCTTGAGAAGTGGAGAGCCTGAGTTTGATCTTCAGAACCCATGTGAAAACCCTGGAGTGGTAGTCCACTCTGTGACCTCAGCCTAGGGGAGTGGTAGTGCACCCTGTGACCCCAACCCTGGGCTCAGAGACCACTGGCCAGCCAGCCTACCTCACTCAGAGAGTTCCAGAGTAAAAAGAAGAAAAAGTAATTAGTAATTATACTCAAAGTTTTTCGTCTGGCTTCCATATATCCATGCATACATGCACAATTAAATGCACACACAAATATACACATAAACACACACAGAATAAGTTTGCTGTAAGCAGTAAGGCTGTGTTATTCTGTGAGTAACCCCGTGTAGCTCATATGTACTGCCCTTCTTGAGTGCATTGAGTCCATGTGGAAGAATTGGTTTTTGGACAGAGTCTATTATTTCAAGTTGGTTTCAAACTTGCTAGATAGGGGGATAACCTTGAACTTTTGATCCCCCTGCTTTTTTTTTTTTTTTTTTTTTTTATTTCGCCTGAGACAGGGTTTCTCTGTGTAGCCCTGGCTGTCCTGGAACTTACTCTGTAGACCAGGCTGGCCTCAAACTCAGAAATCCGCCTGCCTCTGCCTCCCAAATGCTGGGATTAAAGGCGTGCACCACCACTGCCCGGCTCCTCCTGCTTCTTTATACCTTCCAAGTGTTGGGATGACACTCATGCAACCACTGTACCCCATTTATGCAGTCCTGGGGAGCAAACCCAGGATTTCATGTGTGGTAGATAAGCAACCTACCAACTGAGCTACATTTTTAGTCTTTAGATGTTACTTTTTAAACAAAGTAACAAAAAACAGTGCAAAATGAATTATAGACCCAACTACATGTATGTCACCTGAAATAAGGAAAATCTTTTCTTATTTAAAACATATAAAAGACTAAATATAGATAAATTTGACTTCCTCAAAACAAGCAAAAACTTACTTTTTGAACTATATCACTAAGTAAACAAAATGGAAAGCCACAGAGTATGAGAAAATATTCTTGTATTTGTATCTGATAATGTAGAATGTTCACACAAACCTATATCCAAAATATGTGAAAAACTCTTACTTAATATAAGACAGGCATCACATCTTAAAAATGGAGGAAAAAACACTTGAGTAGGGGAAAAGGGGCAAGAAATGTCAAATAGGCACGTGTAAAAATGCTTATTCATCAGGGACTCTGGGCAGGAACCACAATGAAATGCCATTGCACACACATTAGAATGGCTAAAGCTAAAAATACTGATAGGAGTATGTGTGTACCAGGGATGGAACTAAGTGACAGAATGCTTGGCTAGCATGTGTGAGGCTCTGCTTTTCAGCCCTAACACCACAGGCAGCAAACTGACAACGTACAGCAGCTAGTATCTCATGCATTGCTAAAGGAAGGACAAATTAAGTGTTTGGCAGCATCTTTTCAAGTTAAATATACCCTAGTAATCCCACTTTTAGATGTTTGTTCAAGAAAAAGGAAAATATATGTCCTTGGAGACTGATATATGATGCTTCATCACAGCATTCAGAATAGTCCCAACCTGCAAACAACCCATATTGGATGGATAAACAAATTGTCATATATCTATACAATGGATTCTTAAGAATAAGAGGAGTAATTATGATATATGCAACAACATGGATAAATGTTAGAGGTACTATGCTAAGTAAAAGAAGGCAGATACATAGCCACATATGTGATTCTGTTAATACAGATACTGTAATGATAAGTAGAGAGCAGAGACTAGGGAGATGACTCAATCAGTAAAGTGCTCATTGTGCATGCAGACCTGAGTTCGATTCCCAGCATCTATGTAAAAACAAAAAGCCAAGGGAGTGGTGTTGTTTATCAGCAATCCCAGCAACTGATGAAAGTGGGGGTGGAGACGGGGTTCTCTTGAGCTCACTGGCTAGCCAGCTTGTCAAGTTGATGTGCTGCAGGCTCAGTGAGAGATGGAGTCTCAGAAAATTAGGTGGAGAGCAGTTGATATCTAATGTCAATTTCCATGCACGTCCCCACAGATGCACACACAAACTGTACACAAAGCACAACACAATCACATAAAATCAAACCAAAACCCCAGAGGTGGATGGCCCTGAGGGATGATACCATGGCACCATCACCCCCAGACCTACTCGTGCATGGGGAGGGAAAAAAAAACCAGTGACCTTTGTGGTAATTTAGGGTCAGGAGTTGGGCAAAGTGTTATGAAGGACATGGTTTTTTTGGATTGAAGGAAGTAGATAATACAGCTGGCTCTTACTTGTTTCCTTCCCTTTTCTGAAACGGAATTGCCAAGGCTGTCCTTGTCTTCTGGCCCAAGCAGTCCTGCCCCAGCTTCTTTCCCAGCCTTTTTAAAAATAGATAAATTATACCTTAAGGTTGTTAGAATGCTCCCCATGCCCATGAAAGCTATGATGCTCTGCATGCTCGGCAACTGATCAGACATTGCAACCCCCATCAATTTTTATATGTTTAGTTAATTTGGAGGTGCATATGTGTGCATACACTTGTACCCTGGTGTGTATATGTATGTGGGAGTAGATTCACTCTTACCATGTGAATCCTGGGGATCAAACTCAGCCCCTCAAGCTTGTTGGCAGGCCCTTTTACCTGCTGAGCCATCTTTCTGGCTCATGCCCACCATTTTAAATGAATTTCCTTAAAGTGCACTTTTGATGCCTTTGGTGGAAAGAATAAACATTGCACATTATCTTCAGTTCTCATAGGGCTTTCTCCCCACATTTAACATACCTCTTTTTTTTTCTTTTGAAAGTGGGCAAAATGCCACATAGAATTCAGGTTAAATTCTAGATTTGCTTTATTTTTGCTTTCAGTCACCCGGGAGCAATATTAACTATCCTGGTAGTATGATTTTAGATCACAACCTACAGATGAAACTTGTTCACTTCTTTTTTTTTTTTTTTTTTTTTTAATTTATTTATGTATATGAATATACTGTAGCTGTCTTCAGACACACACCAGGTGAGGGCATTGGATCCCATACAGATGGTTTTGAGTCACCGTGTGGTTGCTGGGAATTGAACTCAGGACCTCTGGAAGAGCAGTCAGGGCTCTTAACCACTGAGCTATCTTTCCAGCCCGACTTGTTCACTTCTAAGAGGAGTTTTTTCCCTCTCCCTTAATGCAGTGTCGAGGTTCAAATGTATGCATTTCTTGGTGGACTTCTATGTTGAAGATATGCTTCTCCCTTGGGCAGAGCCCTTAGGAAGTCTAGGCTTATGTAGAGTCTCCTAAAACTATAACTGTTCCTGGACACTCACCCCTCTTCAAACTTGCATGTGATATAGGTAAGTTTTATAATTGGTGGTACCGTCAGTCTGAATCATCTTAAATTTTGTTCTGTATTTGTCCCAGTATTGGGTTTCCCCTGAGATTTTTTAGGAGATTGAAGCACTGTGTCCTGTGCTAAGAGGGCAGATTCTTGAACTTTTAAATATTAGCTATGTAAATAAAATGAATATAATTTACCTTAAAAATGATGCAAGGCATTTGCTATTCAGACTGAAAGCACTAGCTGCTGTTCTCTTGGTATAATCTGGTAAACAAAATGTATCCCCTCTTTTTTTTTTTTTTTTTTCCTGAGACAGGGTTTCTCTGTGTAGCCCTGGCTGTCCTGGAACTCACTCTGTAGACCAGGCTGGCCTCGAACTCAGAAATCCACCTGCCTCTGCCTCCCGAGTGCTGGGATTAAAGGCATGCGCCACCACTGCTCAGCAGTGTATCCCCTCTTAACTATAAAAATTAATACTATATGATTTTTGCTTTTATAATCATGTCTGAGAATCCTAGTGTATGTCTATATATTTGAACTTCAGGGGTTTTTTTGTTTTGTTTTTGTTTTTTTTTGAGAGAGGGTCTTACTGTGTAGCCCTGGTTGGCCTGGAACCAGCTATATAGACCAGACTGGCCTTGAACTCACAGAGATCCACTTGCCTCTGCCTCTCAAGTGAAGGTGTATGCCACCATGCCTGGTCTGAAGAGTGGAGCTCAGTGGTGGGTGTCTGCACAGAAGCACACAACCTTAGGTGCTCTCCAGTACCATGAGGGTCTTGCCTGTAAGTTTTAATTGTGTGAGATATGTGAATGTCAATTACTGGACTTGTTTCCGAATATAGTAAATACACCATTTTAATTTCTTTTTAGAGCATAAAATTCAGTAGCTTTAGTATATGCAGAATTGTACAACCAATATCACTGTTGAAGAGCTACTGTCCGTCCTTCCTCTTTTCTCCCTTCCCCTCCCCTCCTCTCTTCCCTTTTGTCTCTCTTCTCTTCTTGCCATTCATTTTTCAAGGGATTGAACTCAGGGTCTTTTGCTTGCTAGACTTAGCCAAATGGTATCCTTAGTTCCTTAATTTTAGAACATTTTCTTTTTCCCACAAGAAATCCTGTACCCATTAGCAGGAGTGCGTCCTTTCTACAAGCTCTGTCAAACACTGGTACTAAGTTCCTAGTTTAAATTCTAGTTATTGTTAACAGTTGTGTCTGTTTGGTGTTGGGAAGACTCTAGAAGGCTGTCAAATTTATAACCAAGCAAATGGTGAGAGAATTACTTGGTATTTTATGTATATGGTAGAATGTATAGTTGCCAAGATAAAACACTTATGGAATTATTTGTTGGTGAAATCTCTTCCATGTACTAGAAAAGCAGTCTTGAGCACCAGAAGCACTTTATGTTGCAGAGCTCTTGGCATAGCAAGATTCTCTGCTCACACTTGCTCCAGCTATCCACTCTACCACCCAGAGATAACCCACCCTAGGATATTTTTTTTTTTTACAAAAAATATTTACTTCATTTTTGTATATATGTGCACATGTTTGTCTGTATGTCTACCACGTGTATACAGAGGCCAGAGGAGGACATGATAGGTTCCCTGGAGCTGTAGTTACAGTGGTTAGATGGCATCTGACATGGGTACTGGGAACTGAACTCAGGTTCTCTGGTTCTGGAAGGGTAGACATGCTCCTAACTGTTGAGCCATGTGTCAGACCCCCCAATGGTTTTTTGAAAGAAAGTACTTGAGAAACTTGAATATAACAGAAGTGGACTGTGTATAGTTAGCAGCATAAACAAAACCTCAGGCACATTAAACAAGTTGTTTAATAAAGCAATAACTAATAAATAATAAGGTAATAACAGGAAAGGGTGCGTGGTATGGATAATATATACTGATCAGACTGGTTTTAGCAAGATAATAAAAGGCTTTCAATTCCTTGAAGATTCAAGAACTGGTAATTTGTTAGTTAAGTAGTGTTGAGCATTGACTAAAGCTAATTTAGCAAGAGCGTAGCATGTGATTAGAGCTGGACTTCAGGACCACTCTGGCGGCCCTGCGAGGACTAGCTTTTAACATTATTTCCCATTTAGTTCCAATTGATAATATTTCTAAACTGTAGGAAAAAACCAAATTACATAGAGACAGAAAACATTTTGTTCCTTTTTTGAGATAGGTTCTCACTTGTAGCTCAGGGTAGCCTCTGTTGTTCAAAAGTGCTGAGATTATAGGCTCTTTTTGTTATTAAGCAAAATATTTCTCTATAAAATTGCTATAAAAGTTCCTAAGTAATAGAAGTTCCTGTGTCATGTCCTGGATTAGCGAGCTGTTCATGCAGGAGAGCATTAGTCTGTGCGTCCCATTTCCAGCAGCCCTATTTCAGAGCATCAGCATCAGTATGAGGACAGACCAGTGGGAGGTGTTTTCTGGAGAATTATGACCTTGCTAAGTTGTTGGTAGCAAGAACGGAGTGAAAGATAGAGATTCTAAAGACATTTGAAAGCGTGAAGGAAGGAGCACGAGATAATTAGATGTGGCTTTAAGCTTGAGTGGGGAAAAAAGTGCAGAGGCAGAAACAGGAACAGATTTGGGGGGAAAAGCAGTTGTGTTCCCCAAAGTCTGCATTTATGCCCCGGTGGTGGTGGCTCACACCTTTGAATCCAGCACTCCGGAGGCAGAGGCAGGGGGATCTCTTAAGTTTGAGGCCAGCTTGGTCCACAAAGTGAGTTTCTGGACATCCAGGGCCAAACAGAGAAACCCTGTCTTGAAAAAAAAAAAAAAACAATCTACATGCTAGCATGTTTTCCCCATTTTTGTCTCGTTCTATAGCTCAGACAAGTCTCTTACCTCAACCTAAGCGCTGACGATTGCAGTCATGACACTAATTTATTATAATAGTTTATAATTTGAATTTACCTACTCAGATGCACTTGGAATAGTTTCCTGCTAGCAGTCTGAACTCATCCCGGCAGCTGCTTACAGTGAAAATAGCTGTCCAAGAGCATTTTACAGTTGGGGCTGCCCTCCCGCACACTTGCTGCAGTAGCTGTTGTTGGGCGCTTGGCCAGGAAACTGTGACTCCCAAGCAGAGGGAGGAGTTACAGATACAGTTCACCATTGCCAGAGAAATTCTATTCCAAATGGATTTGTGTGGAGCAACAGTGATATCCAATGACAAGTTAAATTAGACACAGAGGTGTTTTCTCCCACACTGTCTCAGAAGATACATGGTGTCGAGGAGGACTGGTTCAGGCTAAACGGTCTTTTAGAAGTTAGATTAACGTCACACACACTAAAAAACTGTTTTAGGGATTTTAAGAAGAATCTTGTTATGTGACTTCAGAAGCTACTTTACCCAGATAGTTTCAGTTTGCAAAACGGAAACCAGTGACAGATGAGGTAATTCTGCTTTGAATTATAGTCAGATCCAAACCAGTAGTTTGCTGTTTACAGAATTTAAGTTGCATGTTTATGTTAAATCTGAGATTCTTAGATCCCTATTCTTAAAGCACATTGTAGTAATGATTTTATTTCTTGCAACTAATATCTGTATTTGAATGGAATTTATTCAGGCTTTTTTTTTTTTTGCCTTACTGCTGTGGGTATGATACTAAATACTGTTAAGGGTGTTTTATTGGAGTCTGTGTTTAGTTTTACAGTGTCCTGTGTATGCATCTCCTAGAAAATGTTTCTCCTGTTAATCCTCAGATTGTCAGCTCACAAAGCTTATCTATGGGAATTCTGGATGATAATTGGTTTATGATTCTGCATTTTGCCGAGTTTAGTCATGACGTTTTGGGTGATGATTACATGTTTTAAAGCATGCTTTTAACTTTACGGATATGTTCATACTCTTGAACATAGGTGAAATTATTCTACTAGCTAATAGTTTAGTAAGACCGTAGTAAACTGGCATAGGCAGATACACAGAAAGGTCCTGGTATTTGTAGAAAAATTGATTTTCCCAAGTATGCAAATTTATTTGTTTTGAAATATTTGGGTCAGTGAGCTTGTCTTTCCGTTAATACCTTGTAGCTGTCATAATAGCTTACCCTTTGTTTAGTTTGTCAACTCAGTGGGGAATGGCCATTAGTCTCAGGCTGAGCAACAAGTGTCTGTTGAAGCCTGTCCTGAGATGTGTAAGGTCAGGTTTAAATTTTTTCCTGTGCCAAAGGTTTCTCTTTAAGCATTGGGTGTTTAGTGTATTTGTAAAGCTTAGCATGTACATGCAGTAATTGTGTTTGGCTTAATTCTCTAGAACAGCTGTCCCTTTGGTTATTACAGCTTTACCTACACAGCAAATTAGGTTTCATTTTTGTATGCCTCTTCCTTCTGTGTTCCTAGTTTAAGTTAGGGAAAGAAAGGAAGGCTGAGAATGTAGGTGAGGTTTTCACCTGAAGATCACAACAGAAAGGAAGGAGGGCATGGGGGCGATGCTCTCTGAGGTTTAGGAGTTGGCTCTGTGAATTAGAGTACTTGCTTTGAATGGAAAGAAAAAGGATATTTGATGGAAGTGTTCCATGAAATTATTAATTCCTAATTAAAATGTTTTATTAGTATATTGTGTGTACATGTTTGCATGTGTATGTATGTATGTGGGAACTCATGCCACCGCAGGCACTTGGAGAGGTCAAAGGACACCTGAGCGATGAGTTCTCTTCCTTGATGGTGTTCCTAAGACTGAACTCAGGTTGACATGTTTGGCAGCAAGAGATTTTACCTGCTTGCCGGATCTTATTTTCTCATCTTATTTCCATGGTATTTGTCACAAAATGAAATGTGTATTGTAGCACACATCCGGAAAATGTGTTGATTGAGTAGGTAATATGATTAGTTAAGTCAAAGATGAGTGAGACATGCAGCTTGATGGATATTTAGCCATGACAAAAATAGATTTTCATATTCCTAAAGTCTGTTTTACTCAGATTAGCAAGGGTGACCTGCTCTTGCTGTCTTTTGAAAGTGTGTCTGCTTTGAAAGATTTCTGTGGCTATGCAGGTACAGTCTTTTTTTTTTTTTTTTTCCTGACCAAAAAAAGAGCTTTGCTTTGAGACATTTCTTGTACGTATGTTAGTGTCTCCCCTGCTAACATCTTTCTTCTATCAAAATTGAAACTGCTTTTTAAAAACTCACGTTGATTTGTACCTCTTTCTTAAGATATATAATATGGAGGAACAATCTTCCTCCCTCTTCCCTGCTGGTACTCCCTGAGGATATTTTAGGCACATCAGCTGTTAAGGCTGAGCAGGGGTGCATCCGGTTGGCCCCCTTGCCTCTTGAAAAACCTCAGTGGCAGTAGTAGCTTTTGGTTTTTAGAGTTAGAACCATTAGTTTGTGTCTTTCTCCTCTGTTGTTTTCAAAAGGATTTATGTAGGTGGGGATTGTCAGTCGTCAAGTAGCTTTTGCTGTCAGTGAAAAAGCAGGATAAAACTTGAGAGGATCACTGTGGTATTTGGAGCTAAGTACCTGAGTGCACGCGCGTGTGCGTGCAAGTGAGGGTTGTAGCTTTGTGATAGAGTGCTTGATGTGCAAGTCCCATGTTTGCTTTTCTAGCACCTCAGACTAATAGAAACAAAACTAAAACGGAAGGTTTGGGTAGGTGCCGTTTCTCCTCTAGGTCCTTCTTTCTTTCAGCTGACAATATTTTTTCTTCCCTTACCATATTTAAGTCAAGATGAATAAATAATGATTTTCTAAAAACTGGGTTTTTTAAAAAATTATTTATATTCCAGCTGTTGCCCCCTCCCATGGTCCCCTCCCCCCCTCCCCCCAAGTACTCCCCCTTCCCTGGGGCCTCAGTCTTTGGAGGGTTAGGCGCATCTTCTCCCACTGAGGCCAGACAAGGCAGTCCTGTGCTATCTATGTGCTGGGGGCCTCAGACCAGCCCGTGTATGCTGCCTGGTTGATGGCTCAGTCTCCGGGAGCAACCTGGGGTCTGGATAGTTAAGACTGCTGGTCTTCCTATGGGGTCGCCCTCCCCTTCAGCTTCTTTAATTCTCCCCGACTTCAGTCCAGTGGTTGTCTGTAAGTATCTGCATCTGTCTCAGTCAGTAGCTGGTAGATCCTCTCAGAGGGCAGCCATGCTAGGCTTGTGTCTTCAGTCGCTTCTCCATTTTTGTCCCTGAAGTTCTTTTAGACAGGAACAGTTCTGGGTCAGAAATTTTGACTGTGGGTTAGTAACCCTGAGACAGAGTTTCTCTGTGTAAACTTGGCTAACCCAGAACTGACTATGTAGATCAGTGTGGCTTCAAGTTCACAGAGATCTGTCTGCCTCTGCTGAGTTAAAAGGTGTTTGCCACCACACCTGCCCCTTACCTCCCCGCCAAAGAATTTTGAATTTTCTTAAGGAAAGTATAAATATTTGTGTAACACTTCTTTCAAAAACTAACAGACTTATTGAGCTAACCCGTGTGTGGTAGCAGTTACATCCATGAGATGACTGCTGGGGACCAAGCTACATAACATGCCATGGAGTTACAATAAAATGGACAGTTTTAAAGAACACATTTCCAAAGAATTGTTTAAAATAATTCAATTGAAGATGCAACACTATCATTTATTTTCTCTGAATAACATGAAAACCATTTGCATTTCATTGGTCCCCAGTAGTCACTGTGTGTGTGTAATATCAATTAATCATGTTAAACACCATAACATATACAATAACATAAAGTTGGGAAAGTAAAATAAAACAAATGACAGTATAGAAAAATAATAAGAGCTGGGCAGTGGTGGCGCATTCCTTTAATCCCAGCACATGGGAGGCAGAGGCAGGCGGATTTCTGAGTTCGAGGCCAGCCTGGTCTACAGAGTGAGTTCCAGGACAGCCAGGGCTACACAGAGAAACCCTGTCTCGAAAAACCAAAAAAAGAAAGAAAAAAAAAAAAGAAAAGAAAAATAATAAAATAACTTCATTAAACTTCAATGTTAGTGAAGATATGATTTTCTTATTCTTTTACAGAGTGTTTGTGAACCGAAGTTTAGCCATGGAAAAAATAAAGTGTTTTGGATTTGATATGGATTATACCCTTGCTGGTAAGTAATGACTTTTGAATTCTTAAGAACTGCTGATCTTGATACAACATAGTGGGTCCACAGGCAGTTCAATAGTCACTTGTTCATGTAATCGTTTATTTGGCTGCAAGAGGCTTTTGTCGCATTGTTTTTCTATTGAAATATTTGAACACTGAAGTTCTTGAGAGTTGGTTCCTGAGCTTGTACAGATAATTAGAAAACGTCCTAACTTACTTTAAAACTCTTGTAAAAAAAAAAAAAACCTTTTTACTAAAATCATAGATTAATGAATACATTAATGTGTGTATTTGGGTATTTTTGGCTCTAGTTCTTTTAAGCTGTTTTTCAAAAATAGAAGAAAACTTCTTTTGAGCAGGTGTCAGACTCATGCAGGCTGGCCTGGAACTCACTCATGCAGGCTGGCCTGGAACTCATGCAGGCTGGCCTGGAACTCACTCATGCAGGCTGGCCTGGAACTCATGCAGGCTGGCCTGGAACTCACTCATGCAGGCTGGCCTGGAACTTGCATGGATCTTTTGCATGTGCTTCCCAAGTGCTAGGATTATAGGCATGTGTCACAATACCCACCTTAAAGATGAATTTTTGGATTTCTCATTCTGTCGTAAAGTTAATTATTAAAGTTGTAAATATTTTATTATTATGGGATTGGGAGGGTGTAAGTGCTTGGATTACAGGCATGAGCTACCACACCCAGCAACATTTCTTTTTTGTTTTGTTTTGTTTTGTTTTTTTCGAGACAGGGTTTCTCTGTGTAGCCCTGGCTGTCCTGGAACTCACTCTGTAGACCAGGCTGGCCTCGAACCCAGAAATCCGCCTGCCTCTGCCTCCCGAGTGCTGGGATTAAAGGCGTGCACCGCCACTGCCCGGCAACATTTTTTTAACCCCCAACATTTCCATGGTTGTTGGATTGAGGTGCTAGGAGTCAAACCTAGGACCTTGGTCATACTAGGCAAATGCGTTACTACTGAGCTATGTCCCCAGTTTCATAATATTTCACTCTTTCCTAAAAGGTTTGTCTTATTTTTAATTATGTGTACATGGTATGTGTGTGGGTATTATCCATATGTGCGTATGAATGCAGGTGACCACCAAAGAGGGCATCACATCCCCCAGAGCTGGAGTTAATGACGGTTGTAAACCCCCCAGCTTGGGCACTGGGGACTGATTCAGGTCCTCTGAAAGAGCAGTCAGTACATACTCTGTTTAGTCATCTCCCTAACCCATTAATATTTTACTTGTGGACTGATAAGACATGTGTTCATTTTCTATACACAGGGCTCTTTTACACTACAGGTTTTAACTTTGCTCTTTATTACAGTCTCCTTAAAAACCCAGCATTGTGCTCTTTCTTCCCTTTAGTCTCTGTGATCAAGTTGAAACAGCCAATGTGTCAATCTGTAGTATATCTCTTCAGAACTTAGAACATTGGCAACATTGTCAGGATGATGTACAGGGTCTAAACCCTGTACTTTTAAGATTTTTGTATCAATAGAAGAAACCCTTGGTTTTGCGTCAAAATAAATTCTATACCAAAATAAGAGATTATGACTTCAACTTAGTAACAGTTATAAAGATTTCTACCAATTGAGATTATGGCTATACAATCAATTCTAGCTATTTCCTCCCTGTTCCAATTATGACCATTTCTAAATTCCCTAGAAAGAAAATCTGTAATAACCACAAAGCCCAGGGAACTGGGATGATGACTCTTCAGAACTTCTTCAGGCTGAATATGGGCGTTGAGATGTTTTTGAAGAGGGGAGGGAGGGTAGGAAAACTAGGGGAGTTGGTTGGCCTTAAGATTTAAAACCACGCGGGGGCAGGACCTCCTTCCTGTCTGTCCTCCAGCTTTCTTCTTTCTTCTTGTCCTTCTGTCTGTCTGTCTGTCTGTCTGTCTCTCTCTCTCTCTCTCTCTCTCTCTCTCTCTCTCTTTCTCTCTGCAACTCTTAGCTCTGCCTCCCTTTTCCTTGTCCAATCACAGGCCTCCTGCTGCACTAATATTTAAGTAGATTGGACAGGGAAATCCTGCCACTAATGCTTAGTAAAAAATGTATTATATGGTAGTTGCTAATAAATCCTAACTTTAGACACATGTGCTCTAATCTGTTAGACTCCTCTAGTTTGACGGTTCTCAACCTAGGTCACAACCCCTTTGGGAGTTGCATGTCAGATATCTTGCATATCATCAGATTTACATTTTGATTTGTAATAGCAAAATTACAGTTATGAAGTAACAACAAAATAATTCTATGGTCAGGGTCACTACAACATGAAGAGCTGTATTGAACTGCATTAGGAAGGTTGAGAACCACTGTTCTTTCAATCTATTTGAGTCCTCAACTTTTGTTCTTTTTTACAACTTTTCTAATAAGACGCTCCTTTATGTTACTATATGAATTAGTGAAAATCAAACCACAAACAACACGAAAGCCCCACCAGTACAGACAGTGCTGCGGAGATAGCTTAAGTCAGGACAGTGCTTTTGGTGCAAACCTGAGGACCTGAGCTTATATCTCCACAGCCCACATAAAAACGTTGAACATAACTGTTGGCTTGTAGTCCAAGCACTGGAGAGGTGGAGAAAGGAGGGTCCATGGGACTCACTGGACAGCCAGCCTTGCTGAATAGCTCCAGGCCATTTGAGACCTTGTCATAGAAAGCAAGGTGGAAGGTTCTTCTGCACCATGCTGCTCTTCTCAGAGGCCAGCCTGCAGATGCTCCAGGTGGCTGGCAGGTAGACTTTAGAGCCTTGTTTTAATGGCAAGTAAGTGTGGACCCCACGTGTGTAGGTGTCTAACATCTTTAATAAACCTCAAGGCTGTGAAGATTCACAGAAAAATACTTCTTCCAGGTGAAATCCAGGATAAAAGTGAAAAGAACAGACCATCTTTGAAATCTCTGAAAACTAATAACAGGCCAGAAGAATCCAAATAAAAGTCAGTTTGAAGAAAAAGAATTTTCCTTGATTTGCCTTTGTCACCATATCTGAAAAACTCTGAAAAGACATAAAGGATCTTGGATGGTGAATCTCTCAGCAAAGATACCAGTTTTCTTATTTCAAATTAAAGAGAAGCAGAAAGTGCATAAACATTGAGTCAGTTTTCTCCTGTACCAAGTGTAGACTCTGCACACACTGCAGAAGCCTCACGCTAGCCATCATGGCAGCTCCCGTAAGTCTTCGGTGTTAGCAGATGCCTTATCGTAAGGAGACTCTTCATATTGATGACAGTAGATGCCACATTGAACAAAATAAGAGTTGCACACACTCAGGTACTTCTGAGAGGTGGGGTGGGAGGAGCTGGTGTTAGAATTCAAAAGGTAAGAACAAGATGACTCAGAAATCCTTTTTTAAAAGTTGAAGACATGAGCCAGTCTTACAGACTATTTTACTTATTTACTATTTTACTTCAGCTGACCAGAATGCCTTTATAAACTGTTTACCCAGAGGCCAGCCCATTTGATGAGATAAACCATCGAGTATCCAAAAGCAAGCAGGCTAAACTTAGAATTAATATGGATACACTAAATATGGCAGAGCCCAGTTCAACTCCAGTTGAAGGAAAAGAGAATTATGAATATCTTGAAACTAGGAAATGAAAATTTGTACTTGGGATTGATATTTAAAAATCTTAATGCTTTACGTTTAAATCTTACCTTACTATTCTAATTGTAGTTTACAACATAATTATAAATACTATATTCTTTGATAGTGCACCCCATCCCTGAGTTAGAACCTCCAGGATCCACAGAAAACGCCAGGTGTGGGTTCAGTAGTTCTTACTAGTAATTCGAGCTCTTTGGCAATTGGGGTGGAGGTAGGGGAACAAGTCTCTGAAGGTCATTGGCCGGCCAGCCAGCCAATAAGTGAGCCTCAGGTTAGAGACATTGCTCCTCCTATAAAGACTCCCTCCATCAAGGCCACACCTCCTAATAGTGCTGCTCCCTGGTGACCAAGCATTCACACATGAGCCTGTGGGGCTGTTCTCATCCATCTGCAGCTAGAAGCTACATCTGAGCTACTGCCCTTGTCTGTTTCTGTGCCATGTCATTAAGCTACCATAGGTGGAATCCGAGTATCTCAAACCTTCCCTAAGCATGAAGAGAAGCATCAGAATGAAGCTATTAAAGAGTACCAGAGCAGAAATTAAGAAAAACTATCCTGCTGCTAGCCAAAGCATCTCAGGACCTCTGGTCATTGGCTTCTGGTAAATACTCAGTAGATGCACTCTGGTTTCACTGGAATGGTTACTGGAATGGACTCAGCTTTCTTGACATTTAAATGAACATTTTTTGTAGCTTGTTTACTTGGACTAGAGTTTCTGTCAGCACTTGTATGTCTGCACCAACCTCACTGCAGCAGAGGCATTTCAGGTGAGGAGGACAACAACCTAAAGGAGACTTCCACAGTGTCGTCATGCTGCCCTACAGATACCTCGAGTCACAGTACTTTTCTCCACTTTTTGGTGCTAATACATAAAACTTGGCACTTCTAATCTTTGTTGTGGGGAGACAACAACAGGGTCTGTACCACAGGCTAGCCTCATACTTCTTATAGGGCCAAGGACAGATGACCTTGAACTTCTGATTTCTCCTGCCTATGGCTAGTGTTGAGACTGCAGGTTCTTTTCTGTCACTTGGAGCATTTTGTGCCCACAGTCTTATGAAGGAATCAGATTCAGGGGAAATGATTGTCACAGCATTGCAGGGGCTGCACCATGGCTCTTTATGTTTCTTAAAGCTTCTAGGATCTTTTGTGGTTTCTAAACTTACTTCTATCTGTATTTCTGACTTGTTATGTTATGAGTTTTAGTTATTTAAGACGCTTTGAAGGAAATAATAAAAGTATTTTTAAAAAATAGAATAACTTTATGAAGCCAGAGCTGCTTACATTTGTTCTTCCCCTTTGTACCTGAAAAATTTTCACATGTCTTGGGGTATACAGGTCTATAAAATAGGGATACAAATAACTTACTGATAATAAATAATAAAAAAATTAGTTTAAAATACGTTTTTGGTACACATTTATTAAAGACAAAGGCAAGTTTGTATACCTAGTGAGATACATATTTGTAACTTATACACAAAAAAACTAAGTCTTGGCAGAATGTCTGTCTATCTATCTTTGGGGCCCCACACTGTTGTCTTTGCTGACCTGGAACCTGTTATATAGACCAGGCTAGCCTTGAAACTCATAGAGAGCTGCCTGCTTCTCCATTCCAGGTGCTGGGGTTAAAGGCATATACCATTTCAGCCTTGGCCAAATATTTAATGCTGTAATATACAGTAATAGTGGATATTTTGATTTTATAATCATCCATGCTGAGAACACTGATTCACATAAATAATACAGTATAAAGTGGCAGAAGTATGTTTAGGACAGTTTTAGAAATTGGAAATTCTGTCCTAATCCCAAGTAAAAATCCATTTAACACTTTTATCTATCTAGATATCTATCTATTTTTAAGATTTATTTGCTTTTATGTGCATTGATGGTTTTGCCTACATATATCTCTTTCTGTCAGTCTGTGTAAGGGTGCCAGATCCTATGCAACTGGACTCTTACAGACAGTTGTGAGCTGTCTGGGAATCAAACCCCAGTCCTCTGGAAGAGCAGCCAGGGCTCTTAACTGCTGAGCCATCTTTCCAGCCCTGCATTTAACATTTAAAGGTGAAAACTAAGTCAGCAATAGCAATTTTTAAAATAAAAATTCTAACTGCATTCATCTAGCATTTGATGTGTACACACTGAGAAATTACGGTATGAATGTATTTTAAGTATTTGTGTAATCAGTTATTTCTAAAAGAACAGAAAACTTTATTGTAAAAACAATAACTCATAGCATATAATAGTCTCACGTTAGCCTATCGTGTGGTGTGACATGCACATGGAAAGTGCCATGTGTCTAGAACGAGTGTGCAGTGATGTTCTGTTACGCAGTGTAGCTAGACACCATCACAGTTGATTCTCAACTGACTTTTGGCCATTGTGCATTCAGAACCTCAAGTATTGCCAAAATGTTCTAGCCCCACATCCAGTTCAATCACAGATGGTTGGAAAGCATGCTGAGCAGTTGTGGCTTAAAGTATAAGTACACTGCATGGACCTCCTTCAGCTGGCTCAAAGAGTGTGAGCTTAATGCTTGCTTAATTGGGTTACATTTTAAAACTGAAAGATTAGAGATAAAAACCTAGGTTGGCAATAGTTGTTGATCTTAATTCTGTCAAGCAAGTCAGCTCTAGTTGAATAGTGACTTTTTCATTCCCACGAGACTTGTGTCCATCCTTAACCACTTCACATGCTTGTGTTCATGCTTCCTGACCATGACAGTAGGTCATGACAGTAGTAGAGATGTTACAGAGTCTGAATCTCAGGGCTGTTGTCTGGGAAGCACTAGCAAAGCCAGTTACCTGCATCAGCCTGGCTAAAGCATACATAGATTTAGATAGACAGTTTCCTAGACCGGGGTAATTGGCATCTTTTCTGCCCTGTCTATACCTTTTAAAGACGTGTCATCTTCTGAAACTTAAAAATACCTAATTTTGTGTCCTTGTAGTATACAAGCATGAGCTGTGAGTGCCTTCAGGATAAAGGCTATTAGTTTTTTTGGGGGAAAATGCATTGATTTTTAAATATCTCAGACATGTTTCAGTTTTGATGTTCAGTTTTTTTTGTTGTTGTTTTTGTTTTTGTCTTAAAAGTTCTGATAAGTGTGTAGATATTCTCAGAGGGAAGTTTTCAATTAAGTTATTATTTTTCCCTTTATTTTACAATAAGCATTATTTTATTTGTTCATTCATTTTATATTTTGATCGAAGCCATCCTCCCTTTTCAGCCTTATCTTTCCCCTCCCCTTCTTTGAGAAAGGAACAACCCCACCCCCACCCCCCACCCCACCCCCATCCAGGTACCAACCTGCTCTGGCACATCAAGTCTTACCAGATAATAATATTATCTTCTTCCACTGAGGCCAGACAAGACACCCCAGCTAGGCAAAGGGATCCAGACAAGCAACAGAGTCGAGTCAGAGATAGTCCCTGCTCCTATTGTTAGGGGACTTACATGAAGACCAAGCCGCACATCCGCTGCATATGTGTAGGGGACCTAGGTCCAGTCCATGCATGCTCTTTGGTTGGTGTTTCAATCTATGTGAACCCCCATGGGCCCAGGTTATTTGGCCCTTTTTAGGTCTGTGGTGTCCTTGACTCCTCCAGCTCCCTCAGTCCTCCCCCCACCAACTCTTCCATAAGACTCCCTGAGCTCTACCTAATGTTTGGCTGTGGGTCTCTGCATCTGTTTCCATCAGCTGCTGGATAAAGCCTCTCAGATGGCAGTTGTGCTAAGCTCCTGTCTGCAAGCGTAGCAGAGTATCATTAATAGTGTCAGGGGGGGTCTCAAGTTGGGCCAGTCATTAGTTGGCCATTTCCTCAATCTCTGCTCCATCTTTATCCCTGCACATCTTGTAGGCAGGGTAAATTTTGAGTCAAAGGTTTTATGGGTAGGTTGGTACCCCATCCCTCCACTGGAAGCCCTGCCTGGCTACAGGAGTTAGTCACTTGAGACTTTATATCTCCTGCTGCTAGAAGTCTCAGCTAGGGTCACCCCCATATCCTCCCAGGAGCTCCTCTTCCCAGGTCTCTTGCTTGTCCCAGAAATGTCCCCTCTACCAATTTTCCTTCTCTTCCACAGCCCTCTCAGCCCCACCCCTTGCTCACCCCACCCCTGATCCCTACCTTCATTCCCTTCCCCACTCCCTCTCCTACCCAGTTCCTTTTCTCCATTCACTTCTGATGTCTATTTTAGTTGCCCTTCTGAGTGGGATTCAAACATCCTCCCTTGGGACCTCCAGTTTCTTTGGGACTGTGGCATGGTTATCCTGCACTTTATGGCTAATACCACTTATAAGTGAGTACAGACCATGCATGTCTTTTTGGGTCTGGGTTACCTCACTCAGAATATTTTCTAGTTCCATCCATTTGCCAGCAAATTTCATGATGTCATTGTTTTTAATAGCTGAGTGACTTTTCTTTGTGTAAATGTAACACTTTATTTTAAACCCATTCTTCAGTTGAGAAACATCTGGGTTGTTTTCAGTTCCTGGCTATTACAAATAAAGCTGCTATGAACATAGTTGAGCAAGTGTCCTTGTTAGGTATGGTGGAGAGTTTTATAGCTGGGTCTTGAGGTAGGACTATTCCCAGTTTTCTGAGAAACTGCTAAATTGATTTCCGGAGTAGTTGTACAAGTTTGCACTCCACCAGCAGTGGAGGAGCACTCCTGTTGTCCCACATCCTCGCCAGCATGTGCTGTCACTTGAGGTTTTTATTTTAGCCATTCTGACAGGTAGGTATAAGATGGGATCTCAGGTTTGTTTTGATTTGCATTTCCCTGACTTAGATGTTGAACATTTCTTTAAGTGCTCCTCAGATACTGAGATTCCTCTGTTGAGAATTCTGTTTAGCGCTATACCTTCCTTTTAAATTGGATTATTTGGGTTGTTGGTGTTTAATTTCTTGAGTTCTTTATATACCTGTTTGCTTGCCTGTGTGTTTATTAGAGTTTTATTATATACCCCTACCTGGACTGTCCTGGACTTGGCTGTGTAGACTTGGCTGGCCTTGAACTCAAGACAATTCTGCTTCAGCTTCTTAAATGCTATAAGACGTGTGCATGGCATTTTATCTGACTTAGTACTTTTTAGACTGTGTACACATACACCCAAGTGAATACCAGCTTCTCGTCTGTGGGTAACAGAGGAGAACCGTAACGGTTGTTGGAGGCCCTGGAGCTAGAACGTCAGGTAGTATAGGTGCTGGGACTTCAATTTAGGGCCCTCGGAATGAGCAGGAGCTGACCCTTAACCACTGAGCCACTTTTCCTGCTCTCTGGCTTGGTACTTTTAAGTAAGTTTCTTAGTTACCATTTAATTTTGTTTTTCAAGAATGGAAATATTTGCAGTATTTTAAGGCTTACTTATTTACTTTACTTATTCACATATTTAGTAACTTGGAGGGTTTAAAAATATTACTAAATGTGTCCCTTGATTTCCAAAACTTTAGATCATTTGTAATCCCTTGGGTTAGAGAAAAATTGTTGCCTGTGCCTTTTGCTGGGTCACAGTTTTTGGGCTGTTCTGTATAGTAGAAAAAATCCTGATAACTGTTGATGTGGAACTAGGAAGATTTTGTTAGCATTTTCTCTTTCAAAAATGCTCATTAATGTGTTTTCTAGTTACAATTACAGAGGACTAATGCCACATAGCCTAATAATTAAACATAAAGAACATCGATATTGATTTTATATACAGCCTAAAGGCTAATGACTTCTTAGGTGGGCAGACTGTGTTGCTGCTGTTCATTTTGTCTGGTACTGATGGTCTCTCCTATTTGCAGCCTCCAGTATTTTTAGACACTACAGTTGATCATTTCCGCTATTCCTATGATTACCATTTTTCTTTTACATAAAAAAACAAAAAGCCACAACCTAGGACTTAAAGGAGTCTCTCCTATATATAAAGTGAGACATAATGCCTATCTTAAAAGTGTCCGAACGTTTAAAGAATACACATGTATATTCAACTCGGTTATTTTGAGATGTTTGTTTTAACTATGAAATCCAGGATTACAGTTCTGCTTACTGAGAAAAAATGTTCACTGACAAAATGAAAAGTTTGAAACTTTGCTTTCATTACAGATGTAGACATTTCATTAGACTTTTGGCAGCATCCGGTTGATATGGCGCGGGTAGGGATGACAGTTGGGTGTTGAGAGGTAGAGGTTGGTATGTATAGGGAGACTCAGCATGAGTGGATACTGAAAAGCAAGACGGGGCTGCTTTGTGTTTTGTTTTCTTTTTAACTCAGTCCTACAAGCTGTAGTCCATTTAAGCACCATTTACCAGTCAGTTTCTGCAGTAGGACCCCCGAAAGCCACCGAAGCAAACAAACTGAGGCAGACTGATTTAGTTTTCTCTTACTCTTTTGGCGTCAAATTTTATTATCAGACTTGGCTTGTATTCTTAATGCAGGAAGCTAGAAAAAAAAATAATACACACTACTTAACACTTATTTTCAATGCTCATATTTTGTTGTAGCCAATTAGAGCTAATTTTAGTGATGGTTAGCGGCTTCTAGACTGGAGGGCAGTGGTAACTCCTGTAGATACCTATTTCCAAATGTTGTCTCTCCCTTCCAGCTCATCACAGCAGTTTTAAAACCAGCTTTTGTTTTGTTTTGTTTTGTTTTGTTGCTTTGTTTTGTTTTTAACAGGAAAGCCAGTGTAACTCCTTCAAGACTGGAGTGGCACATACTACCGGCATCTGCCTCATGTGAGTTCTGGTTTTGGACAGCAGTGCTCTGCTGGGCTGGCACCTCTGTAGAGGTTTGCCCTTTATTTTTCTAAAGTCTATAAGCTCCTCACACAGTGTGTCTTGGTGACAATGGTAAAAGATGCATAAGCATTCCAAGCTTCTGGCAGAAACTTTCCTTAGTCCAAAGGAGAGTTCTCTGCTAGTGTCAGCTGTTTTGGTTGAGTGAACAGATTCCACACAGAGCAGAGCCCACAGCTTCATCCCCACAGCGTGCAGTTATTTTTGAAGAGCTGTTTTTCCCTGCAGATTATTGAGTAAAGAATATCTTTAAATGCACTCTGTAGCTTCAACTTTCAAAGCTTTGGCTGTTCCCTTTATAGTCTTGTTACGTAACCTGAGAACACTGTGTGCTGTCCTAGTGGCTAAAGCAGGGTGGTGTTTTGTTTTGTTTTTTTCCTATTTCTTTTGGACTTTGGCCCTTAAAACAATTTCTTTCTTTGTCTTTGGATTTTGGGTAAATTGGGCTAGGCACAGAATCTCCTGGGAGAGTAAGTAAGCAGTTCATGTGAGATGGCCGTACTCAGAGCCCAGGGAAGTTAGTTGTGAGAGCTATGCTCGAAGCTTTGGATTATTCGCTTTCCAGTTTTGTGAGAAAACCTGAAATGAGAGCTTTGGCAGCTGTGGGAGGGCATAGAGCTCTGCAGCCTGAGGGGATAGACAGACAGAGGCTAATCTCTGCAGGAGTCTGTGGCCAGTGTAAAGGGCCTGCTTGATGGGGGGTGAGGGGGAGTGAGGGGATTTTGTTTTTTTATTTTTTAACTTTTTTTTTGAGACAGGATCACATTAAGTAGCCCTCTGTGACCTGATGCTCATTGTGTAGGGCTGTCCTTGAACTGGAGGAGGTATGCCTGCCTCTGCCTTGAGTGCTTCTTTTACCTTTATTTTTAGAGGAGGGTAGCAAACACAAACTTCATGACATTCTTAACCAGGTCAGAATGAATGTTGTTTTTCCCAAGGAGCATTTAGAAGAAACATCTACAGCCCTGTGTTGTGAAGTACAGCTCTGCTCCTTCCACTGTGGCTGTGTTTGATGTAGGTCTACAGATGATTTACTGCCCTGGAGTGTGCACCTCAGAAGCGATTATCCAAGCGGCTTATGGGGAGATGTCAATAGCTTGTCCATCTTGCTGATTAACAGAGAGCTTGGTGAGATAGATAGGGTTGTTAAAGAAGAGCTTGACTCTCTGCAGTCTGCTCTGGCCCAGCGGGAAGAAATGAGAAGAGTGTAGCGTGCTTCAGCATTCAGTTTTAAGCTTTGATGGTCTGAATAATCTAGAAGTCCATAGCAACAGTTACAGATGCCAGCACAGGGCCTCTGGCTCAGACACAGGGTCACTAGCGAATGCAGAGGACTCATTACATTCTGGGAAGTACCATGAACTGACTTAGAGGAAGGAGACTTAGTGTTTTCAAGGTGACTTTTTAGAAAGTCACCATAATTAAATATTTGAGAAGTTTTGCCCTCTGAACACAGTGTAAATGTGGTATTTTGGTTTTACTGTTGTTTCGTTAGGATTTAGAATTATCCACAACACCTCAATAATAGAGCTGTCTAAAGACCTGAACAGTAACAGTATCATTAGAAGTCAGAAATATCACAGATTCCACATTAGTTAAAGAACTACAGGCAACTAATGACCATTGATAGAGGGTTACCCCTATCAGGGGCAGCCCCTAATATTTAAGACAAAGTAGTCAGCCTTGAAATCATATTTATCCAAGCCACGCTGAATGAACTCAGTAGGTTACATTTATACTTAACACACACACACACACCAACAACATTAAGAAGAGGCCATTAATTTTAGAGGGAGTAGGGAAAAACACGGGAGGGTTGAAGGGAGGACAAGAAATGGAGAACTTATGTAATTATACTTTAATTTTAAAATTTTAATGCTAAATACTGCTAAATTAATTTGACCTTCAGTTCAGATTGTCTCATGGACATAATTTTCAGTGACCATTCATCATATCTCATTAGCCACAGAAAATTGTAAATTTAGGTGTGAGTTTGAGAGTGGTGGGGAATAAGGTCTAGTTTGTTTCTTTTTAAAGATTTCTTTCTTTATTTTATATATACACTATTCTCCCTGCATGTACGCCTGCACACCAGAAGAGGGCACCAGATTTCATTACAGATGGTCGTGAGCCACCATGTGGGTGCTGGGAATTGAACCCAGGACCTCTGGAAGAGCAGCCAGTGCTCTTAACCACTGAGCCATCCTTTCAGACCCAGACTTAGTTTTTAATCTTTATTTTGAGGGCATATCCAGCAAATTATCCTTCTTGAAATATTAATAATTGACAAATGTTTCACATGAGCCAGATCCTAGACGGAAAAAAAGGTCAGCTGTAATGGATTTTTTTTTCCTTGAGTACTTTTGAATTAAGTAGGATTTTGATTAGTATGGGAAAGTTAATTTCAGTTTTTAGAAATTTTGTCAAAAGGAGCTCTACAGTTGGCATGACTTCATGGCTTAGGGAAGGTAGGTGAAGAATGCTGGTTTTTGTTTATGTTTTTCAGTGTAAATCAATTTTGTACCAGGGGTACCATGCCTTACTGGTCACCAGCTCTTACTCTGTTGTTGATACACATGAACATACAGTACTTCCTTTACCTTTGCCACAGGCACATCAGACAGACTTGGAATTCTGCGTTGAAGGCTTCAGTGTTTATGTTTTGTTTTGAGGGAGCCTAGCAGAGAGAGGCTAAAGTAGACATCATGGGAGGAAGACGTCTATCTGCTTTTGAAAATATCCAGAGTTGCTGGGCATGGTAACACACTTCTTTAATCTCAGCACTTAGGAGGGATAGGCAGGTGGCTCTCCCTGAGTTCGAGGCCAGTCTTGTCTTTAGAATGAATTCCAGGACAGCCAGGGCTACACAGAGAAAACTTGTCTTGAAAAAACAAAAAAGAAAAGAAAACAGCCAGAGTTAATGTTATGGAAGAACTGCAGCTGGAGGAAGAGGTTCCTGGGGAGTTTGGGGCCAGGGGCAGGGTGTGCCAGCGAGGAGGACTCTAACAGGTAGAGACTCTGGGAGACTGGCACCCAGGCGAGGACTCTAACAGGTAGAGACTCTGGGAGACTGGCACCCAGGCTCTACTTTGATATGTTGATAGGCAACAGTTAGCAGTCCTGGATTTGAGACCTAACAGTACCAATTTAAATAGGCAAAGTCCAGTTTGACTGTGGGCTAACGATGTTAATAGATGGAAGAGCTGTAATGACGTAACGAGAGTGGATACTAGGTTCATGAGACTGAGAATTGGGTGCATGTCTTTGTCTTAGCTGGAGTTTAGGAATAACAGGCCTTTGAAATGTTACTGGTTTTTGTAATGTGACTTAGCTGCTCCTGGAAACAAGGAAGGTTGCTAACCTAAATACACCAATTGGAAGAAGCACATTTGAAGGAGTGACGTTCTGTTGTTGAGCTGCAGTGATAACACTCAAGTTCTTTCCTTGTGTAAAGTTGTAGTCATAGTAAGAGAAACCTCAGCCTGAAACCTGTGCTATTGAGCTTTTGGTAAACTGTGTGTTTATGAAGCAGGTTAGGAGAAATAAGTAGTTTTATACACATATTTGCATGAATCTACCTGCTGTGACCATAGTGATAACCATGTCTGATGAGCCAAACTTTAATGTCTAATTCATGATTTGCAAAATGGGTTTTCCTCATTGTCTTAGGTGTGTTTTCTTACAGTTTGTTTGCAGTGATACTCATCAAGAATGGTTTTGCATGTTGTAGCAGTGTTAGGCCTAACAGCTGCTTGGGCTGATAAGAAGATGCATTTGACAGGCAGAACATTGACAGACAGACCAGACAAACTGATTAGAAGACCACAGAGCACCTACCAGAGAAAACTAAAAGTATAAAGACAAGAGAGAACAGCTTGTTCTGAATACTGCTGCTTCAGTTACAGTAAAGCCTCCAGCAATTACACACCCCTCTTACCTTGTTTGCTATTTATTCAGTCTCGTGGTTAATATCATAGTTGTGTAGAATTAGCCCCCCCACCCCACCCCCTGGCACTAAATTGTGGGAGTCAAAGAGTAGATACAGGAAAGTGTTTAAAACAGGCTAAAACTGTCGGATAGAATCTGTTTTTGCTAATGGCTAAAGTTCCTTAGTTACAGGCTATAGTACAGAATACAGAGTTTGAGGGAAAAGAAGAAAGGAGGAATTGGGAAAAAGTAGAGACTCATTCATTTGGCCTCTCTTCTCATGGGCTGTTCTTCCTGCTGACTAATGAGCCTCCTCTTTGTGCAGTGTACAAGTCTCCGGAATATGAATCCCTTGGCTTTGAGCTTACTGTGGAGAGATTAGTTTCCATTGGCTATCCTCAAGAGCTGCTCAGCTTTGCATATGATTCTACATTCCCTACCAGGTAAAATTTCAAGATACTTTTGGATGAAAACCACTGCCCCTGTCCCAAAATTATGAATTCCAAACTTATCCCTGTCCCCGCAACAATACATGCTAGTGTTGGTTTTAAAATTAGTGGAGCACTCCACGCATTATCTCAGCCACTGATTCCTTTGTGTCCCTCCTTTCTCTGCTTTTCTTCTCCTTCCTCTTCCCCTCCCCTTTCCCCATCTTTCTCTCTCCTGTTTTCCCACTTCTCTCAGCTGTCTATGTACCCCAGGCTGGACTCAAGCCGGCTCCTCCTGCTTCAGACACCCAGGTACTTAGTAGTGCTCAGCTCTCTGTGCTCTTGAGTAGAGCTGAGTCGGGAAGACCCACTGGTGGGCAAGAAAGGGGTTGTTGAGGCCGAAGGATGAGACAGGTGTCCTGTCTGCCCCCTCTTGGCCTCTGGAGGGCAGCTATGTGTTCTGCCAATACATTTAACTTGGTGGGAAGAGCCTCTTGGCACTTTGCATTTCTGGATTTGATGGGAAGAGTTAAGATTATAAGAGACATTTGTTTGAAATACTGTCACATTTGTCCGACGTGTAACATTGGATACTAGGAATACAAGCAGTTCACGGTCTGGAGAAATGTATTGTAGGAAGATAGCAGTTTCCTTAAGAGTCAGGGAAATTTATGCTTGTTTGATGGCACCATTACTCCAGAATAGTACACTCATGGAATAAATAGTAGTAGTTGCACTGAGAGTCCCCCCCAAGTGCTGGGATCCCAGATCGTGGGGAGTCAGACACAGTACGCAAGTGCACTACAACTGCTATGTCTCCAGTCCAGCGATTTATTTTTTAAAATGCATGTGCTTACTTAGCGTGTACATTTATTTTGTTTGGGGACTATAGCTGAGGTGCTACATAGCTTGAGTTAGATGGGGCTCTCGCATAGTGATTGAGCGCATACGATTGTGCATGACTTGCACTGTCACTGTTTCCCTTTCACGCAGAGGACTTGTCTTTGACACACTGTATGGAAATCTTTTGAAAGTTGATGCCTATGGAAACCTCTTGGTGTGTGCACACGGATTTAACTTCATAAGAGGGTGAGTACAGAGAACCCTTAGCCTGTGTGTGTGTGTGTGTGTGTGTGTGAGTGAGAGAGAGAGATGTATGTGCACACATGCAGGTGCCCCAGAAACAAGAGGGTGAGTACAGAGAACCCTTAGCCTCTGTGTGTGTGTGTGAGTGAGTGAGATGTATGTGCACACATGCAGGTGCCCCAGAAACAAGAGAGTGAGTACAGAGAACCCTTAGCCTCTTGGACGGAGGGGCGGAGTGCCTGTGCACCAGAAATGCTCTGTCTTATTTATGATTGTGTGTGTGTGTGTGTGTGTGTGTGTGTGTGTGTAGTGTGCATGGTGTGGGGGGGGTGTGCACGGTGTGTGGGGGGTGTGCGCGGTGTGTGTGGAGTGAGAGCTTGGCTTTTTAGACCCTAGTTCTTTCTTTCCACTGTAGCTTCTTCCCAGGGATTGAATTTAGTCATCACGTTTGCTCAGTGAGTTCCTACAGTGGCCCTTGCTGTCACAGGGATGGAGTCACAGGGGTGCAGGCAAGTTGGCTAGGCTAGATGGTCAGTGAGCCTGAAAATTTAGCAGTCTCTACCTCCCCAGAGCTGGGATTGCAGGTGTGTGCCTCTGTACCCCTTGTTTTACCTCGTGGGTTCTCAGACTCACCTCAGGTTCTTATGCTTATATGGTAAGCACCTTAGCAGTTTCACTGTCTCCGTAGCCCCTCTGATATTTTAATAAGTAAATGCCATGACATTGTCTGCACAGGTGAGATACACTTACCTCTTCCTTTTAGCATTGAGTCATCCCTTTACATAACCATAGTCAAGGTATTAACTAGTAACTATAGTTTGTTTCTGTCTTCTAATTATATAGCACCCAAAAAGCTAATTTGGAAGCTTGTTAAAAAATTTATACTTTAGACTTAGTTTTAGACTTAAGTTCTAAGATATTTATTTGTTTATTTATTTTCCCTGAGAAAATTTCTCAGGGAATTTCTGGCTGTTCTGTAACTTACTTTGTAGACTAGGCTAGCTTTGAATTCACCGAGGAGGCTTCTGTCTGCTTATTTTTCCTTCTTAATACAGAGGCAACACACACATAAATGTCATTTGAAAACTTTTGAACTATATAGCAGTTTAAATGACTGAGATTTTTATTAACTAGTACATCTTAATCTTTGAGTAAATATTTTCAGACATTTGTATAATGAAAACATCTTAAAACACAAGGTTAAAAAGTATAAGGTACCCTAAATACAAGGTAGTGCTGGGCACAATAATGCTTGCCTGTATGTAGTACCAAACTACTCTGAAAGCTAAGATACGAGGGTTTTTTTTTTTTTTTTCCAAGACAGGGTTTCTCTGTGTAGCCCTGGCTGTCCTGGAACTTACTCTGTAGACCAGGCTGGCCTCGAACTCAGAAATCCACCTGCTTCTGCCTCCCAAGTGCTGGGATTAAAGGCGTGCGCCATCACTGCCCTGCTGATAGGAGGATTTTTTAATCCGCGAGTTCTATGTCAGTGTAGAAAAGATGGGGAGAGAGGCTCCGTGTGGTTGTGTATGCTTTTAACATCAGCACTGTGAGGCAGAGGCAGGCAGATCTCCATATGTTCAAGGCCAGCCTACTCTTCATAGTGAATTCCAGGACAGCCAAGGCTATGTAGAGAGACCCTTCCTCAAAAAAAGAAAAAAATCAGTAAGATAATACAGATATCAAGATGGGGTGGTAGAATACAGTTGAGTAGTAGACATTCACTCAGATGTAGGGCCTGGGTCTGATCCATGGCACTGTAAAAGGACGGACGGAGGGGGGAGGGGTAAGGAGAGGAAAGGTAGTGGTTTCAAAACAGATAACATATTTATAATCTCTTCACTATCTTTGCTAATTTGGGAGTTTCCTCTCTAATAAGCTGTAAAATATTAGTTATATAAGTATCTATAAGTCTGAGGTCATAGCAGTGTCCACTTAGAACTGAAGCACATGCACAGTGCTGTTGAGCAAGCCGTATTGCATAACCCAAGTTCAGAGATGCCTCAGACGGACATTGTGCAAATGAAGTTTAGTGACTATCACCTGGACCTCTCTGAGCAAACTGGGAAGAGCACCTTCTGGTGCTGTAAAGGGTGCTTTTGTATCGGGAAGCAGGATTTAGATGGAAAATGATTACTTGCAATATCGCTGACCTAAGCTTATCGTGTCCAGATACTGTCACTGTTACAAGGAGCCCAGGGAAAATGAACCAGTGTTCTGTTTGTGTCTGAGAAGGGATTTCATTGTTCTAGCTATTAGTTGAAAGGAAGGCAGAGGGGGAAAAAAATGAGGAGAAACAATTAAGTAAATTCATTTTACAGCCAAACTTAGAATTCAAGATGCACAGGCCTAAGCTAGGGATCCACTTGTGTAATCCTGTTAGGAGTCCATAAGGAGTTCAAGTCATCTTTGGCTAGATAGGCCAGTCTGGACCACATGAGACTTTATATCAAACAAATAACAAAAAAGATCTGTCAACCTTCTATACCTAAAGTTTCAAAGCAGCTTCTTTGGAAATACTTTTGGTAGTATTTCAAAAATAAGTCATTTGTGAGTAAACATAGATTCATCTAAGCTTAGTGCAAAAGGAAAGAGAATAAACATGGCAGTGGCAATGAGCTGAAAAGGAGGTCAGCGGCCCTCTGGTTTTGTCACACCTTGCTAGCTTGGGGCTGTGGGTCACAAAACGTTACCAGTGTTCCTTCCAACTCCAGAGAGACTGTGTCTTCTGTTATGATGCATTGTCTTCCCCTGACTGGGACTGTAATGACTGTTTATCAGTCAGTGTGATTTGTGATTGCTCCTCAGTGGCTGGAGGGGACGGCCTGTTAGTGTCGCTCCCTTCTGCCTGGAAGCCAAGAGATGGCTTTCTACTTAGTCTTTATTTATTAGAAACTTTGTTTCATAAGGATGGTGAAAGGGTTACTAACCAAGAAACTATTATGATTTTATGGTCCTGGCTGGAGTCCATACCATTTGAAGTTAAGTAACTTAAATAGGAATTTACCCAGTTTATACTTAAGCATAAGCTTCATATTTGGTTTTCTTTGTCTTTGCGGGGCTGTGTATGCAGGTCAGTGGTTGGTGTCATGATCCACTTTATTTGTGAGACACTGCCCTTGGAACTCAGTGCTTTTGCTTGAATGGCGAGCCAGAGTTGCGCTCCGCCAGCTCCAGCCTTCTTCCCCATTGCTAGGGTTACGGGCACACTACAGTGCTTGGCATTTACCTGGGTATTGGGATTCTCAACAACAGTTCCTCGTGTTTTGCATGGCTAGCAATTTACTGAGTAGGTCAAGTCAGAAGTTGATTGGCTTTCAATAAAGAGGAACAGAAAAACACAGATCAGATGGGTGAGGAAGCTTGCCCTTTGTTCTACCCTCCATCCAGGAGCAGGAATGTCCCCTTACGTATTGCAGCAGAGGCCAGCACACCAGCACCTATGGAAATCCTTTCTCCATTGTCCTTGCCTCTCTCTTCACAGTCACTTCTTTCTACTTTTAGACTTATTTGTCTTAAAATTTTATTTACTTATTTGTTTTGAGACAGGGTTTCACTGTCACCTTGGCTGGCCTGGCTGTCAGTGCTGGGATTACAGGGGTGACACCAGTTAATGGGCTAGTCTCCTTAAACCTTTTTTTAAAAATTACTTGTTTATTTTTTTTACACTTCAGATTTTATTCACCACCACCACCCCGCCCTGTCCACCCTCCAACTGTTCCACATCCCATACCTCCTCCCCCACCCCCTGTCTCCATGAGGATGTCCCATCCCCCACCCCCAACTCCACCTGACCTCTAAACTCCAGTCTCTTGAGAGTTAGGTGTATCATCTCTAATTGAACACAGACCAAACAGTCCCCTGCTGTATCTGTGTTGGGGCCTCATATCAGCTGGTGTGTGCTGCCTGGTTGGTGGTCCAGTGTCTGAGAGATCTTGGAGGTCCAGGTTAATTGAGACTGCTGGTCCTCCTACAGGGCTACCCTCCTCCTCAGCTTCTTCCAGCTTTTCCCTAATTCAACCATAGGGGTCTGCAGCTTCTGTCTATTGGTTGGGTGCAGATATCTGCATCTGACTCCTTCAGCTGCTTGCTGGGTCTTCCAGAGTGCGATCATTCTAGGTCCCTTTTTTGTGAGCACTTCATAGCCTCAGTAATAGTGTCAGGCCTTGGAACCTCCCCTTGAGCTAGATCCATCCATCTTCGGGCCTGTCCCTGGACCTCCTTTTCCTCAGGCTCCTCTCCATCTCCATCCCTGTAGTTCTTTCAGACAGGAACAATTCTGGGTCAGAGTTTTCACTGTGTGGTGGCAAACCCCTCCCCTCCCCCCCAATTTGATGCCCTGTCTTCCTGCTGGAGGTTGTCTCTACGAGTTCCCTCTCCCCACTCTAGGACATTTCATCTAAGGTCCCTTCCTTTGAGTCCTGAGAGTCTCTCCCCTCCCAGGTCTCTGGTGCATTCTGGAGGGTCCCCCCAACCTCCTACCTCCTTTTCCCTCACCCAATACCAGATCAGGTTCCCCTCTTTCCCCCCCCCCCCCCCCCCCCCAGTTTCCCTCTCCTTAAACCTTTTAAGCTGAACAGTCCCCTTTAGTTGTATAGTTCCCTGCAGCCTTCTGTAGAGGTTGGGTTGTGTGTTCTTAAGTTACCTCCCTAGGGCAGTGAGAGCCCTGGGTGTTCGTTTATAAAGCGTGCTGTTTAAGGGCTCACCCTGAGCCTGTTCACAGCTGCTCAGACTTAATATGTGAACTCTGTCTTTCACATAGCCATCGACATATTTAATAAAACATTGAATAGTGACTATTTCCTACAGTTGTTAACTTTTTGTATTTCAATTAATCTTTGTACATTTTCTTTACAGACCAGAAACTAGAGAGCAGTATCCAAATAAATTTATCCAACGAGACGACACTGAACGGTTTTACATTCTGAACACACTATTCAATCTCCCAGGTAGACCACCTCTGCTTACTATACATGCTGTCCCTTCATCCCAGGAGCACTTGTTCAAGGAAGCTAATCAGCTTGACTAGTTTACTTACAGCTTATTAATATCTTTTCTTCATTTTCAGAGACCTACCTGTTGGCCTGCCTAGTAGATTTTTTTACTAATTGTCCCAGATATACCAGGTATGTTTATATTACAGTTTTCTTTATCCAGTTGATTTTTAAATTAATGTACAGGGTTTTAGAGAACTGGCCATTGTAGGTCTTTTCTGCTTTTCTAAAGTGAATTTAGTGCTAGTGAGAGATGCCACATTGCCAGCCTGAGAGATGGACAGCACCAGCAGCTCCATGCAGGCTCTCACCTCCCACACGGCCCCTCTCCTTGCCAGTGTGCTGCAGCCATGTTTGGAAGGGACCACTTGTGACTGGGATTGAAGACGGCCAGCAGAGGTGCTAATTGTGACAACTGAGTGGGAGGTTTGTGTGATGCTTATCTGTCCAAGCAGAGTTACACTAAAACCCCCCGACTCATTTCACAGCAGCTGCCCAGGAACCGTCCGGGGATGGTCATTTAGTTTCCTTCCCAGGCCCAGCAAGAGCTTACCAAGGATAAATATTGTTTATTTTCCCTAAAGCAAACTTTTGCCTAAGTCTTGCACAGGTTAGCCTTTCCTTTTGGGGGAGCTGTGCAGCCATTGATTGATGTGTATTAGATTCTGCTAAGTTCCTTTCTGAGGCCTTACCCACTTTAGGGCAATTTGGTGGAAAATGAAATCCAGATAAAAATGAACAGTACCTCTGAACCTAGGGACAATGCCAGAAAGGTCAGGGAGGGAAAACCTATGTTCTAAATGTTTTCTCAGTGCCTGTTTCTAAAAGTGATGAACTTGGTATTTTGGGACCTTGGCCTTTTTATTCCATCCTGTAAATTATCCTGTCTCATTGTGTTTATACACAGTTATTATATTCCATATATCAGTATTCTGGCCATTTTAATGCTCAAATGCATTTTGGTTAGGGAGAGGTTCCTAGCTAACCACAGCCTGTACCACCTGATGGGGAACCTTTGGGTCCCTTGGTCATTTTGTTCACCGTCTGTCATGTTCTTTTCATCTTTCTGTAGTTGTGACACGGGATTTAAAGATGGGGACCTCTTCATGTCCTACCGGAGTATGTTCCAGGATGTAAGAGACGCAGTGGACTGGGTCCATTACAAGGTACTTAGAAGTTGCTGCTCTACCCACCTTTTCTCCGGCATGCATCTGTGCTCTGACACTAACTTTGCAAGTGGACATGTACAAATAGAGCAGAATGTTCCTTCTTTTTAAAAAGAAAGTGGAAAGGGGCTGCAGAGATGGTTCAGAAGTTATGAGCACCGGCTGCTCTTATAGAGGACCTTGATTCAGTTCCTAGCACCCACATAGCAGCTCAAAGCCATCTGTAACTCCAGTGCCGGGGGCTCTGACGCCTTCCTCAGGCCTTTCTGGGCACCAGGTACTCATGTGGTACACAGACATGCATGCAGGCAAAACATTTACTCATATACATTAATAGAAAAATAAATACTCTTAAACACTTTTTTTTCACTTTTAAAAAGGGATTAAGAGAGATTTGCCTTCTACGTTTATTCTTGTCCGACCACACTGAGTGTTCCTCAGTCTGGAGGCTCGGCTTTTAAGTTTTATTGTCTACATTTCTGAAACATAGTTAGAAGGATTTTTTGGTTTTTTTTTTTTTGGTTTTTCGAGGCAGTGTTTCTCTGTGTAGCCCTGGCTGTCCTCGAACTCAGAAATCCACCTGCCTCTGCCTCCCGAGTGCTGGGATTAAAGGCGTGCGCCACCACTGCCTGGCTAGTTAGAAGAATTTTAGTATATGAAATTATGCTTACATCTTTTGTGGATGGTGCTCCATTTAAATTTTGTTCAAATAACTCCCACTAGTTAGTATTAGATTTATATTTACAATAAGCTGTTTAATAAAATATGAAAATTTTTAATTTTCTATTTAAAATATGAATAATTCTGTATTTGAAGTCTTTTGTCTAACATTATTTTTCATTTTTGTAAACAGAATATTTGTTTGATGGTAAGCATAGGTTTTCTAGTAAAAGTTCATGGGTTTATAGGTCTGGTGTGGTGGTGTACTCCACAATCCCAGACACTGTAGAGGCTCAAGGCTAGCCCGGGTTACAAAGTAAAGCTTTGTCTCAGACCAGCAATCTTGATTTGTGAGGTAGACATGATTCCTAAATCTGTCGTCTTAGTACTTTGGGGGCTAAGGCAGGAAGATGAATCCAAGGCCAGCCGGGGCTATAGAGCAAGAACTAAAAAGTAGAAGTAAAAGGAAGCAAACCCCTGGTTTTATTCTTTTCTTAGTTCTTTTTCTTTCTTCTAGGGCTCCCTTAAGGAAAAGACAGTTGAAAATCTTGAGAAGTATGTGGTCAAAGACGTAAGTATGGAAGAGAGAAATAAGTGTGCGTGCTGTCTCTTTTTGCCTCGTAAAGACATGGAGGGTGAGCCTGTTTGTCATGACATAGACAAGGAAAGACACTTGCACCATAGTCACAAAAAATGTCTGCCAGTGTGTAGTTTCACTAGTTTTCCCTGTTTTCTGAGAAACAAGAAGACTCAGTATTTAATGTTTTAGCCCTGATTACCACAGCTAGAGGGTACTGTGCACACACCACCATGCAGTGATTGACGCCTTATACCAGTTTGTCTTCATCTAACTGAGTTAGACGCAACTGCTACTTTTTATAGATGCAGACACTGCGGAATAAAGAAATGCTTAAATGTCATGTGGAAGGTCACACAGTTGGAAGGTCAATCGTTGGCCAAGACTCACACCAAATGTTAAGCACTGCAGATGATCCACTGAAAATGTGCATGGGTCTGACTGACTTAAGTGTCTTTACCCTCTTAGCAAAGAATAATGAGCAGAGCTTTAAGATATATTAAAGACTAGTGGATACTCTTAAATAGCTAGAGGTCATAGTAATTTTTACTAATTTAAAAACTTTTTATAATTATGATGCAGTGTTAATGTTACTAATAAAGGAATGTATGTGGAACACATAGGAAGAATATGTGTGCGTTCTTTAAAACATAAAGTCATGGGCTGGCTGCACAGCAGTGACAGAGCAAGTGTGTGCAGGGTCTTGGCTCTGTGCTCTAGGACTGTTTTGTTTTGTTAGATTTTACATGGGGTAGAGAGACAGATCAGTGGTTAAGAACATTTGTTGTTCTTTCAGAAGACCTGAGTTCAAGTCCTAACACCTATATCAGGTGGCTCACAACTGCCTGTAATTCCTGATACCTCCACCTGGCACCTCCACGAATGTCACACACCCCACATAGATTGATAATTAAAAATAAATTAAGAAGAAAAGACATGTATCCACATAGAGAATCCTAAGATATAGTAACTTACTTTTCTATAAAGACAGAATGCAGTAACAATGTCTCTGGGTTTATATCACCATCCCTTCCCCTTCTGTCAAACCACCGCCGGCCTCCCCTGCCACCTTCCACCCCTTTTCCCTTATTGCTTCAAGAAAGACCACTGAACACTTGGACCCAGTTTCTGCAGAGGAGCCAGCCTTCTTGTGACAAGTGGCGTTTTGTTCTAGGTGCATCAGCTGTTAGAATTTCCTTATTTTTTCTTCCGTTGAGTGTGGATTCTAGGTAGCACCTGTAGCTATCATGATATTCTGCCAAGTTTTTATGAAGCCACAGTATATACAGTAGCATCATGTTTACTAATCTTCATATAGAATTTTTGTACAGTTTGAAAATCAATTTTTGAACATCATACATCCCATTCTTTAGGAATCACAAAGTAATTTAAACTCTTTCCTGAGGCAGACATGAAGATGGCCAAATCTCTTATTAGTGGCCGTATACTTATTTATGTGAGGTACACACTGTAAATGTTAATACCTTTAAAACTTAATAATGTGGGTTTTTAAATGCAAATTTCTGAAATCAACCAATTAATCCTTAAAAAGACTGTTAGTTACCCTGTTACCTGAGTGGGCAGAACGACAGTCTGTGACAACCAACACTGACATCCTTTGTCATCGTTCCAGGGCAAGTTGCCGTTGCTTCTGAGCCGAATGAAGGAAGTCGGGAAAGTGTTTCTTGCCACTAACAGTGACTACAAATACACAGATGTGAGTACTTACTATCTGCATTTGCTTAGACAGGGAAGGGGTGACCCAAAGGACCGTGAAGACGTCAGGAAGGAGGGCTTATAAGTCCATGGGAGAAGGACATGCTGGAGTTACTGCAATTTTTCCTAAGCATCCTTTTTGGACGATTATAGTGGCTCCTTAAAAGTTTTAATTTGGGAAGTTATTTAAAGGGCCTATGCCAATATAATGGCTTCTCTGCCTTTTAAGAGCATTATTTATATATATCTGAGAAATCACACCTTCCTTTTACAGTCCCCTTGCTGTTGGAACCCCATAATGAAAGGTGATATAACAATCTTTTGAATCTTAGAAATCAGAATTTACCACCTCTTATGTTTAAATTTTAAGAAATCATGATTAAAGAATACAGAAGGGGGGGCCACACAAAGTCCAAATTTAAACACCTTACTTTTGCCATACAATTACAGGCTAACAGTCCTAGCAGGAAGTTCTGCCCCGCCCCAGTGTGCTAGCTTGGGAGAGTCACTGGTGCTCTGTGAGCCCTTCAGGGTTTCTTATCTCCACACATGACTTCAGGAGAGCTGGGCGGGAGGCAGGTGGGCAGATGTGTGTAGAAGAACCTACAAGTCTGTATCCTTCCTGAGAAGCCAGCCATTGTTTTTAACTTCCTCTACCATGGTTTCATAAGCTAGGGAGAAAATGAGAATGTGGTTAATCTCACATTTAGAAACTTGTGTATGTCTTGAGCAGAAGTCACATGTGCACCTTTCTTTTTCCCTAGAAAATCATGACTTACCTGTTTGATTTCCCACATGGCCCCAAGGTATTATAATAATTTAATATATGTCCTTTTTAAACTAATTTACTATGCCTAGTGTTAACTAATAATTAATATATTTAATCATTTTAGAACATTACAGGGAAACAATGGCCAGGATTCTCCTAGAAAATCCTAGCTTTAGAAGGCCTAGTGTTTAATCAGCATTGAAGGAAGTAATCCAGGGCTAGCAGAATTTAAAATCTCTGGTAATCTAAATATTTACTAGATAGCAATAAAATGAATATTTATGTGATCTGTAGTGAATAGGATCAATATAAGTTTTTAAGCAGAATTGGTGTGAGGAGTTACAGATTGAGGGTGATACTAGTTTAACAGAAACAGAATGCTAATGTGAATACTCATGACAGTTTGTAGATTGGTTACTGTTGAGTGTTATGCCGAGGAAGCAGTCAGCTTTGGTATTTGAAAGTCTTTCTGTAGTATGACTATGCTTAGATTTAAAGGACAGATCGCAGCTTACTCACACACTTACGAATTTTAATCCTAGACTTTCATGAGTAAGCTTCAGCAAATACCAAAATTACATTGTGTAGTGCCCTTCAGGTTGTCTTGAAAAGGTTAGCACATAGTTCCATCTCAGAATGCAGAGTGTTAGTCGGCATAATGCCATTTTTGCTGAGGCCAGTGTCGAGCTAGAGCCGTTGTTCTAAGAACAAATGGAACGCTCCCCAGTTTGCCCCGTGAATTGCAGCTTGCATCTGCCTAGCTTTTCTCATACTTCATGTTTCAAAGTACTGTGAAATACGTTACTGTACTTCAGAGGGTCAATAATTCAAACTGTTGAAATTATCAAAGCCATTATTACTCACACCTGTCAGCTTCCAAAACACTTATTTTAAAGTTCCTTGTCTTTGATGAGATTAGTTATGAGGGGTGCGGTGATGTTGTGGCTTTTGCTGATTCTGTTCCACCAGCCTGGGAGCTCCCATCGGCCATGGCAGTCTTACTTTGATCTGATTTTGGTGGATGCACGGAAACCGCTGTTCTTTGGAGAAGGCACAGTACTGCGTCAGGTGGACACTGTAAGTTGAAAAGGTGATGTGTTCTAGAGCACGAACCTTCATGTTCACATTGCCCACTGCCCTCTTTTAACTTAATGGCCATAATTTCTCTTTTGACGTTGGGAGTTTTGATCTTACCTGACCTAGCCCAACAGGGTGCTCCTTGACAAGAATGAGTGCTTGGGTCAGCAGCAGCGTGGGTCGAGAGCATGATCAAATGCCACAGATCTCAGTCTTTATTCTCTTTACCCAGAAAACTGGAAAACTGAAAATTGGCACCTACACGGGCCCCCTGCAGCATGGCATCGTCTATTCAGGAGGTGAGCCTGTGTCTCCCTTTGTTCTGAGCACATCTGCTTCCCTGGAGCGCTCCTTACCACTTCACTGTGAAAAGTCTCAGCATAGTACCACGTAACAGTTCTTCAGGACCAGAAATGTCATCTCCAGAATCATTTGCCAGTGAAAGCCAAGAGGATTAAGTTTTATTTTCACTGAAAAGATCCTTCTGTCCTCTATTGAGGGTTTGTCTCAATGGTCTGAAACCATTTTGGGATATTTTTTTCTGAAAGGACTCTCAAGAAGCCCATGTAGCTGCATTTAATGTCAAGAGTCAGAAGCAGTTGAATAGAGCCAACTTAATGATAAGTCTGTGATGAGACTTTGGTCATTACACCTTTGGTGGCTCTGAAGACTGACCCGGGGCCTCTTACATGCTACATAAGCATTGCACCACTGGGCTCTGTCTCCAGCCGAGCTGTGGGGTTCTGATACTGTCTTCCTGGAATTCTTACACAGGAGAGAGAGCTTTGTCTTTTAGAAAGGCTCCTCTTTCCCATAATTATAAATCTCTTTAGCTGTGGTGCTTTGAGTGCTTTCGTTAACACAGAAACACTTCTCATGCCCCTTCCAGGTTCATCTGATACAATCTGTGACCTGTTGGGAGCTAAGGGCAAGGACATTTTGTATATTGGAGACCACATTTTTGGAGACATTCTGAAGTCAAAAAAACGGCAAGGGTGGAGAACTTTCTTGGTGATTCCTGAGCTTGCCCAGGAGCTGCACGTCTGGACGGACAAGAGTTGTAAGGATTGTCACTCTTAGTTGAAACTTTCATCACAAGTGTCTGTACCTTACTTGACAGCTTGGACTCAATTCTCTTAGAGAAACCATTACTCAGTCATTTCACACAACTCTAGTGTGTGTGTGTGTATTGCTCAGATTTTCAAAGCCCTTGGAGGTAGTGTAGAATGTTTCCGTCCTGAGATGAATTACAGTAAGTTTGTGAACTACGATGTCCACTTCAGTCTGTGGTCCACACCTCTCCAACCAGAGCCTGCAGTCTCCATCCTCTTAACACTCCCTGTTTGTGATTCTGGGGCAGCAGTGGCTCTGAATGCTAATAACCCAGTATTTGTGAGGACAGAGGCCAAGTTATATTCTTAAGCCGAGCCACCTAGTGTGTCTTATATGGTACACACCCTTCAGTTGGGCTACAGGTGGCTACATAAAGGCATCTGATAGGCAGGTTCTCCATCTGGTCCTAGTGCACCTTTCACTGTGGTAAGAGTTACCAACTCTGCCAGTGTGGCCTATGGTGATGGGAACTCTGGCTCCTCTACTCAAAATCTGCATGCACCTGCACGCCTTATTTTCCTATGAATGAAAATGGCAGGGACAGGAGTATCTGCCACCAAGTTGGGCTCAACTGAGGTAGTATAATGTAAAGAAAAGAGGAATGGTGCTCCATCTTCTCAATGACAGAGCACAGTTGGAACGGCTCTTCTTAACTGTAAAGATGGTAGACGTTCAATAGTGAGGTTAGGGTGTGGTCCTCTTGGGAGCCTAAGGGAGCCTGTTGGTTGGTGCTGACTGATGTTGTACACACTTTACACTTCCCGACTGTGAAGTTTAGATGCCCAGTTGAGCGGTGATGCCAGGCAAGTCACCTAATTCTTGGTCTTTTGTTCCGGACTGTCAGGGCTCAGTGAGAAAGGTGCTCGCTGCAGAGCTCGACCTGAGCTCAGTCCCCAGAATCTACATGGTGAGAATTGACACCCACACATTGTTCTCTGACTTTTACACACACGCCGTGGCATGTGCAAGCCTAGACACGTCCACACACAACTTTTTTTTTAAGTTGGACTATAGCTTTGGTATCTGCATCCAAGGGATTAAAAGTTGATAATTTGGAAGTCCAGAATGAGCACCCAGATGAAAGAGGGAGTTGTGGGCTGTGGCTTTAAGTGAGAAAAAGGCAGTTTAAGAGGAAACTGGTGGTCTGTTGGCAGAGTCCACGTGGGGTGATTTATATACTTGGCCCTGGCATGGTAGGACCCAGGCTATACTTTCTGGTCGTATCTGGAATGTCAGTAGTTTGAACATATTTAAAAGCCATCGTTTACAAGTTGCTTTTGCTTGATTTGTGTAAAACATTTTCTTTCCTTTCCAAACTTTAGCACTTTTTGAAGAACTTCAGAGCTTGGATATTTTCTTGGCTGAGCTCTACAAGTAAGTGTCCCAGCTCTACAACTTACTGCTCCAAACCACCTACCTCCCCAAGAGTGGCATGGGGGAAGGTGTGTTCCCTGGAGAGCTTTACCATGTTTTCCTCTTGTTCCCAGGCACCTGGACAGTAGTAGCAATGAGCGCCCGGACATTAGTTCCATCCAGAGACGGATTAAGGTATCCAGATGAGATTTGGGAAAAAACGTGGGAAGTCAGTTGTCTGAGTCATTTTCATGTATGATTGTATGCAGGGACTTGTATGTAGCTGGTAACCAACAAATAGTTGCATAAGCTGAGAACTTTTTTTTTTTAGAAAGTAACTCATGACATGGACATGTGCTATGGGATGATGGGAAGCCTGTTCCGTAGCGGCTCCCGGCAGACACTCTTTGCCAGCCAAGTGATGCGTTACGCTGATCTCTATGCAGCGTCCTTCATCAATCTGCTGTACTACCCATTCAGCTACCTCTTCAGAGCTGCCCACGTCCTGGTGAGTAACGTTATTATTGACAGTTAGGATGTACCTTAGAGGCGCTGGAGAGATGGCCCAGTGGTGAAGAGCACTGGCTCTTCCGGAGGTCCTGAGTTCAATTCCCAGCACCCACATGGTGGTTCATAACCGTCTATAATGGTATTTGATGCCCTCTTCTGTCATACACGCAAATAGAGCACTCATATTTATAAAGATGTGCCATAGAGTCCGACAGTTCGTGTGAAAACCTTGGCTGGCTTATGTGATTAGTAAGGAAATGATATACCAAGATGGAAACTTACTGACTATAACACTACTTTCTGAAGCTAAACGAATAGTGAAGACTTCCTCTTTTGAGTAGGGCGTGGTAGCTTTCACCCATAATCTGAGCTCTAGGGAAGCATAGGCAGGAGGATTGGGTGTTCATGGCCAGCTTCAACTACAGGAAACCTGTCTTTAAAATAATAATAAAAAAGTGTGGGGTGGATTGTGTGGCATTGGTGCCTGCCTTTAGTCCCAGCACCTGGGAGGCAGTGGCCTCTGAGTTAGGGCTACATTGATAGGCCCTGTCTCAAAAAAAAAAGAGACTCCTTTGTTAATGCTAATTGAAATACATGTTTTTATGTGTATGTTCTGATACTACCGTTGCAGGGCAGGACTGGTTAGGGAAGTGTAAAGGTAGAATGTAAGGTTTTCTGTTACTGAGTTTTATGCTGTGGGAAGTGACCCGGCAGCTCAGGTTCTTCTCCTTAGAAGTGCTTAGGACAGCACTGACCTTTGCCCCGTCTGCAGCCTGAGTGTTTGCTTTGCTCTAGATGCCGCATGAATCAACGGTGGAGCACACACATGTGGATATCAATGAGATGGAGTCCCCTCTCGCCACCCGCAACCGCACGTCAGTGGATTTCAAAGACACTGACTATAAGCGACACCAGCTTACCAGGTCCATTAGTGAGATCAAGCCCCCCAACCTCTTCCCACTGGCTCCTCAGGAGATTACACACTGCCATGATGAAGATGATGATGAAGAAGAGGAAGAGGAAGAATAAGAAGGCAGACTAAAAACCCTGAGCACCCATCAAGTCTGACGGACTCATGGGATTCTGTTAGGGGGTGGGAGGACTCCATCAGAAGTACGTTTGGGAAGTTTCTGAAGGCTTTAAATAATTCTAACCATAGGTACTTCCATTTTGTGTATCTGTTCTCCGCAGATGGTTTGAAACTGTATAGGAAGAGCAGGTAAAGGCAGGTGGAGTACACGCAGATGCACCGTGTGGCTTGTGATGGTTTTCTGTGTCTGACGTCGTCGGCGTGTCATCTGGATGTATGAAGGTAGTGAAGGGTTTCAGAGCAGAGCCTCAAATGCTGTATACAAACTGTACCATTGCTCCACACCCCACGTGCCCAGTGCATTACAGCATTGTTCATCAGTGGAGGATACATGCTTTCAGGATCAAGTGTAGTCAGCCCTCTGTTGAGGTCAAGTTTCCTTCAGTTAGCTTTTGGGTTTCCTCCATGGCCCTGGCGAGGCTGCTGCTGTCGGTGCCTTTGTAGGTTTCCTTACTGTAGGGTTGATTCTAGGCTGGGGATTTGAATTTGAGGCAGGAATCCTCATCCTTGCTACATTTTTTAAAGTTGGTAGCACCAATGCTGTTTGTTATATAAAAACAATCTTTTTGTAGCTGAAGAGTACAAAGGAGCAAGTTCCCAGAGCAGCAGCTACTGTGACAGCCAGAGCTGCCTTCAGCATCGTGGCCTGCAGGAGCTCCTTCCTCCTAGCCAGGGACAGGAAGGCTCTATAGCAAAAGGTACAGATGGACTCAGTCACTAACTGTGGAAGTGCCCTCTTGCTCTGAGTAAAGCACGAGCCTGTGAACACAAAGGCATTGACTGCTCTGCCAGGGCAGGGACTGTCCAACACTCGGGGTAGCTTTATAGGTTCTTGCTTTAGCTTTCATTTGTTTTCTTCCATTCTTAGCCCTGGTCACTCGGGTACTGGCTGCTCTAGAATCAGTAAAGTGTCTGTCTAATGCTGACGTTGGCCCTTGTGTGGTACAGCCGTCAGCTGTCATAGCCGTCACTCTTCAGATGGCTTTAGGGTTGGTGTTCTGTTAAGGGAAGTACATCTTCAACGTTGCTGACTGTATCTGTGTCACCTTTAGTAAAACACGCTCATGCTGACTGTATCTGTGTCACCTTTAGTAAAACACGCTCATGCTGACTATATCTGTGTCACCTTTAGTAAAACACGCTCATGCTAACTATATCTGTGTCACCTTTAGTAAAAACACGCTCATGCTAACTGT